>KE371169.1:18705-30949 GCA_000418225.1 Zizania latifolia | reverse complement strand
AACCCACCTCCATACTGACCACAACGAAGGAAAGCAAGAGACTCAAAACTGAGGTCCCTTCTAAAAACTTCAAAGGCATATTTTTGCCCGACGTTATAATGCACATTTTTAATTTGCAAACCGCGCAATTCTTCCATAATTTTTTTATATAAAATAGAAATAATATATATCTATACGCAATCTGGAAAACTTCCCACGTTTCTAACTGTTATTTAGTTATACGATGTTGTCTCTAATTGTTAAATAGTATACCGTATTGTCCGTAATGACCATAGCGAATTAATGTAACTTCAAGTTTATAGATAATTTATAAAACATGGATATTGTATTATATCTCTAACTAAATATAACTTGTTATTTATTAATTACTTTTGTCATAATCGTTAAAGGTTGTTATACATTAATTAAAGAGTGAAAACTAAGGTGCCCCTAGTTAAGAAAAATAATAATAATGAAAACTAATATGTAAAAATTAGATAAGTTTTATTCAACGAATAAAACTTCTTAATTACATTCGAAGTTAAAACTGAAACTTTTTAGAACAAGTTTTAAAGAAATAAAAGATCTTTTTAGAAGATAAGTAGTAACTTAATTTATATATTAATTATAAATTTTATATTTATTATTAATAGACCAGGAACAAATTGACGAGTTGTTATTTTAAATATGTTTGGGCAACTTTTAGTTTTCTTTTAAACAGAAAAAACATGTAAGCAAGTCGTCCCCTATCTACCTCACTTTCATCCACTAAGGGCTTGAGTGGCATTCTTTGCATGTAACACTCTCCACAGTGGTTCTCTTGAGCTAATATTTTTCATTGAACAAATGAAAGAATTTCATAACTACTAGAGGTACAAACTTTAGCCGCGTGGAACACACTCCACAATGGTAACTACAGTAGTAAAGAATAAATATCACACGAATCTACCCCACGGTGGAGCAGGCCGACGTGTCGGGCTCTACGAGCGCCGGGACCAGGTATTTCCTCCCATGGGCCCCGTTCGCGTTGTAGCTGGCCCCACTTGTCGGGTCGACCAGCAGCGACCCCGCGTACCCGGGGTACGCCCCCTTCCCGTACACTCCGGCGCACGCTGTCGCGGCCTCCAGCGGCGCGTCGGCGGAGCCCTGGAAGAAGCCGTTGCCGAACGGGTTGGTAACCGTGCCAACGATCATGGACGCCAGGGAGACCACCATGCCGTCCACGCCGACGTCACCGTTGGGCGGCGTGAGGGGCGCCGCCTGCGGTCCGTAAACCGGCTGGTGGTAAGGCCACGCGCACTGGCCGGGGCACTGTGTCGCCGGGTTCCCGACCCACACGAAGGCGAACC
Organism: Zizania latifolia; assembly: GCA_000418225.1. Lineage (NCBI taxonomy): Eukaryota > Viridiplantae > Streptophyta > Magnoliopsida > Poales > Poaceae > Zizania > Zizania latifolia. The sequence goes on along the minus strand of KE371169.1, from coordinate 29,621 downwards.
GCCCGGCACGGGACCGCGGGGGCGCGCCGTGGGTGCCGCAGCGGCTCATGCAGAAGCCGTCGACGGCGACGTCGTCGGCCGTGAGCACCACGTTGATGGCCCGGCTCGGCGCGCCGCGGGCAGCGAGCCTGACGAGGTCCTTCTCGCTCAGCCGCTTGCCGAGGGAATAGGACTGGTCGAGGACGTGGGAGCCGACGGACAGCGCCGGGAACCGCGACTTCGAGTTGGCGTAGTATTTCTGTGCCGTCTTGAACCAGGTGGCCACGGACGGCTCCAGCTGCGGCTCCGCGGCGGTGGACAGAGACGAGACGAAGTCGGTGATCACCGCGCGCTGCGGGGCGGAGAAGTTACCGTACCATATAAGGTTCACGGCGACGCGGCCGGAGAGGAGCGCGCCCTTGTGGTACGTCATGGTGATGGGCTGCTCCTGCACCAGCGCGGTGAGCCTCCTCGTCGCGAGGCAGGTGTGGAACAGCAGCGCGCACGCCAGCAGGCACGCCGCCACAGCTGCTGAGGTTGCCGCCATTGGTAAGAGTATTTGGGAATGATGAGGTTGCAAGCATATCGAGCAGGAGCTGGATTTTATAGGAGAGTGGAGTACTGGAGTGGAGTGTGGATGGGGATGGTAAATTCCACGCGACATATGATAGAGAGTGTCGCGGCTTTCTGAGCCAAAATAAAGGGTCGTCCTTGGCCTGGCTGCCCGAACGGTCACTGCACAGCTGGATTTGCGCGGCCTTCTTGCTCCCAGCTGTAGCTGAGCGGGCATCTGACCGTTTCGCCCCTGAATCCGGCGTCTCGGAACTGTAGACCGCCGGCGTTGCCGTGTTCATCCTGGGTGGATGGCATGGGCAGTTTGGGGATTGCGGGCGGAGTGGGTAAAGTGGGCACTGCAGCAGTGGGTAAAAGCATGTTGGTTTCTCGAGGACGCTTGAAGCTTGCAGGCGCAGGGAACACGAACGTTGGGATGGCATGTACCTGTACTGTGGGCCATTTCAGTTTTGAAATCTGGGTGCCTGATGTGTCACAAGCTTCGATGTACCGCCCTGAAGTAGCTGCGTGGATTGGTCGTCGTGTTGGTGATCAACTCAGCAGTCTGTCAGTCAATTCTTGACGGTGGCAGCAGGGTTCGGTTAGTCAGTGAGGCGAGAGCCGAGAAGTGATTAGAACTTGCAAAAGCCAGGCTGGTGCTGTTTATGAAGGCGGCGGCTGAGGGCGGATGAACACGGCGGTAACAGTGAAGAATTGTGCTCGATGAGATGAGCCGCATTTGACTATATGAGAAAGCACTCGTATAGTTTAGTGGGAAACGCTGGCCGACCGGCCCATCGACGTACGGTGCTAGCATTCAAAGGCCAGGCGAAGTACAGGGTAACAGGGTCCATTACTCGCCCGGCGTTACGGCTGAAAACAGTTAAGACAATTTCAGTCCTACGCGTGTCGGCGGGATGACTCCAGGACACCTTTCGAGTGTTTAAGGCACTTGGACAGAATAAGGAGTCAAAAAATAAGATATTAAAGACGACTTCAAAGGAGATTGGACCGACGTTCAACAGCGAGGCGGTCAGCAATATGAAAAGAGCCCTGAGTCCAGTACTCGGAGGAATATCCCGACTGTAAGAACTCAGAAGGCGAAGACAATAATTGGTTCACACTATCAATGACAACAACTCCAAGACGTAACTGTCAATCTTGAATACCAATTAAGATAGCGAATAATGCTGTGATTACTAGCCCATGATCCCTAACAATTTAACCGTTGTAAAGGCACTTAATCGGATAGTTAAAGCCTAAACGGTAACCCCCGATTCCTGGGATATATAAAGGGATCGGGTGTACCTCTCACAAGGAGATAGACACGTCTTACATTCTGTGATAGACACGTCTTACATTCACCCTTATAATCAGGTTCTTCAACGCATACTCCATCAAACAGGACTAGGGTTATTATCCTCCGGGGGACCTGAACCTAACTAAACTCTCTTTGTCTCATAGTTCTTGAGATAACCATAGAATCGCGAACACAGAAAACCCCATATACCAAACTAAACTACCTCTGTAGGTAACCCCATCAGAGGACTGTCATCTTACGCAACGATAGTTGGCGCGCCAGGTAGGAAAAAATTCTGTGAATTCTTCATTCGGATTCCATGGCTGTTGTTTGTAAAGTCAGCACTAAGGTCCATGTTGGCTCCGTCATCACTTTTGGAAACCTCACCTTCGTTGGCGACTCTATGCGCCAACTTGTTTTGTCTGAGTCCGCTTCCAGCCGGGCAAAGACGCCACGGACGCCTGCTGTACGCCCGACCACTTCCCCCACGCGGAGAGCGCCTCGCCCCGGTAACAGGGTGATCTCGGCGCCTGAGCACCCAACTCCGCCGAATACTCGCTGACCAGTCTCGGCCGACTCCCCCGTCAACTATGTTATCTTCTCCACCTCGAGTGGGCGTACGGTCCAACGACGCCAATGCATCGAGATCATCTCGACGCAATCCAAGAAGAGGAGCGTGCCAATCGAGTCGTCACTTCCGCCGTCCAGCTCCGTCATGACGATGACGACCACTGTATCTAACGACGAACCCATCACTAATGCCGCGAGTCCAGTACCCATCGGTGGGAACACCGACGACGGAATACCGTCCATTCTATTCGTCGAGAGAAAGCTCCGGCGGCTGAAGGTTCACGCCAGGACAATCAAGAAGCTTTTCACGGTGAACTTTGAGGGTCATACGGTGTACCGCACACCGACGGCGAACCTAGTCGCCATTGAAAGGGCACTTTTCGCCCTCCCCGAGACGCCTGAGCGCCAGAGAGCCCGGGCGATGACGCAGGCCACCGCCGCCCAAATTGCTGATTTGGCTCTACCCGACCGATCGCACTCCACCAGCCGCAACATCGCCCTCGACCGAGTGAGCTCCTACTCGGGTGATGCTCGGGAGATCCTTAATCAAGTGTGAGATGCGCGTAACTTCATTTCTCACCGTCATGGAGACTGCGAGCGCGGCGAAATCCGTCACCTAGAGCAGTATGACCGGAGTCACGGCATTCCAGAAGCCGACCGATGAGATGATATTGATGCTCGTCACAATGGGTTTCCGGTCTTCACTGAGCGGCTCCACCAGGTGGTCTGGCCAAAGGGATTCCGCTCCACGGGCATGAAACCCTACGATGGCAAGACCGACCCCTCGCAATGGCTACGGCTGTATTACACGGCCATTCGAGCAGCCAACAGGGAATGGCGTGTTTGTCCAAGTGCTTCAAAAACCATCAGTCCAGGTTGAAGAAGTGCAATCCTTAGATGACAAAAAGACACCTTTCGTCCTAATCATCACCGATAATGAAGAAGATTGGCGCCGGCCCCTCCTCGATTTTATCCTCACAGTTAAAACTCCAGAAGAAAAGAACTCAGTCATTCGTCTCGTCCAAAGGAGTAAACAGTATGTCGTCGTTGGGTCAGATCTATATAAACGAGCCACGTCGACTCGGGTGCTCCTCAAATGCGTCAGCCGACTTGAAGGATCAAACATATTAAAAGAAGTGCACTCAGGAATGTGTGGCAATCATGCTGGTGCCCGGACTCTCGTAGGCAAGGTGTTCCAGTCGGGCTTTTATTGGCCAACCGCCAATGAAGACATCAAACTACTCGTCAAAAGATGTCAATGATGCTAGTTTTTTACCAAGTAAAATCATCTACCTGCACAAGCACTCCAAACAATTCCACCTTCATGGCTATTTGCATGCTGGAGGCTCGACATTGTCATTCCATTTTAGAAGGCACCACAAGGATATGATCGTCTCTTTGTCGTCATGGACAAGTTCACCAAGTGGATTGAAATTATGCCACTAAAGACCTGCACCGCGAAGAAAGCCATGGAATTCATTCAAGAAATAATCTATCGATATGGTGTCCCTAATCAGATCATCACGGATCTAAGGACACAATTCACTGCAAATGATTTCTAGAAATTCTACGAAGACCGATGCATCGAAGTGAAATATGCATCAGTAGCATATCCATGAGTGAACGGTCAATGCAAATGAGCTAATGGCATGATTCTTCAAGGCTTAAAAGCTAGAGTTTTTGACCCTCTCAACAAGTATGTAGGTCGATGGATGAAAGAACTACCAGCTATTTTATGGGGACTTTGCACTCAACCAAGCCGAGCTACTGGTTAGACTCCCTTCTCCTTGGTATACAGGTCAGATCGGTGCTCACAAGCTCTCTGCTCCGTGGGATGGTCCATTCATCATCGCAGAGGTCACTCGACCAGGGTCTTATCGATTGACTAGAGAAGATGGTCAACGTGTCCCCAATTCATGGAACATCGAGCACCTACGTCGGTTTTACCCATAATATTATAAGCTATGTACTTTTTATCTTGAATTAATAATAATTCAACTTCTCCAAAGTTTCTTTAACACTTTTATCCCACCTAGCCCCAAGTGCTTGCCCTTTTCTATCACTTTACCCTAGAGTCTATGACTCGCTCTAGCTCTGGCAATCGGTCAGGCGATGCTTCGATCGGTCATCCCAAGTTGATATTCGTTCCGCTCTATAGGGAGGTATAGTTGATACGTTTGTTGCATGCTCGAGGGCTCGCCAAACTCGCATAACGAATTTTTCTACCATGCTTGTTGCCCGACCACCTCCACAATTTTTTTCGACTACTTGTGAAGCCTGAGGTTTAATATGCGTGTACGCACAACTAAGTTTCCTCACGTTGCGAACTAAGGCTATACCAATTTCTCGGAAAACAAAAGAGGATGGTCGGACACAACACAATTATAACTTCAAATAACATTGCATTAAAAATAAATGTCATATTTATATCATTACTTTTTCCTACATAATAACACTACTCGACGGGTTCTTCAGAGAACACCTCTAGGTCTTGAATGAGCACTTCGGCTGTCTCTTTCACCTTCGAGTAGTACTTCTCCACATTGGCCTCCTCGATAGTTGATGGCCACCCCTCTCGGATATGCTCAAGCCGAGTAAAGGGGTATAACGCTCGGACAATCCTGAGCGTGTGTGTCACTGTCGTGTGCAACCACTCTTGGACATGACTCCGAAGGCGTGCGGGTGCCCCACGGAGCCGCTCCAAGAACTCGTTCTTGGGTAGGTCGGCACACGATGTGTCGAGGGAATGACCCTAGGGTACCTCCCGAGTGCCTTGAAGGCAATCGAACAGAGCAAGAGGTCAGGAAACAAGACAGTAAAGACAACCTTAGAGGTGGTCAGATCGGCATTCTTCAGCTAGGCGGTTAGTAGTATAAAAAGAGCCCCGAGTCCAGTACTCGGAGGATTATCCAGACTGCAAGGACTCGAAAGGCGAAGGCAATAATTGGTCTACACTATTAATGGCAATAACTCAAAGACGTAACTGCCAATCATGAATACAAATTAAGATAGCGAATAATGCTATGATTACTAGCCCACGATCCCTGGTGATTTAAATATTGTAAAGGCACTTAATTGAGCAGTAAAAGCCTAAAATGGTAACCCCCGACCCCTAGGATATATAAAGGGATCGGGGGTACCTCTCAGGAGGGGGGTTAGACGCCTTACATTCATACACACGCAAGCACATTTGTAATCAGGTTCTTTGACGTATACTCCATCACACAGGACTAGGATTGTTATTTTCCGGGAGGCCCGAACCTATCTAAACTCTCTTTGTCTCATAGTTCTTGAGATAACCATAGAATCGCAAACACAGAAAACCACATATACTGAACTAAACTACTCTGTGGGTAACCCCATCGAAGGACTGCCGTCTTACGCAACGACACGATGGCTCATCATCCATCATCTTTATCAAGGTCTCGGCACTAGCCCGACAATTGTCAAAGTCTGCTTGAACACTGCTCAAGTGAGCCTCCAAATCATCGAACTGGGCTTTAACACACCAATGCAGTTCTGCAGCACAATTAAAATGTCAAGATGAGTGTTCAGACCTTCAGCTAAAAGCACATACCAGTCGAGCATACTTTTATACTCACCGACTGCCTCGACGCATTTCTTCTCAGCCTCGGCAAGTCTCTTCTTCGTCTCTTTGACTTCAACAAGCGTCTCAGCCTATTTTTTCTTGGCCTCGCCGAATGTCGCCTTCGCCACCTCCTGTGACTGCTCTATGAGCCCAATTGCCGTCTCTACTTGCACACCAAGAAATTGGCGATCTATAGACCGAGAAAATTAAAACAACTTCATGAACATAAGGGTAAGGATCAAAAGGTACAAGATCATTACTATATTCTTGGACACCTAGCAAAACTCGGAGTTCGGTGGCTTCCTTCTCCGCTACCTTTCGCCTAGCCTAGGCCTCAGCCAGCCGGGCTTCTAACTCTCAGACACGAGCATCGCTCGTACCCTGGCCTACGGTGCCCGATCGGCGCAGGTTGTCAGCATGGTCGACTAGATGCCCTAACACATGTTGTGATAATACTCCGTTAGTCGTAATTCAACAATAAGCACAAACACAACAAAGCATAGGGACTTACGTCGGCCACCATTCCTAGCCAGATCAGGAGCTATCGACACTCTTCCTCATCCCGCATGATGTCGTCCGGGCCGGGAGGAGGCACTACATCTCCTGATCGCACCGACGTCTCCGCCGGTTGAGGGACTGCCGCTGCCTCCCCCTCCGTGACCCCAGCAGTCGGCTGATCACTTGTGGGGGAATAACCTCCATGGCAGGAGCAGCCGGAGCGGCAGCTGCTCCCGATGAGGTGTCCATTGGTGCGGCCTCCACAGACACCGCCCCCACACTGACTTCTATCGAATCCGCTGTCGGCCCCGACGGGACCTCAATAGGGGTTGGGGTGACTATCACCACCCCTGCGTCAACATCCGTCGATGTCGCCTCCGCGTCGATAGCCCCCGCAGCGATAGATGGCTCCGTCGAGCCCACATGGGGGGTTGGCATGATCGCCAATGCCAGGACTGCCCTGGCGACAAAGACCTCGTCCACCCCGAAATCCAAAGTTGATGGCCTAATAAATGCACAAGTCAAGACACAAAAATTCTATATCACCATACACATCTTTCAGGCATAAAAAAATTACCTGTTTGACTTTCGAAAGGCCACCTTTTTCACCGATAGGGACTTGCCCAATGGCTCCCCCGGTGGAGGTGACAGACGAGGCGAAGATAGAGAAGAGGACGAGCTCACCACCACCAACGCGGCATCAACGAGGCCTCTCTCTGACGTCTCTGACTCAGCCCTGGCCTCACCCGAGAACGACGAGGGCACCTTAGGCTTGCCCTTCGAAGCCACCGATGACCGTGTTCTCTTCACCACCAGAGCAGCAGGAACCTTGTCCTTCCTCTTCTTGCCGATCGAGCCATCGACCCGATCGATGTCCTTCTGCCCGATCGCCTGTGGCTGCTCCGGCAACGACGCCAAGGAACAAAACGCGTCTCGCCCCTGCATTTCACCAAGTCAGACCCGACACCTGACAGGTGATATTACAAAAGGAAGCAACACAAGAAATATAAATAAGGCTGACTGCAACGCCTTACCTCCGGTCGGGGATTGGTGAGCCTATACGACTTCGGAGCATCTTCGTTGCCAATCTCCGTCTTAGCAGCAAAGAGATCCTAAACCCGCTCCATAGCCTCCTCTGCGGACAACGCCTCCAGAGACTCGTGGGAAGGGTCGGTCTGACCCCTATAATCGTACCCCGATCGCTCTCGACTCTTACAAGGCTGGATGCGGTGGAGCATAAAATTAAGAGCCACGATGACCCCCGTCAACTTCTGCTCCTAGAGCTTGGCAATCTCCCGGACTAGTTCGTCCACTAGACCCTAGTTGGCCAAACAGCAACGGTCCGACTAGGTCCGCGCTGAAGTCGAGAAGCGGTCGATCTCTAGAGAGAGGGTTGGCTCATGGTTCCCCACATAGAACCACTGGCTGTGCCAGCCCTTGTTCGAAGATGGGAGAGCGATGGGGATGTATTCGACAGCCTTCCTATCGTGGAGCTGGATTTCAGCCCTCCCAACCACCTTCTTGGAATAAGATTTCAGATAGAAGAAATAACAAGAGAGGTCAAAATGGGGTTCGATGCCAAGATAAGCCTCACTGAGGTTGATGAAAATGGAGATATAGAGAATGGAATTGGGGTTAAGATTGATGAGGGAGATGTCATAATGGTGAAGAAGGCCACGGAGAAAGGGGTGCGCTGGAAAACCGAACCCTCGGTGGAAGGAAGACTCGAACACCACCAATTCGTTGGTGTTCGGAGTTGGGAATGCCTCACCGGCCGCCGAACGCTAGAGGAACAGCGCCTGGGTCGGGAGAACGCCGGCCTTCTCCAGAAGCTTCAGGCGCTGGGTGGTGGCAACGGACTTGTAGAACTCCTTAGAACGATTGATGGTAGCATCCGAGGAGGCCATAAATGGAGTTGATTGTGGAGCAAGGGGTTTCAGATGGAATAGTCGGCGCGCCTTGCCGAAGCACACCACGCAATTGCAGTGACGGCCAGGGCGGCGAGGAGCCAGGATAAGTGAGACTTGGGTGCAAGGAGGAAGAAAGCTCGGATGCAGGCAGAAAGCATGCGACGGAAGGAAGGATAAGAGGATGATTTATAGCCGACGGGAAAGTAGCGGTTTGATTTCTCGATTTCCTCGTAATCGCCTCGAAAAGTGCTCAGAGTGGTAGGCCATGTCATCACCCAAACCATTCTAACTTTCCAAATATATCAACTAGCCATTAAGGTTAAAACTGATGGTAGAAGAGGCGAGGATGCGAAGAGACGCCCCTCGCCTCAACGGACGCCTAATCGTCTAAACGCCCTAGGGCTCGGACGCCCCTTGCTCCAACGGACGCCTGATAGCCTGAACGCCTGGGGGTTCGGACGCCCCTCGCTCCAACGGACGTCTGATCACCTAAACGCCCGGAGTCTCTGACGTCCCTCGCTTCAACGGACGCCTGATCGCCTGAACGCCCAGAGGTCTAAACGCCTCACGCTCCAACACATGCCTGATCACCTGAACGCCCGGGGATTCGGACGCCCCTCGCTCCAACGGACGCCTGATCGTCTGAACGCCCGGGGGCTCGAACACCCCTCACTCCAACACACGCCTGATCGCCTGAATGCCTAGAGGTCTAAACGCCTCACGCTCCAACAAGCGCCTGATCGTCTAATGCCTAGAGGTTTAAATGCCTCACGCTCTAGTTACGCCTAATCATTTGAACGCCCGAAGGCTTAAACACCTCATTCTCCAGCGACACCCGATCATCCGAAACGCCCAGGAGTTCAAATACTCCCCGCCTCAACAACACAACAATGACTCATCTCATCGAATCACACAAGATATCAAACCCTGAAGCCTTCTCTTCTAGCAGATTGCAGGCTCGGGGGCTACACCCGGCAGGTGCACCTACCAAGTAAATGAAAAGAATTTATTAAGAAGTTTGTCTTTGTGCTCCTCACGACCTCCTGACTCCACCTAGATAGTTGTCGCCTCTCTGCCGTGAAGAGCTCGGGGGCTCCTGTCGGAGAAATAACTTCAGAATATCTCCCGAGTGCCTTTAAGGCACTCGGACAGAACAAGGGATCAGGAAATAAGACATTAAAGATGACTTCGAAGGAGGTCGGATCGGCGTTCAACAGCGAGGTGATCAGCAGTATGAAAAGAGCCCCAAGTCCAGTACTCGGAGGAATATCCCGACTGTAAGGACTCGGAAGGCGAAGACAATAATTGGTCTACACTATCAATAACAATAACTCCAAGACGTAACTCTCAATCTTGAATACCAATTAAGATAACGAATAATGTTGTGATTATTAGCCCATGATCCCTAGCAATTTAACCGTTATAAAGATACTTAATCGGATAGTTAAAGCCTAAACGGTACCCCCGACCCCTGGGATATATAAAGGGATCGGGGATACCTCTCACAGGGAGATAGACACGTTTTACATTCATACACGCGCGAGCACCCTTGTAATCAAGTTCCTCGACGCATACTCCATCACATAGGACTAGGGTTGTTATCCTCCGAGACGCCTGAACCTGACTAAACTCTCTTTGTCTCATAGTTCTTGAGATAACCATAGAATCGCGAACACAGAAAACCCCATATATCGAACTAAATTACCTCTGTGAGTAACCTCATCAGAGGACTACCGTCTTACGCAACGACAACACACTTGTTCAAATAATTTAGATAAATCTTTTCTTATCTTGATAATTTAGATAAAAGCCTGCCTGTTCAAACTTTAACAACTACGTAGTAGTTTTGATTGTTCCAACATTTGGGTAAAAAATCGTAATGATAACCTTTTGGCTTTCTTTGCTCTTGGTCCTGCCATACCGTGGGTTACGCCGTTGTGGCCAGCTGTCTTTGTCTCACTGCTCAGGTCGGCTAGCGACTTACCGTAAGCTGATCGACGCTGCCCTATCCGCCCTAGGTGCCGTCATATATCCGTTTGTGAATTTACGACTAATATACTTTTCTAAAATTAATAATTTCATTAATAAATGATAGTTCGTTGTTATAAAGATACATTTTTAGAGCGTAAAATAAATCGTCTTCATTTTATTTGAGCACAATTTTAAAGAACCAGTTGAATCACTCTATTAATTTGAGAATCAAGGGTTTAGGGTTTTCATGATCCAGGAAATTTTCTTAGTACCGTTTGTTTGAATTTTTATTCGAGCCGTATTAGTTTTATTTCCAAACCTAAGAAAAAATATAAAATTAGATATAATATTACTATTAAGCGCTATCCTTTCACCCCTACCCGCCCTGCATCATCATCGTCCACAGTTCCATGAATCCAGACAACGTTTCTGTGGCTCGCATAGAGGTCTGTACGCTTACGGCGGCCATAACCCGCGCCAGCTGATGATGAAGCGGCTACCAGCTCCATATGCGCGTCGTCCGGCTGCGGCTCGCGATCTGCTGGGC
>KE371169.1:0-14580 GCA_000418225.1 Zizania latifolia | reverse complement strand
TAAAGTATTTTCCATAAAAAATCTACTAATATTATTTTTACATATTATATCCTAATATTTCTAAGCTATTAATGATTTAAAAATTTAAGATTTGTCTATATAAATTCTAGGACATCATCTTTGTGAGAACAAAAGTATGGCATAATCTAGACTAAAAATTTTGAGTACCCTGCACTCGCCTTTTTACAAAAAAGATAATGTAGCAGTCGCGCTTTACTTACTAGGCTTTCAATTTTACAAAGTGGTTATAATATTATTGGATATTTTACTACAACACATACCGGATCCTGGTCGGTGTTGGTGCAAGGATTAATAATCTAATGAGATTATTACCAGGTGTCCAGAGACAATGACAGGAGGTTTATATAGGTTTGGAACTCTGATTAGATAATAGCTCTACGTCATGTGAGATTAGTATTAAGCAATATCTAATTTACAGAGACTACTTTCTAGTAGCCGATCACCCCGTACCGTCATAATGGGATCGGTATTTATAGAAGAAGTGCTAATGGGAAAGTACGAGGACATCCTTTTATACAACTGACCATGCTGGTGCCAGTCCTAAAGTTTCATAAGGGTTACTGATAATATACCGTATGAATATGTAAGTAATCATTACATGTACTTGAATTTCTTTGGTCAGTTACTTTGATGGTTTTTGATGTTATATGTATTAAATGTCCATCCTATCTAAGGGAATAGAGACTTCTGATTCGGCCTTCAGGTCGAGAAGGTATTGGCCTCGAGACCTCCTCTTATACGGATGGAGTTAGATCTTTAATAAGAGTCTTAACCTTTGAAGTGACGTATCTTCAAATACATTTTTGGTCTAAGCGGGTCTTTAGATTCACCGAAGGGGTGACAGAGTATTCTTAATCCGTCCAACAATTGGTAAGATCCATCCAACCTGATACGTGATGTGCAATGCGCTTAGCAAAACTGCTGCAAACGACTGTACATCGATCAAATATCATCAGGAACCTTCCCTGATCAAAAACCCCCGCCATCCTTTCAAATCGAAACATCACCAGAAGTTTCGTCAGACGTATACCGGTATGACGGTATACGCAGAGGAGTTTAATGTATAAAATACGATCATGCGAAAGCATTGACTTTCCCAAAACCTCCGTGAATCCAACACCATTCACAAATGCTACATGTAGGCTGTAGCAGCATATGGTGAAGGCTGCATCACAGGGAGGACAGATGGGATGGCTACGCACTGTTTCTCTGAAGATGCTCCTGGCCATAATGCAGTCCAACACACAGGAGCGGCAATGCAGTCCAAGTCCAACACACCGGCCGCCCGTTCGATGAGTAGTTTTTTTTTTACAAGATTATTCCCATGCTGCCGCCGCACGAACGACACGGGTGGTGCATGTCAGACAGCAATGCGATCCAATCCATCGGGCTACCACCCCCTACGTGTTCCCTGACAATGAGAAGACAGACTGACAGAAGCTTCCTCTCGCACGCTCGTGCAGCGGTTTTGTCTGCTGAACAAACAGCCGGCAAGGCAATGCAGCTCGTGTTACCATCCCTAGCTTCCATAATTATCCGCTGACCTGGGATTTGTTAATCTTCTAGTCTCACGGTTTCAGCTCAACAGCTCATCAAGTCCGAATTTTCAAGATTCTGCGACTTTGCTGTTCAGCATTGAGCAGTCAGCAGTGGCTAGCTGTCCCTTGAGATCTGTACACCCATGCATTAAGCTGGTGCAGAGAGAAGCATCCAGGAAAGAGTTAGCAGTCCCCCTCCAGTTATGGCTTACACCAATTTCCCTCCAGTTATGGCTTACACCAATCACCCTATAAATAAGCGGCGGATCACTTCACTTTACTCACCACTCAGCATCAGAATTCAGAGCAGAGGCAAATTCAACACCTTCCTTGAGCTCCTTGTACTGTTTACTTTGTAGCTAGCCACACACTTCGTTGTCCAATCAAAAAAGACAAATGGCTGCAAAGGCAGTGGCACTTGCACTGCTACTGGTGCTTGTGAGCACGGCACAGCTTGCTATGGGAGCAAGGAGGCGCATGGAGCTGTACAAGCCAGACCCAGCTGACATGCTCTCCTACCACGCCGGCGCCGTGCTCCGGGGCAACATCCCGGTGTCCATCCTATGGTACGGCGAGTTCACGCCGGCTCAGAAGTCGATAATCTTCGACTTCCTCCTGTCGCTCTCGCTCGCGCCTTACGCTGCCGCGCCGTCCGTCGCGCGATGGTGGAACACCATCGACGAGCTCTACTTGTCCAAGGCGGCGCAAACCAACTCCAATGGCCAGAACACGAAGACCAAAGTTCTAATTGCGAACCAAGTATCTGACAGTCAGTGCTCCATTGGCAAGTTGCTCACCCTGGCGCAAGTCTCCGCCCTAGCGGCGCAGGCGAAGCCCATGAAGGGCGGCGTTGCCATGGTTTTCACGGCGCAGGACGTGACCGTGGAGGGCTTCGGCATGAGTCGGTGCGGCCTTCACGGCTCCTTCGCCAAGTCCGGCACGGCCTACATCTGGGTCGGCAACCCGGCGACGCAGTGCCCAGGCGAGTGTGCGTGGCCGTTCCACCAGCCCGTGTACGGCCCGCAGGGTGCGCCGCTCTTGGCGCCCAACGGCGACGTCGGGATGGACGGCATGGTGATGAACCTCGCCAGCATGCTCGCCGGCACGGCGACCAACCCGTTCGGCGACGGGTACTACCAGGGCAGCAGGGACGCGCCGCTGGAGGCCGCCACGGCGTGCCCGGGAGTCTTCGGGAGCGGCGCGTACCCCGGGTTCGCCGGTGAGCTGAAGGTTGATGAGGCGACCGGGGCAAGCTATAACGCCAACGGCGCGAACGGGAGGAAATACCTGCTTCCGGCGCTCTACGACCCATCCACCGCTACATGCAACACGCTGGTGTAGAGCAAACCACATTACGTGACGCCTTTATTACTTTTGGCCTATTTGTTGAGAAGTTGATGTATATATAAATCATATCATGTGTAATTCTTTCAGTCGTGGCTTTGTCACGTTCTGGACAATAATGTTGATCGGGGGAATGGAATTAAGTTTGCTCCAATTGAATCAGGAACCATCAATGTTTTTAGTCCCTTATCGTGCAATGAAAATTTCTGCTTCGTTCATGTGAACAGTACGTAACGTAACACGTCTCTCTCCTAGCCCCCTCGTTTAGATTTCGAACAAATGGAAACCAAATTCTCCTAGTCCTCAGTGACTTGGATCTGAAATGAAAAGGAAAATTCGCCGGTACGTGAAGCGTCCGCCGAGACAATGTCACGTAACGAGACCAACTTTTGGACAGTGTGCTCGCAAAAGCGGGCACTAGTTGCGCCAGGACGGGGGCAGGCGGGTCAAACTCGCGGTTTGCTTGCCTCCCCACGCATCGCCAGTTCTCTGGCGTTTCTGGGCGGTGCTCCAGTCGTCCGGCCGTCAAACAATCCGGACGCGTCGTCTGGGCGGACGCGCGCGAGGCGCCTCGAAGTGCACGGCGGTCAGGATGTGGACGCTAGTGCCCGTAAAATATTTAAAATATTTCACTAGACATTGTGCTTCTTGAGGTAGGAGTAGAAATAGAATCAGTCACGTTATTCGCCCTTTGGATGAGCCTGACGCTAGATCTTACTGTTGACTCCAGTGACCTTGTGATAAAATTTCACCCAGGTTCATACACTCATGACTCATCAGCTTGGATTTGTGAACAGTTGAGATGTACTTTTTCCGAGTGGGACTGGGGAAGGTTCTCACGTTTAGGAATCAGGATCAGGTCACCCCTCCTCAAGGCCTCGATCCACTGGTACAGCAAATTTCTAATGAAGATTGAACGCTATATTCTTGGACTGTGAGGTAAGAGCACAGATGGCAATCGTTTTAAATTTATCATATTTAATTCGAAAATCAATCCGGGCATAGTAAAAAAAATTAATTTTGCATCATACAAAAAAATTAATACAATAAATTGGCGCGCAATATCAAAAAAATGGAGTGTCTGTATGTCATTCGACATATTTTTCACTCAAGTTCAGTCAGATTTTAAACCACCTAATTAGCATCAGGTGGCATGTTCAGTATAGAAAACATAGGATACGCATCAAACTCATTAACAGGGTTAAAATAATTATATTAATTGGAAAATACAGTATAATTAAAAAAAAATGGAACAAGAAATTGCATACTAACAAAATAAAAGTTACACTGTAACATCTGCACCTATGCCCTAGGGTCCACTTGAGACGCTGACTTCGGTATCCTTGCTTCCAGCGTGGCTTGTCGCTCGTCGCCCCAGCACGGGAAGCACCGGAATCTTCGTGCTGCGCTCTTGATCACCACAAGAATAAGACGGAACAAAACGCATCCCCCAACACCGCGGGTAGCCGGCCGGAGAAGTGGAGATAGATTCTCAGGGTAACTCCTCCGTGGAGCACATGACCATGCACGTGTCCGCTCTCTTCGTCGACACGTCAATTTCTCATCCTGATCTCCATGTCGAAGCACCCAAGCTTTGTCAATCTAGGTTACCGAGCAGGCTAGCACTTAGATGCCACAGCCAGCCGTAGCCCGTAGGACGGTAGGACTTAGGAGGGTCATGCATGGATCATGGATAGGCAATGGAGTCTTCCACAATCTGTGGTACATACCCGGTCCTCGCTGAGTATCTTGGCGATGTGTAGTATCTAAATTCACCGGCCCATCTCGTAAAACAAGCGCATATGCACACAGCTGCAGAGCACACAAATTACGTGCTTGTCTGGCCGTGTCTAGTGAACCATCGGGCAACGCGTTTTGGCCGGTGTAATTCTTCGAGCCGCCCAACGAGGCTCGTCCATCAGCAGAAGCATTTCTACATCTCGGACAGATATATTCTTGTGGTGCTCGCTCGTCGCTCCTGAGTCCTGACCCAGCTGCTCTGCTCTGGGAACCTTCTGATGCCACATGCGGCGGACAGCTGTGTCTCATCGATAGGCGGCGGGAATCATGTAATGTGTATATGAACTCGATCTCTCTAATGCAGACACACATACAGACTATCAGGGTTAACAAAACCGACTGAATACCGCTCAAGCTCGAGATAGCGGTTACCAAAAAATTTCGATCAAATTTTACATTTCAAAATTTAAATTCAGATCAGTTCACGAAACGGTTTCAAATTCGGCTACCGTGGTATGCGTTTTGGTAACCGTGGTACCGAGCTCGGTTACTGCTGTACCGGTCAGACAATTTTTCAATGAAAAATAAAAATTGTAAAATCGCAGAAAATTATTTTTTGAGATAAACAGGAAACCTACAATATCACAAATTTTATAAGTTTACAATAAAATATAAATTACAGAACAACATAGTTAATTGGCAATTTGTGTATTTCTAACTTATCATTGTTAGCTCTATTGGTTATAAGCGACGTTGTATTAATCTGTAAACATTTGTTATAAACCATATGAAGCAAGAATGTTTGCTTTGTACCCCTCCTAACTTTGTTCTATCCAAACTACAGCGGTTTGACATTCTTCATATAACATGGAATAAAATTGAGGATATTGCCACTCGTATACATATCTAGTAGGATCAGCCTTATGTGCATGTGAATCACTAAACTTTACATGCATATGAATTAACATACCAACAGTTACAGATCTTACGTGCACGTGAATCAACAGAATAAGTCTTGTGACTCAACAGTGTAAGTGCTTACGGGTTAATAGGCTTAAAATAAATAATTAACATGCAATACTTATCAAGAATGATATTTTATTTGATCAAACATATGACATTAATCTAAGAGGTCTACATGCAAAGAATCAAACAATAACGAGCGAAGAAGATTGAAAAATAAATTATTTTTGTATTTTGTATTTTTGTTCATCTTGTTTGGTTCATAACTTTGTGATAGTTTAATATTTTTAAAAACTAATTTCACCATAAATCATATTAATTTACCTACTATTTTAAAGAATTTTTCTATTTTTTTTAATTTTAAATTTGAATTTTAAATGAAACGGTATGTCGGTACCGAGCGCGAGCGGTATGTCGGTAACCGTGGTTACTGAACGGTTTTGTTAACCATTCGCTCTGAATCGTGTAATGGGTATATGAATCGTGATGTGACCATTTTCAAATGCACCATGCTATCGTGTACAAGAATTAGTTCTCGAGGGGGAAACAAAGATGAACAAGACAAGATCTGCTCCTACAATGTCACTTTGTCAGTGTTTCAGGCTTGTCTGTGACTCTGGTTTCACATGTCGTAGTTAGATGCTCTATCATTGTCTATTCTGTAACACTAGTAAACTGGTAAAGGCCTGACAAAAACTAGTGATTCAAACGTATGGTGCAGATAAGAGATAACAGCAGCACGCCCCCGTAAGATATATGGAAAATTACAGATTTTTATGTGAAGTTCGGCTGGGCCGTACAATGGGTTCACCGAAGAAAAATGCACTGTGAAAATTGGAAAAGAATAGGAAATAATGAAAGAACAAATCTTTGGGTGCTTTGTTCAGTCAAGAAGTGAGTCCTTGGAACTCTGTTACAGACCACCAAATGGGCTGATATCGAATCATTTGGGAAGGATTTTCAGTTCACCAAGTCAGTTCGAGTTTTTTAGATCTGAATTTGATCCTACAGGCTTTGATGCTTCCCGGTTGTCCGTGGTTGGAGCTGCACTCGCAGAGACTGGCGGAGCTGATTGAGAACCTGCAATATATGTCAGCAGTAAGGCATAAATTTCACTGAAAACATTAGTCCTGCCCAGAATTATGTCTTATTTTACCGTAACTACAAGATTTCACTTGTCACAGGAACATGTATTTGTCTAAATAATAACCGAGTAATTCAACTGAAATGCGGTTTTTTTTTGTTTTTGGTTTCGACAGTGAACAAAAAAGATCGAATGAAGGCTAACAATGACATACCGGATGTATCGTCAGATTGCCGTGACATTGCGTGAGGGGGTAACTGGAGTCTGAAATCGGATGGAAGTGAAGGCCCCGGAGGGAAAGAACCCTCAAACTGCGCCGCAGGCTGCTGAACGAAAGGCGGACGTGAAGCTTGCTGCATCGGGGAGAAGCCAGTCCTTGGACCCGGTGCACCCGGCATGTACCCCATGTACTGGTAGGATGGTGTTGAAGGGGAAGTTGGCCCATACAGCTGAGAGTAGTAATGCTGTAGCATTTGAGAATTGTACATGACCTGCACAGGAGTTTTCAGACATTTGATGGATTCAGTATATATTGCCAATTGGAAAATAAAGAAGATTCATACACTGGATACTTCCAGTATATA
Organism: Zizania latifolia; assembly: GCA_000418225.1. Taxonomy (NCBI): domain Eukaryota; kingdom Viridiplantae; phylum Streptophyta; class Magnoliopsida; order Poales; family Poaceae; genus Zizania; species Zizania latifolia. The sequence continues at coordinate 7,306 of KE371169.1, read as the reverse complement.
TTGCTAGGCGGGAAAATAAAATGATAAATACTTGTGCTGATGTAATGATGCCTGTTACTACTATTTTGATGCTCTAGTGTAATAAATCCGTGCATGTAATCAATTCTCACTACTAAACGTCGGAGTATTCAAATATAGGTTTAGGATATGACTTCAAATCTTGTGAATTCAGAGTTTCAGACTATGAACACTAACAATGAAGCTTATCCTTTTCTTTTTGCGAGGTGAGACTAATCCCTTATCTGTGTAGCGCTGACAAACCAATTGCATCGATGAATGTGATGGAAGCAAAACAGCAGTAATGGCATTGAAGTAGGAGATGAATAGAATGCTTGCCTGTTGGTAGGGATAATCAGGTGGGTACCAGTACCTGCAAAAGTTTGCATAATTTCTTCAGTGCGTTATAAAAGATTGAGAGGGATTGAGCTGAGCGTGAGCCCCACCAATGTCTGTAAAGCCCACTGTCTCCGGGACATATCTACCAATTATCCTAGTTGTAAAGCCCAAACTAATCTAGTGCACTAATATGGGTCTATTTTGGGAGGTTAAGATTATAAGAAATAACTAGTGAGCATCTAGCTAGTGATAATTTAGAGAAGTCGGTGTCTTCCAGCTTCTATATATTAGTTTATTTCTAGATTTTGTAGCTAATGAGTTATACAATCTAAGGTAAAAACTGAAGTATTTGGAAAAGATAGATTCAGAGAGTAAATATAGCTGCTAAAAGCTCACCAAAACAGGACCTACATATTATTTAGCTAAAAGTAAGATCATATCAAATAGACGTTTTCCTTTTCATGTACTACCTGTTTTTAGTAGTTAGTAGCAGTAGTTCATAAGAAAAAAAAAGGTGCTCGATTCTTCATTGCTTATACACTTTGCAAGAACCTGAAAACACTTAGCTGTCTAAATCATAAACCCCAACAGATAAAAGTGTAGACCTTGGAAACATAAAACTGGACATCAAAAAGGAAACACTTCGGGAATGTCCACACATAACCATATCATCATTAACCTTTATAATGAAAATCAAGATCAAGAATTTAACTTCCATACCAACTTGTTCTATAATTTGCAAATGATAAATGCAGAAGCAACTCAACCAATATTTCAACGATCTGTACAGGTCCATGGCATAAAGTAAAAGGCAAAGGCAACAATTTGCAATAGCAAAACAGCCAAGTGGCACTGTGGCAGTGTGGCACCACCGCACCAGATCTGCATGCATTTAACTCTGCACAAAACCAACAAAGTGCAGAGAGTGTTTGCAGGGAAGGAAACGCTCGGTCTAGATAGTAGAGAGAGAGGTGTGGGACCATCAGAGTTAAGTGCCCATTGCTGAGCTGCTGTGTCCCTCCCATCGGCCCAAATTTAATGGGCCTTCACTCGGGGCCCAACAGGAGTGTAATGGGGACACGTGGGCCCTTTATGCTATTTGGCAACTGAACCCATATGCCCAATTAAGGCAATTATGGGAAACAGAAAACGGAAAGCTGCGGCCCCGAAAGGAACGGCGACCTCACTCAGTGCCGTGAAAATGAAACGCAGCAAGAGCAGCCGGTCTGGTACAATAAAAGATCAGCCTCTCCAATCTCCATGCATTAGCAGCAACGACTTTCTTCATTTCTTGTCTACTACTCCACTACACTGATGTCAGTTAAGAAGGTAACATCTTTTTGGACGAAAAGGCAGTGTCTACCTCGGGACCCACACCGTAAAACGGAATACGTCCTCCCTGAACCACCAGTTGCAATCAACAATGACGCGGAGTCTTCGCTACCTATACCCAACGGCTTATCCTTCTCTAGCTGCAATACAATTTACAGCTAGGCTCTGAGAAGCAAACACGATGCGAACTCCAAGACGGAATGACATGGTGCTGATATGGACATGTAGTAGCTAGTGCTAGCGCTGCCGTCGCACAGTTTGATCGAGAGGGTTCAGGTTTGCAGCGTGGCTCAGGTCCCACGTTGACGACGGTGCAATATACTAGTGTGACACTGAGGTGGATATGGCTCTATGACTGTATCATCCATGCATTGTCATTGTGCCCTGTGAGTCGTGCTGCATCATGTCTTAATATCTACCCATTTATCCGTAGTAAATTGTTCTGTTAGTCAATAAGTACAATGAGATTTCGGTATTTGTGGATGAAAAAATAAGAAAATATTAATCTACATATATTTTACCAGTTGAGATCTCTATAATTGTCGCGTGGTTTTAGCGCTTTTCAACGAAGAGGTTGCGTTCGAAAAGAGAAAAAGGAAAAAAGGATGTGCTGGCTGATATACCAGTGGAGAAGACTCACCCGATCTGAGGATGGTATTGAGGATGGTAGTACATTGGGTGCGCCGGGTTTATCATCTGCTGCGACGGCATCCGGCCACCCATGCTGTAAGGTGGTGGGCCCATCCGTGGCTGATCCGGAAAGTGGGATCCACGGGGGGGCCGCTCTACAGAGAGAGAAGTCAGGAGAAATGATGTCAGGCATGGCATGTTATAGGCTGCAGAGGAAACAACACACACAAATGATGCCAAGAAATAAATGAACCGTGCAGAGGTAGCCGCTGTATGCATGCACGTATACGGACAATAGTTGCAGCAGGGCTCGCAAAACAGTTTGTATGGACTGTGCAGAGAGGTGTAACCATGTGCCCCCCTTACCTTGGACCGGCTTTGACTAGATGTATGGGTGCAAGTGGTACTTATTACATTCTGAGTTCTGATCTCTCACAGGTTAATGGACTGGCTAACAAAAAATGTATTTCTGCTTTTTAGCACAAAGGGACACCAGCATTGTTCTGAACTATGCATTTTTGGTCTATTTTTACAAGGAAAATAGCTAAGGAATTTATACAAGTTTCTTTTAGTGATCATTGCATAGATTAGCACATCGTCAAACAATTCAAGACTGTTTTAGCTAGCTACTAGCACTCCAACCAACTCCATTTGGGTACTGTTGTGCTGTAGTGTACTAAACATTTTATTCTTTCTGCAAAAATAGTATGATGAACTGGTCTATCATACGAAGGGAGAAATCACTCAAAAGACCAATGCTAACATTTTAACCCTTTTTTCCCAAAAAGCACCACCGACTCACAGTATATGCATGTTTTCATCGTTCGCACGGAGGATTAAAATAATGAGGGCGTAATGCATTGCAAGAAACGCAAATGATGTATATCTTCCTATGGATGAACACACAATGAAGTAAAAGTGAAAGTGAAGTTACAGAAACAAGGGGATAATAGGCCCAACACATTTGATGCGCACAACATGCCGTAGTACTCTACTACTAGTATCTAACTATCTATACCTCCAATCGTTGATGGCAGTTGACACCCAACCATACCGGTCAAGGACCGCGAGAGAGTAGATGCGATGGAGTATTTTTCTAATGCCCGGCGCCGATTTTCACCAGAAAAGGAAAAAAAAGGCAGCCGGGTTCCTGATTCTCCAGCTGCAATCTGCCACCCCTTTACACCTCATCCTCGCTGGAGCGATTTATAACATATCACCACTACATTCGTCTAGTCAAATTAAGCAAATGCAAATGATCTTTCCCAACAAACAAAAAACAAGATCGACATTTGCATGGAAGAGAAATTGAGTTCATCCCCACTCATCGACCGTCCTATAACCGAAACTCTTGCCAAACTTGCTATAATCTAATTGATCAGCAACTACTACTACGGATGGTATGGGGGCAGAGTAGTAGCAGGGCAGCAGGCAGCAAATGCAAAGGATAATTAGAGGGTACAGTAGTTAACTACCAGCAGTAATAACTGGTGGGAAGACAGGCTGGCCAAGCACACACAGCTAGCAGCCATGAGTGATGAGCCATGGTAATGTGATGTCTGATCCTGCCTCCCCCTCCCAATGCAGCTGCAGTACTTGTGCTGGTCTTCGTCCTTTACTGTGTGCTGGCGCCCAGCGTTTTAGGTTTTTAGCAGCTGGACCTGGGCCCCACCCATCTGCCATGCCAACACGACCCACAAGGCCACAACCGCAGCAGCGCACGCAAGGAGGAGCACGAAGAGGGGAAGAAAAATAACTCGGCCGGGGTGGAAAAAAAAGGATGGCGCCGTGCCCTAATCAAGCTTATCCAGTGCGGGAAATCGGTTTACCGCTAATCATGGCCCCGTTATTGCTGACATGCACATGCGCGTGCCTAGTTCTTGCAAGGAAAGGGAGCATCGATTTGGTGTTCGGTTCCTCGGGATGCTCACCTCTGGACGGCGGCGGGCGCGGCGGGCCCATCGACGCAATGTTGCAGTTGGCGCGACGGCCGCCGATCGTCGGGTTCGGGATCCGCACCGCCTCCCGCGCCGACTCCGGGTCCCGGAACGTCACCTGCGCGCACATGCGTCTGTCTGAGATCGATCAAGCAACATAGATAGATACATGCACGACGGGTCGGCGGCGCGGCGATCGTCTCGTCGCCGGCCGGCCGGACACGCGTAGCGAGAGCCAGGACACACAGAGAGAGAGAGAAAGAGAGAGAGAAAGAGGGAGGGAGAGCGGGCGGGGACGTACGAATCCGTAGCCCTTGGACCGGCCGGTCTCGCGATCGCAGATGACAACGGCCTCGAGGATTTCGCCGTACTGTTGGAAGTGCTCTTGCAGCCCCTTGGACGGCGTCTCCCACGCCAGGCCGCCTACGAACACCTTGGTCAGCGTGGTGTCGCCGAATTTCGATCGGTGGTTCAGTACCCCGCCGCCACCGCCCGACGGCGCGTGGGCCGCCGGCGACCCACCACCAGCGGGGGACGTCGACGACGAAGCCGCCATCAAGCAACCACACACGCACACACGTACGCCCGTGCAGCTAAACTTCCGGCCACTTGCTAGCTTCTCCCGCCCGGTGCAAGACTCAAGTCTTCTTCAATTGATCATACAAGGATCAAACTCCTTGTCCCGATCTCTCGCCCCTATATCTATCAAGTTATCAAGACCGGTTCGCCGTCTTGAACAGAGACCAGCAGCAAACACCTCTTCGATTTCCAGATTATATCCTTCCCTTCCATAACCTTTCCTACCTCACGCTGAGAAGAGAAGAAGAGGAGGAGGAGGAGGGATTTGTTAAAGAAAAGAGGAGACGAGTGGGAGGAGAAGGGAGGAAGGGATGGACAGGGGCTATGCGCTGGAAGCGAGGGTTTCGGTTGTGGGATGACAGCTGCACGACCCTTTCTAGTCCAGCTTCCCATCGACTACAATATCAACTTACTTCGATTTTTTAAGACAAAATTATTTAACTTTAATTAAACAAAAAGAAAATTATATTAGCATTTATAATCTTAAATAAATACACACTTGTTTTATGATTGATTTAAGTAAACTGTTTTAATATTATATTATAGTTCATGGTATGTTTTTAATAAGTTGGTTAAAGTTAAAGAATGTTATCTTAAAAAAAAATCAATGACTTATAACAAATGAATATATGTACTATATTTTTTTCCTTTTCCTTTTTGCTGCTTTGCATCTCTATGTGGCTGTCTCCCTTCATGTGTTGTGTTTTTTGAGCTAGAGAGGCGGGCAGCGGGCTGCAGGCAGGAAGACGAGTTGAGCTACCACCTTCACCTGCGCGCGCCCACTTGGGTGTAGGCGACGGAGCGTCCGTCCTCCCCTCCGGCCTGTCGCCCTCGGGCGATGGCGACCGCCCCGAGGGCGGAGCCGAGCCGAGCCCAACACGCCCGATTGCGCGACGATTAACCGAAGGCGGCCGGCGTACGCGCATGGACGCGTGACGGAAAAAAAATTCAATGCACACTAGATGCACCACTTTTTCTATGTATACCTACATCATATGTGTGACATATATTTTTAATTCAATCTAACGACGGTTGCTCGTGGCTCCTCTTTCAATCTATTAGTGCAGCTCCTTGGCTCAGTTACTCATGGCTCGACGGCACGGGGCCTGGGGCACGGTGGCGCGGCGCTCCGACAACGATGGGGTGCGGCACGAGGGCCTTGAGGCTCGGTGGCGCGGCGCTTCGATGACGACTCTTGGCACGACGACGATGGGGCGCGGCGTGGGGCCCAAGGGCTCAGCAGCGCAGGGACCTAGGGGTGTGGTGGCGCGGTGCTCCGACGACGGCGCTCGAAGTGACGACGACAGGGCGTGGCGTGGGTCCTAAGGGCTACATCGTAGATGGAAAGAGGAGTTGTACTAGGAGTCATGAGCCGCTGTCGTTAGATTAAATTAGAAGACACATGTCACAGATTAGATATAGATATGTATAGAAAGAGTGGTGCACCGGTGTGTACTGAATTTTTTTCCAAGGCCTCGCGTGGATCGACAGGTCGACAACGCGAGAGCTAGCGCGCGCGAGTTGGCGGCGGCGGCGGCGTCTCGGGGTTGGGCGCCTCGATCGGTTGCGGTTGCTTGTGGATTTGCTTCTCCTTTGCCCGCGTGCCCTTCCATCCTCGCTTGCTTGCAAACCAAACGAAACGCAACAGTGTCGCTGTCATGTCAAAAACTAAGCGAATCAAAAACAAAAAAATAAACGTGACAGCGTTTTCTCGTGTCATAAACGTATCAATCAGTTTTTGCATGGGCATCACGCATCGTTAATTTATCTCTACCCAGCTCTGGCCACTGTTGTTTCGAGGAATCATGTTTGATCACTTGGTTCTCTCTCACAAAAGTTCGATTTGTTTAACGACCTGCATGGAAACTAACTGTAAAAACTGTAGAATCAACGGTGGGGTAGGGTAGGGATACTTTAGAGTTGACCGTACAGAGTCGTCGTATTGGGGGAGGGAACTATCAGTGCAGTTGCTGGGTTATCCACAAGATTACCGGGTCATCGGCGCCACGTCAGCAATGCTGCGTTCCGCCGTGGTAGCATAGCCTAATTAAGTTGACGAAGCTTGATGTTGGCCTACAGAGCAGAGGAGATTAGTATAAGCCGAATTCGCTTTGACCTCTTTGCAAATACGGTTGATCTGTTTTGGTCAGGAACTCTGGACAGTATAGTCATTAGCTCACCACTGTGTGAGTTCATGCATTTTTTCGGTTAGCTTAGTTTTTACATTATTTTTTGTTTGTTTAAGAGAAAGGAAATAATCGTTTCCTTGCAACTTACAAACATTTCAATTTTCATTTATATTGCTGGACTCAACTGATCCAAGATTCTTTGACATTACATGAGTACTACAGTGACGGGATCACCAACCCAGAGGGAGCATGGTGTAACTAGCAAACAGTGGAAAAGGAAGCACCACTAGACCATTTATATTATGTCTAAACATTTATGGATGGATTTTTAAGTTAAAATATATAAAAGTTTAAATTTATAAA
>KE371167.1:44663-58615 GCA_000418225.1 Zizania latifolia | reverse complement strand
TGGTGGCGCGTGGAGTCTACGTCTGACAACGGTGCGATAGTGAGGTGGCGTGCGTCGATGACAGGGAGGTGCACGTCGACGATGGTGGGCAGCGACCAGCGGTGACTGGGGCGGCCACGGCATGGGTCTTCCTTTAGGCGGTGTGCTGCAAAGCGGCGGCCATGACGCGGTGCGCGGTAGTAGGGGTTAGACCGCGACGGCGCGATGTCTAGGAGGTGGCGCTCGAAGACCGGAGGTGGTGCGTGGTGGCCGGAGGCGTCGCGCGGCGGCCAGGCTTCGGCAAGCAGAGTGTCCGTTGTGCTGGGGTGACAGGAAAAGGTCGCAAGGCCTTGGGCATCGGTGGGAGAGTTTTGCTCCGGCGGCGACCCTCGACGTTGGTATTAGGCTCGGATTTGTCTTACGACGGCGGCTGTGCGAGATCCGTGGTTGGTCAGAGCTAGCGGTGGTCAGCTCCTTTCCGGTTGGCTGTCCTTGACCTTTTCGGCGTGGTTCCTCTGGTGGCGTCTCGGCAGTTGTTGGGCGTCTCTTCCCGTTCTCCTCCCCTCTCTTCCCTTGAGCTCCTCCCCTTCTTTGGCCGTGTTTCTTCCCGGTTGTGGGGTGTTCCTTAGGCTTGGAGATAGTCATTTTTTTAGGGCTTGCGGTTTTCATCTGCTGTTGTTGTTGTCATGTAGGAGTTGGGTTAGTGGTGAGGCGTTGGTCTAGTTGGAGGTGGCAGGATGTTGCTTGCCCAAGCGTTTTTATTTTTTCTTGATTACTATCTTTCAGGGTAGTAATCTTGTATTTTCTTCTTTTATATCAATAGATACCTTCACACTGTCTTGTATGGATTGCTTAAAAAAATAGTTTATTGAGATCATGGATTAGAATTAAAATTTCGTCAAAAAAATTATTTATAAAAAAAGTTCGTTGGGCGAGTCTCATGAACCCCGATAACGAAAGCTCGAAAAGGAAAGAAAAAAAGTTAGATGAGCTGAAGAAGCCAGATGCTCATGTTTCTAGCCGGAAAATGAGGTAACTTTGCTTCAGTCCCAGGGGATCCTCCCCTGTTTTCTAGAAGAAGCAGCAGCAGCTTCGCTTCAGTCCAAATCTTCGATAGGCTTGTGGGACGAATATTCGACGAGGACATTTATTTTAAAGAAGGCTACACGGGTCTAGTTTTATTTGAAAGTCATATGGTGGAAATATGATACGAGGATTTCTTAGGAGGTTACTCATCCTAATACTGCTCTCGTCCTAGCACGTTTGACTAAAGTTCTAATGGGATCCGGAATCAGATGCTCACAGAATATACCACGAGGACCATTTCAGTCAAAACTCAACAAATTCCTTTACGTGAAAGCGAAACATATATTGCAGTAGTATAAAACGAACTGCATAATTCCTCTATGGCCGTTTAGCGCAGCAACAGCCAATTTATGGGATCTTCTCTCATCTGATCGAGACCATGCATACTACTGAGTGAAACCGTGTATAACGAACTTACGCAAATGGGCTGTTTCTAGGAACAAGATGCCTCTACCATACTGGTCATAGAGAAGAACTTGAGAACAATGCAACACCTGGCGAGCCGTAAAGAGTCATTCGCACAAACGAGACATGCACTTCTGAACGAGCGCGCAGTAGGACAGAGCCACGAATTTTCAGCAATGTTGCCAACCACCGATTTTAATTTAATTGAAGTGGTTCACAATCTTCTCTACATGTGTTATACACAGTAATGCAGCTTTCTAGCCACAAAAGAACGATACAGGGGGACTAGATGCGCGATGTCTCCACCATAACGATACGGTGAAACGCAGAGAAAAAAAATCAAAGCACAACATCCTCATGAACACAGCAATGTGCTCAGCCATACAAAACTGTGCTCTCCGCCACTGCCACATCGCGGCATCGCCAAATCGCTTCTTCTTCTTCTGGAGAGTCCCCTTCTCCGGTACCGACAATGGAATCGACGAAGAGACCAAAAAGAAAAAGAAAAACTTGCAGGGCAATTCCCTAGCTGCAATTGCCGCCATCAAAATCACAAGGTCCGGTTGATTCTCGCGAGCTCCTTCTCCAGCTCGCCCAGGCCACCAACTTCCTCCAGCTCCTGCACGCACGACCACACTCGGGTTGAGAAGGCGGTTGAGGAAAACAGGAGCGCTTGTCCTGTACTGGTCACAGGCGAAGAGAAGACAAATGTGTAGGCACCACTCACTCACCTTGGGTCCCAGAAACAGCCCGTACGGGACGCCCTCGAACTTGTCCGTGTGGTGTATCTGCTCGCCACGGAGCCAGTCACACATAGAAAATCAGCAAAAGATTCAGTCCAAGTGACCAAGTCCATAGTACGACGAAACTACTGGTGGCTGTCAGTGAGCAGCTGGTGGTATCGTACCTTGTGGGCGGCGGCCACTAGCCGGAAGTAGGGCACATCGGCGATGGGGCCGACGGGGAAGCGGCGGTGAACCAGACCATCATGGACGAACATGTAGGCCATGCCGAATAGCGTAATCCCGAGGCCCTGTAAGAAACGGACACGTGGCACGTCAGATCCGATTCGGATGGCTCTGGCAGAACGGGCCCACCGACCAGGGACACTGGCTCATTGGCGGGGCGGGGCTCACGGCTCGCTGATGGCTTACCGCGCCGAAGCAGAGGCCGGGGACGAGGCCCCGGTGGAAGAAGCCGTAGGCGAGTAGGGAGATGGCCGGCACGGCGTTGATGATGGCGAACACGTCGTTGAGCTCGAACGGGCCTTCGCGCGCCCGGTGGTGCGACTCATGCATATTCCACAGGGAGGCGTGCCACAGCGAACGGTGCGCCCACCGCGCCCAGAACTCCATCCCAACCTGCACCCCGGCGGCCGGCGCGCACGTCAAAACTAGCTAGTGTTACAGTCACAAGGAGAGGGGTTTTGTGGGGAGGTGTCCGCCGCTTACCGCCGCGCCGACGGAGAGCGCAAACGTGCCGAACATCTCGGTCATCGGCACCTCGCCGCCCTGCACGGACGCACAGATTTCAACCACGGTCAACACACCATTTTCTCACTTAAATTACGGCTGCGTCTTCTCTGCTTGCTATAATGAAGCTGTAGAAGAAAAGAGATGTACCTCTAGTTGCCAATGGAAGCGGTAGTAAACGGCGGCGATGCCCATGGACGTGACGCCGAGGCTGGACATGATGGCTGCCACCAGATACGTCCGCCTCTCGGACAGTTTCCGCGCTCTCCTCTCGGCGATGCGCCGCGCCGCCGCGGCCGCGGCCTCTTCCTCTAGCGAGGGCACAAGCACCGGCAACGTCGGCGGGGCCGGTGCCAGGGCCTGCTGGTTCTCGGCATCCGGCGGCACGAAGCACGTGACGGTCTCGAGCCCGCGCCGGCGCAGGGACCGCGTGAGCAGCGAGAAGGGCAAGGCGCGGCCCGCGAGCGGGGACCACGACTGGCGACGCGCGGCGGCCACGAGGAGCGGGTTCTTCACGGCGAAGCTGGTCATAGCAGCGCCGGAGAGACCGGTGGCCATGTCTTGGAGACGGACACAGAGTCACGGAGCGGGAGTGTGACTCTGTGTATGACAGGGTAAGGGACTCGAGACGGGAGGAGAATCTAAGACTAGCAGCATGCTACTTTAAAAATACGTCGAGGACTCGAGCCGCTGTGTGGCCTGCGTTGTAACGCGTGTTTTCCCGGGACGAAGTTGGGAAATTCAGCTGTGATTTCTCGTTGGCTCAGGAGAGTGCATGTCATCGAGAGGCCGTGTGAGGTCTCCTTGCCGATCGATTTGGGATCGAACGGCTGCGATTGCAACTCTAGCTAGGCATGCCCTCTTCATTTTGTCCTAGTCTGGTAGAGCATTCTACCTACGAGTAGTGACCTTTCTCCTGCATAATTGCGGAGCTTGTCTGTGAGAGCAGTCCAACACCACACAGTAGTACAGTACAAAGCGCAAGGATCGAGAGGACCCTGTCCGTTTTCTACCGTGTACAGCATCAGCGCCTGTGGGCATTGTGTGGCCAAAGGCAGCAACACGCTCTCGCGTCCCCTGCGCTTCTGTCTATTATCTGGACAAAAACCCAGGGACACGCGCGGCATTGGATCGGGAGGGCGGCTAATAAGCTTGTGGTTCTGTGAGGGCAGTGACGCCCTCGCCGCCACGGGAAACAAGTCAGAAAAGTGCGCAGGAAATACCGAAGAAAAGCGGGAGAAAACGCAGAGCAGATGCATTTCACCCGGTGCAGGTTGCAGAAGGAAGGAGTCTCCCGTTGATGGTGATCCTTCCGTTCCCTCTGTCTCTACAAGTCTACGTCTCGCCTTCGCCCGGCATGGGCGCTTATGTCTACGCGGCTATCATTATTCATTAATTATGGGTCACACTGGTATTGAGTTTGGGAAATTGACCACAGACAACAGATGTCCACGTCGTCGTGATTCGGCGAGCGATCGAAACAAATGGATGGGTGCTGCTGCCGTGGTGGCGGTGGTGCCAATGGAAGTATGCTGATGGAGTGATGGGTCGTGCGTTCTGGGTCATTTGAGTGGTTCAAATAGCATATGAAGTTATGAACAGGAGTACAAGGCCTTTGGCATTCGCTCCATGTCGAGGAATATATAGTTTCTCCAGAGGGATGATCATCTGAACGTGATTTATTCTCCCATATAACTTACTGTGGCAGAAAATTACAACAGAGATATTAATTAAACATCCATGCAACAATAACATGCGGAATCAGAGATACGTTAACATGCAAGCGCAGCGGGAAATTAGCACGCAAACCGATATAGACATAGACCATACGGCCCATGACCACTCAAGGCATGCTAGCCCAGTACAAAACATAGGCCAAATCTGGCGCCGCCCATGGATGAAAGGATAGATCCAGTCGTAAGTAACGCCGTTGTTGTAGTCTTGTAGATGTCCACGTCAGTCATGCTCGTCTCCGAACAGAAATCCAAGCGACGACGGCCCTCCGGGGGCACAACGGACTCTCGTAGACGGTCGGTCCTGCAGCTCAGAGACGAAGCACACTCATACATGCAGCTCAGGTTATGCACTTATGCATGCCATAATCCATATGATCATATCTAAAGTATACATGCATTTTTTATTTCATCTCTCTCTCAGCAAGAATGAATGAATGATACAAGGTACTTACCGTGATAAAAAGACCAGAGTTCTTGCTTAGTTGGCTAGTATAGTAGATATTGGAAGCAGATCCGTGAGATACTATTGGGTTGGAGTTATCTTTCTTCTGAGGAGCAGCATGCTGTTCTTGATCTGCTTCGTCCATCGTCACCTTGTCGCCAGGGACATTGTTGCGTTCTGGGGCCTTCTCGGCATCTTGAACGGATTTAGTCGAGTAACTTGGAGTAGTTTTCTCCGGCTCAAAGAGGTAGCCTAGAGAGCTCCGGCCACCCCCACTGCTCCCTCCCCTACTCATCTTCTTCCTCTCGCCCTGTGTGTGTTGGTCTGAGCGGGTGATGCTGTGCTCAGCTTGTGTTGTGATCTGTACTGTGACAATTTGATGTGCACATGTCAGCTGCTTATATAGAGCTTTGATGCGAGTGTGGTGCACACATCAGATGAGCGTAATGATGGCCAACAAATCAACCAATCACATGATCCTAAGAACATGTGAAACCGTGAAAGGCATTAGAAGGCCATTATCCCCGTTAGGGACGCGAGAACAACTCCGGATCTCGGCCCTCCGACGTTGATCGCACGTCCAGAAAGCAACACGACTGCTGTTAAACGTTCAGCTCACAAGCAGTTGATGGCGATACCCTGCCGTTTCCCTCGGTTGGTAAGTGGATCCAGCGCCACAGTGACATAGCGCCCGGAGGGAACTGTGTCTGAACAGTTATTATAGGTTTCATCAGTTGGCCACGTCTGAATCACCGTTTCCGTTCCTTGTCAGGGCTTTTGTGGGCTTGTGGCAGCGTATCAACTTGCGAGGAATCTTTCGGTACGGCCACCCTGGTTGTTGCTCACTCCTATTACCATTAGAGCAGTGATGTGCGAACTCCCCCGGTGATGGCGATGCTGCGGTTACTCCGTCCTCTCATCTGGATCAGAGTACGTCGGTAGAGCGACGGCTAGTCGGCTACTTTACGGGTTTGATAGTATTCTTTACATGACTCACAAGTTTACACTGAAGGTGACAGCTGATTTGTGCCTGCCATGGCAAGGATCGCTAAACCGCCCCCACATTGACATGTCTAGGACTCTAAAATTAGCTCACGCTCATAAATCAGCTCGAGGTGGCTCGGTTCGTAGGTGAAATGAGTTGAACCTAAGCTCAAGCCATCTCGCGAGCTGTTCATTTGGCTTACGAGCCTAATTTATTTTTTAAATTTTAACATATAAAATATTTTATTTGATTGTGATATCTATTTCTTTCGTCTCATAATATAGTAACCTAGGGGATATTTTATAGTACAACGAAGCTGAACAATACCATTGTCCAAATTCGTTACACCTACTCTCTCCGTTTCATAATATAGCAACTTATGGGATATTTTATAGTACAACAAATCTGTATAATACCATTATTCAGATTCTTTATACTATAAAATATCTCATCCAATCTAAGGTTGTCATATTATAAGACGGATGAAGTAGTATTTAATATATATCATAATTCTTATTCATTATTAATATTTTATTATTAAATATAGTACATATCCATGCATAATTTTTGAATTTAGATGTTTGTATTTTACATACAACATATATTAGAATCGGTAAGCTCACGTGTTGACACAACGAACCCGAGAGTCTGAATTTTCAGCTTCGTTCATAAACAAACCGAGCCTCGTTTCCCAGCCTAGACATGTCATGGCCACCACGGGATATATGCGAGATAGAGAGTAATGGGGCCTGGTGGGGCATGCGTCTAGCCCATGCTGAGCAAATCGAGCCATGCCCACCTCTCAAATCACAGGCCTAATCTTGACCTAACCATGTTTTGCCAGGGCACCTGTTCACCGTCGTCGTACCAGTGACGCAGAAGGAACGGCGCTATCAGAGGGCGTTCACGGTTCGCCGTTCATGTTACCACTTGGAAAGGGTGACCCCAACTCGTGTATCTGTGGAAATGAACCGGCAGAGTTTGGATCGCTTAATTCACACAGATAACACTACCACCGGCGGATACCTGCTGGTTGCTGTGATGGTCCATGGTACAAGTGGAAGGCAGTGGGGAAACTGAATCTCAATCAGTTGGGATGTGTTTTCAATTTTCAGGACTACAGGCTCCGGGATTCATGACCAAGGTAACGAAAATACGGGAGTTGCCTCAAGCTGGATGAAGCCCATTTATGACAGCTGAGCATTCACAAATTTACTACGGTACATTTTGAAAAGATCGAACTTTTGTGTGTTGTATACCTGTGACATATGTATGAGTTTGTGAGTTGACTAAAATATGTGTCCTTGTGAGTGGCGAAATACGTTAAGGTCGGATTCAGAACGAAGAATCAATTTCAGCCCCAGTTCTCCGTCTCCTCACAATGAGACGTCACAACACAATCTGCCAGACTAGTCAAGTCGAGCTTCAACGAGGGACTTGCAAATGATTGGGAGCCGGTGAGGAGTCCCGGCATATCGAAAGGCATTGCTCAGTCATATGACATGTCTTCTCATGGATGCCGAAGCATCTCCGAAGTCTGACATGCGATGTTTGTCCATAAATCATCACCGCAATGGCTGAGTCTATCACAATTCACAGGTGCAGGAGAACAAAGGCAATATTTTTTTCAGACATCAGGGAGTAGCGAAAAAAATGTTGTTTGTCGTAGGATCAGAAGTAAAAACAGATGGCTACCAGTCACTGAATATCAGAAACACGGACCAATCTTTTCTTCATCACATCCTACGAAAAACAGTATATCGACAGATCAGAGAAAAAAGAGACCAACGAACAAATAGAAACAGCAAAGAGGTCATCAGAGACTTAAATACTAAGAATCACATCATGGATCATATTGTTGCAGTTATTCTCTCATCGTTTGACCTGTAAAGCCACTGCGTCCGAGGAAACAACCCAGACAAACCACAGAAACTACCACGACGGAAAAGGAAATCGCATGGTTAGGACTACTCAAGAACAACAAAGTAGAACAAAATCGATTGAGGAGACCCAGATCTCAGAAGTTGCGATGCAGAAGAGGCGGCGGCAGTTGCAGGTTGCGGCTCTGTCCATCCCGGCACCTTGCCCCCCTTATAAAGGCGTGTGATAGAAGAAACCCTAGATGGCCCAACTGGTTACTTTGGGCCAGGACCATTTAAAGCACGACACGGCCTGGTCAAGGCTAACGGCTCTTACAACACATGAATTTACAGGATTTTTACATTATTTATTTCAAATTCCTCAAAATTCATTTAAATTTCCTCTATTTCAAAGGAAACTAAATGTTTCTTGAGAACACATAAACTTTACTATTTTTTCAAATCCTCCATTTTTTTTTAAATTTCTCCGTTCCAAATGAGGGCTAAGATGGTTCTGGAACCAATGCAGGGGTATAAATCAATCTTGGCCGTCTGTAACGAGTAAGAAAATCGTAATCGTCCATTTGATTTATTGCGGGGCGTCGGCGCCCGCAGTTGCCCTCGCTGACTCGCATATGGGAACCGGAAGGTAGCCTGAACCCTGGATACTCGAGTACGGTTTTAAAATTAACAAGAACGGAAAAATATTTTTCCGTGCTTCAGGCCAGGCGTGGGGCTTAATCTTTTAATTTAATAGTAGGCTTTCCAGGCCTGGCAACCTTTCAACAGGTCTTCTTTTGATCAGCCCAAAATCCTACTGCTATGTTGCTATGGGCTGACCTCAAGACCAGAAGAAACGGCAGACTGCAACTCTGTAAAGACCTAGAATATTTTTGGCCCATTAGGCAATAATCTTGGACCATGTTGCAAACAAGAGGCAATTAATTAATTTCAAACTGCTGCACAAAAACTCATTCAAATAACCGATTTGAATTTTCCCCGTGTTCCATGGATCAGGAAAAAATGCAATCAGGTGGCAGGTTGTCGTCACTAAGGCAAACACCCGTCCCATTCCACGTGGATGGGTCAAAATTTTAAACTAAACTCACAATATAGAATGAGTCAAAATTAAGAATTAAAATTATGTTTTATCCATGTGGAATAGATCAAAATTGAAAACTAAAATCATGCTCGTCCATGTAGAATAGGTAAAAATCAAGACTTACCAATCAAGCCTTGAAAGGCTGAGTTGCGAGGAGTCGAGGACGATTCCAATCCTGTCCACACACATCGGCAATTAGGCACACACTGACATATGTGTGAAGGTAAATTCGGTTCGGAAGAACCAGCTTTTAGTCCTGGAATATAAGGACCTTTTTCACTTAGAGAATGCATTTTCCAAAGACGCACGCTTGCGGCATTGAGGCATGGATGCGTATGAATACTGGAAAAACAAGGCACACACTAGTACTTACGGCTCGTTTCCCATGGAGCAACAGCGACGAAATGTTGGTCGATGGTCGAACCTGATGAATGCACTTCGTTTCCAGCACAAGGACGTCGATTGCGACGAAATGTTGGTCGATGGTCGAACCTGATGAATGCACTTCGTTTCCAGCACAAGGACGTCGATTGCGAACGGTCAATGTCGAAACGATTAAACATGTTCGAAACAGGAAGCGAGTGGTCAGAAATACTGTCATGCATGTGCCACGACCAATCAGTTCACGACGGAAATTGCAGGGGAAAAAACTTTTTTCCTAACAAGATTTTAATAATAACATTAACGAAGCCACGTTTGAAGTGTAGGCCTACGTCTCAACAAGAGTCGTTTCGGAGCTCCTTTGCAGGCTGACGGTTCGGAGCCCCCTAGCAGGCCAAAGCCCCTCTTCGTTAAAGAGCTACGAAGCTAAAAATACATCAGATGTGATGTTGAAACCACGGGATTTCCGTCCCCTCCAACACGACGTGTGCCCTGACCCGTTCACACGGAGGGTTACTAAACTATCCCTTTATAAATTTACTGTTTACACTATAATAGTCGGTTGGTCATAGGGGGTAACTTCGTATTACCCTGTTGTAATCGTGTCTATAAATATCCTCCACTTTGCAGGGTAGGGGTGATCGAACACTTGAAGTATTAATCAATACAACTCTTATCCGAAGGCTATTATCCTATTCGGAGGCATCGGGTATTGTTCGAACCCCTGTAAAATAGTTCGAACTTTTCGAGATTCTTTACACTCAAAACCTGTTACGTACTTCTATATTACGCCAACAGTTAGCGTCGTCCGTAGGGACCCTAGTTCTAAGCTAGCCTTTCTATTATCAGCCTTCGAACCATGCCTCCGAAGAAAAGCAAGAGCGTAGATCCCACTCGGAGGTCCCCTAGAGTAGCGCAGACTTCGCTGCGTCGGGAGGGCTCCCCTCCTGAGTCAGGCGCGCAGGACCTACCAGACCCAGTGGGCCTCCCGACGGTAGGCTCTAGTTCAAGGGCTGCGGAGCTCACCGCAGACCTCCTCGAAGCAAATATCACTTCGGAGGTTGCAGGGCACACCACTGGCCTCCCGGTGGTTGACATTCTTCCAAGGACCGAGGAGCACACCTCGGTCTCCCTTTAGTAAACATCTCCGGGCCTAGAGGCCCAGCTACGGCCCCCCGCGCCCACTCCGTTAGGAGCAGTGGGGCCTCAGCGCATGAACCCTCCGTCGCCCCTGAAGGCGCTGTAGATCGACTACGTTCGGTCACAGGATCCAGGAGTATGCTCCGGGGAAAGCGGAGCCTCGGACGACGCGCATGCCTCCAAGCTGGCCTTACTCAAAGCTGAAGTCATGTGATGGCGGCAAAATACGGTCAGCCAAATCTGCATCCCCGAAGCCCCCGAAGACCCTCCGAGGCCACCGATCATTGTCACCGTGAGCGACCACGGCGAGCAGGAGCCTCAAGAGCGGAGGCAAAATGCCTCTTTCGACGAGGGTTCACCGCTACACCTGGACTTATAGATGGTATGCTTCCACTCGAAGTTCCGAGCTATGAAGTTGTCCAAGTACTCCGAGGACATAGACCCTGATGAATTCGCCCGCTCCTACGCCCTCGCTATCGAGGCTAGCGGAGGCGAAAGAGATACATGGCGAAGTGCTTCCCGTTGGCCCTCGAAGGCATAGCTCTTCGGTGGTTCTGTTCCCTGAAGCCCAGCTCCGTAAGGTCATGGGAGCACCTATGAAAGAAATTTATCAATAATTTTCAGGGGATCTACGTGGCACCCATGTCGATCGGGAGTCTGTTTCAAGTAAAGCAACAACCTAGAGAGACACTGCGGCAATATTCTCAGCGCTTCGCCTTTACGAAGTCATAAATCAAGGGGCTCTCCATGTCCTCGGTGGTCAACGCTGCTCGCGAAGGGGTCACCAACCCAGGCTTCCTTGACAAGCTTCATAGGAAGCCCATATCTTCGATGGCCTAGCTTATGACATACTTCGAGGAGTATGCCTGCTCCGAAGAAGGTCAGCTCCAGAGAAGTGCCGCCGTTGCGCAAGTCCAAGTCCCTGAAGTACGGGTCTCAAGCCCTCCGAAACCGACGTACGTAGAGCACTGGCCTTCGGAGTCAAGACAAAGCAGAAAGCACTTCCTTACCAAAGTGCTAAACATCACCGGGCTAAGGGCTCCAAAGTTCCAGCAGGGCCAAGGCGGGGGCCGAGGGTCGGAGCGAGGCCACCAACGGGGCCCTTTGCCCTGGGCCAGTCCTACTTCTGCAACATCCACGGCGAGAACCGGAGCCATAATACCGATACCTGCAAGGCTATACTGGCCTAGCGAGAGGAGTACCTTGAGTAAACTGGTGGCCGAGGGACGATGGATCGAGCACGCGACGCCGCTCGCCTAGAGCATGTCCAGACAGTAGGCCGCGCAGAGGCCAGTGAAGCCCCTCCGCGAGTCCTTGTGGCAAATTTAATGCCACCCCTAAAGGTTGAAGAGGGGTCTAGATCTTAGAAGCGAGTGGTACTCCTATTTCTGATGGCAAAGCCCTGGAAAACTTGTCCAAGCGTCAGAGGTGGGACTATGTCCGCGAAGTAGAGCATATTGGGACCTCGGCATCAGCCTTCACGATGCCGAAGTGGGCCCACGTGCCAATCTCCTTCATAGCCAAATACGCCGTTGGAGTTATGTTCCCACACGCAGACCCCCTCGTCATCTCCGCCGACATCGCCGGCACCGAGGTACGGCGTGTGCTCATCGACGGAGGCAGCTCGGCGGATATTATCTTCGCTCACGCCTTCGACTAGCTATGCATCCCTCGCAAGCACCTTCTCCTGGCTACCAGGTCTTTGCAAGGCTTTACTGGGCCGCCCCTCAAATCAATAGGCTAAATCGGCCCTAAAGTCAGCTTCGGCGAGGGCAGCCTTGCACGATAGGAGGATATCATCTTTGACATCATCGATGCCTCGTACATCTACAACGCCATCTTCGGAAGGGGTACGTTAAATTAGTTTAGAGCCATAGCGCACCAGAACTACCTCTATATGAAGTTGCCCATACATGGGGGAGTGCTCACTGTGCGGGGCGATGAAAGTGTGGCGTGAAGAGTAGAGTACAGCCACGCTGCCCCCTTCTAATCTCACCAAGTGCACAATGTGCAGCTCTAGCCCAAAGTAGTAGCCGACCCCTCGAATCAGTGAGGGGGCCTGCGCTCAAGCCTCGTCCAGACGGAGAGGTTGTCAGCAGGACACTCATCGAAGGGGGCTCGAGTACCCTATTCAGTTCGGAGGGAACCTGACTCCAGAAGATATGGCTTCGCTGGAGGAAACGATTCAAAGCAACCTCGACATCTTCGCTTGGTCGGACGAAGATATCCCGGGGGTTGACCGAAGCATCATCGAGCACTCCCTGCTAGTAAACCCTAGGGCGAGGCCGGTGCGCCAGGGGCTGCGGAAGTTATCTGTTGAGCGTGTGAGTCTGGCGAAGACCGAAGTAGAGAAGTTGCTTCAGGTATGGGTCATATGGGAAGTCAGCCACACGGAGTGGCTGTCGAACCCCGTTTTTGTAAGAAAAAAGAACACAGGGAAGTGGCGCATGTGTATTGACTTCACTTTGCTAAATAAAGAGTGCCCCCGTGACCCGTACCCTATGCCTCGTATCGACCAGCTCGTCGATTCCATCGCCGGGTCTGAACTACTTAGCTTTCTCGATGTCTACTTCGGGTATCATCAAGTATAGTTAAAACGTGAAGATGAAGATAAAACTAGCTTCGTTACTCCTTCAAGAGTCTATTGCTATGTACGAATGCCCTTCAGTTTAAAAAATGCCGGGGCAACTTTCTCTAGGCTAATTGCTAAGACCTTTGGCCACTAGATGGGTAGGAATGTCTAAGCCTACATGGATGACATTATAATAAAAAGTATAAAAAAGCATGAATATAACATAGACCTAGCGGAGACCTTCGCAAGTATTCGAAGGGTAGGGGTCCGTTTGAATCCTGAGAAATGTATCTTCGGAGCCTGGGCCAGTAAGCTGCTAGGGTACCTGGTTTCGAGTCGAGGTATCGAAGCCAGCCCCACCTAGATTAGCTCACTGCAATGTGTGGCTCCGCCTGAAAATTTGAAATAGGTTCAAAAGCACTGAAAGGATCAGACGACTTCACATGAATGCCCGAATGCCAGAAGAGCTTCGATGACATCAAGGAATACCTCACTGATCTAGCGACCCTCAAAACCCCCTTTTGGAAGATGCACTGTTGTTATACCTTGCAGCGATGGCCTTCGCCGTTAGAGCGGTCCTCGTTCGCGAATCAGACTTCGAAGGAAAGTTGGTTTATAGGCCAATATATTTTATCTCTGAGGCCCTCTCCGGAGCAAAAACGAGGTACACAGGGCTCAAAAAATCGCATACTCCCTTGTTTTGGCTTCAAGGAAGCTACGGTATTATTTTCTCGTACACAATATTATTGTATCGATGTCATACCCCCTCGGAGACATGCTCCGAAATAAGGAT
>KE371167.1:18445-30053 GCA_000418225.1 Zizania latifolia | reverse complement strand
TTATTTTCGACTACTTGTGAAGCTGAACGTTCAATACGCGTGCATGCGGCTCAGTTTCCCTACGCTGCGAACTATAGCTATACCAATCACTTGGAAATCAGATAACGGTGGTCGGATACAGAACAATTTAAACTCCAAAATATCATTTCATTGAAAGTTAAACTATATATATTTCAATTGAAGCTTATTGAAGACAATATTGTACGACTGTACTTTTATACTCACCGACTGATTCATCGGCCTTCTTCTGTGCGACTGTGGCGGCGGCCTCGGCTGCGGCGATCTTCTTCTCCAGCGCTGCAGCCTCGGCCTCAGCTTTCATCGCCCTTTCCTTGGCTTCATCACGCTCGGCCATGGCTAACTCCGCTGAAGTGACCGAGCGCTCCGCCATGGCAGTCGCAGTCTCTAACTGAGCCTCTAGGGTCGCCCAGTCTATTAGTCACAATGATTAGACTGATACAACACAAATACCGCCAATAACTTATGAAGTGGCCAAGTACTTACCGGAGGATCGGATGTCCAACTGGGTGCGGAGGATCTCATTGTCCTTCTCCGCCATCCTCCAGGCGGCCTCCCTCCTCGCCAGCTGCTCCGTTAATCGCTAAACTTGGGCATTGAGAGCTCCCAAGTCCAGGCTATGGCCGGAGCACGGTACTCCCGTATTCCAGACTAGACGGTTAAGCACACGCTGCAAAATGTGCACGGTCAGCTACAAGTGACGAATTAAAAATAAATATCAAGGTTGGCATGACTTACGCTGGTCACATGGCCGAGACGGTTTAGAGCATCGTAGCACTCTGCCACCTCCTGCTGTACTTCATCAGCAACCAGGGCCGGTCCACCTTCTGACCCCGTAGCCTCCGCTGCTAGCGGCACCACATTCTCTGCCTCCTCCATGCCAGGGTCGACGCAAGGCTGCTCCTCCACTCGGGGGTTGGCAGTCGTCTGCTCCTCTACCACTACGTCACCGGTTGGACTAGCCGCGATCAGTATGGCTCCGGCGTCAGTCGGGACATCGGCGCTCGGTGCGACCACGGTCGGCACCCCCACGATCGAGGCCTCCGACCGATGCAGCCGCTGCCACGTCGCCACCGCCGCCGACTGCTCTGGAGACACTGGTCGCCGGCTTGCTTGTAACGTCGCAATCATCAGGCAATAGTGCCGGCGCACTGACAAATAAGCAAAGGTTAAACTCATAACATACATGGTGTTTATCAATGTTGTCAAAACATAACCTTACCAAGAGGACTTTCGGAACGCACTCCTCTTCACCCGGAGATATTTACCCAATGGGTCTCCCGATGGCGGAGGAGAAGGAGGTGGTGGAGGTGGAGGTGAGGGCGATGACGACGATGACGCCATTACTGCCGCCCCACTAGCTGGCCTAACATCGGACATCTCCGAGTCGGCATCAGCCTCTTCAGGAAACGACGATAGTACCTTGGGTTTCCCCTGAGATGCCACCGCCGTGCACGGCTTCTTCGCCGCAGAAGGACAAACGTCTTTATCCTTCCTCTTCTTCGTTTCGATCGGCCCGATCGGCCGATCAATGTCCTTTTGCCCGACCGCATGAGGCTGCTCGGGCAAAGGAGCCAGAGAGTAGTATGCTTCTCGCCCCTGCAATGTGGACACAGTGAGCACCCGGCAGATGATATTATCAAGCATCAACGTAAAAACAAAAGACAAGATAATAACAAGGTCTTACCGTCGATCGAGGATTGATCAACTTGTAAGAGCGCGGCCCATCTTCGTTGCCGATCACCGTCTTAGGGGCGAGGAGGTCCCGCACTCGCTTTGTGCCTTCTTCCGTGGTCAGGGGCTCCGGGGACTCCCGAGAGGGATCCGACCGCCCCGCGTACTCATACCCGGTCGCGCTCGGCTCTTATAGGGTTGAACGCGGCGGAGCACGAAGTTTAGGACCACATGCACCCCTAACAACTTCTGCTTACGAAGCTCGCCGATCTCTCGGGCAAGCTCGTTCACTTGGTCTTGATCCTCTGACCCACAGCGGTCCAACCAGGTCAGCGCTGGGGTCGGCACGTGGTCGGTCTCCGGAGAAAGAGCCGGCTCATAGTTCCTGACGTAGAACCACTAAGAGTGCCAATCCTTGTTGGACGTTGGGAGGGGGACGGCGATGTACTCGGCTGCCTTGCCATCGTGAAGCTGAAGTACAGCCCCGCCGACGACCTTCTTGTTGAGAGCTTGCAGAGAGAAGTAATAGCGAAAAAGATTAAAGTGGGGATCGATGCCTAGATAGGTTTCGCAGAGGTGGATGAAGATAGAAATATGAAGAATAGAGTTGGGGTTAAGATTGCAAAGAGAGATGTCATAGTGGTGGAGAAGACCTCAAAGAAAAGGATGGGCCGGCAAGCCAAGCACGCTTTGAAGAAAAGACTCGAACACTACCAACTCGTTAGTGTTCGGAGTCAAAAAATGCTCACCCACCACCGGACACCACAAGGACAGCGCCCTTGCAGGGAGAACTCCAGTCTTCTCCAGAAGCTAAAGCCGTCGCTCTGAAGTGCTGGACTTCATGAATTCCTTTGAGAGGTCGACGCTAGCGCTAGAGTCGGTGGTCGCCATTGGAACGGTGCACGATGGAGCGAGGGGTTTCAGGTTGAAAAGGCGGCGGGCCTTGCGAAAGTACACCACGCACTGACAATGGCGGCTAGGGCGGCGAGGTGCCAGCGTGAAGGGATTGGGCTCAAAGAAGAAGATGAACAGCGAGAGCGACAACGTGCGGCGGTCGAAGCGTAAAAGGGGCAATTTATAGCCAACCACGCGACGATTTGGGCCCCCACTCCACCGCAATCACCTCGAGACAAGTTTGGAAAGCAAGACTGCATCATTATCCCACCGGTCAAACTGCCACGGTGACTCCATCTGGCTGCTCAAAGTGAATCGGACGGTTGCGCGAGGGAGCCGAACTGATGCCCACTACTCCAACCGACATCCGTCTGCCGAAGCGCCTGGGAACTCGCGCGTCTTTTCACATTAGTCAAATCTGACAGACGCTAGTCCTCTCCGCCAGACGCCTCTTCACGAAAATCATAGTGGACCCCACGTACTCTATTACTCCAGCAGCCGCTAGTCTGACGCCTTTTTCACCAAAATCGTCATGGGCCCCACGTACGCCGGCAGTTGCTAGTTCGCTTCAACTGAGGCCTTTTCACCAAATCGCCACGGGGCCCTAATACTCCTCTGCCCCCAATTACTCCGACCGACGTCTTGTTCACCAAATCGCCACGGGGCCCACTTACTCCTCTGCTCCTATCTACTCTGACTGACGCCTTGTTCGCCGAATCACCTGAAGGGCCCGTATACTCCATCACGCCAATCGGCTCCAATGGACGCCTTCTCGCCAAAACACTTGAGATTTAAAACATCTCTTGACTCCAACGAGCACCCGATCGCTAAGACGTCCGGGGGCTCGGATTTTTCCTACCCTGATAAACAGCTGGAAAAGATTTTAGACCTTGAAGCTTGTTTTTCAAACAAACCTTGAAGCTCAGGGGTTACACCCAGCAGGTGCACCTGACCGGTGCCCCTGCCCAGCAGATAAAGAAAAATTCATCAAAGTTAGCGCTCCTTACAGCTTCTCGACTTCATCCTGACGATTATTGCCTTTCTGTCACAAATAACTCGGGGGCTCCTGTCAGAGATATGACCCCAGGGTACTCTCTGAGTGCATTCATGATGATCAGACATAAGATGGGGTCGGGAAGACAGAGCATTAATTACAACCTGGAAGGGGTCGGACCAACACGCATCTTGAAAGCAGTCGGCCAAGGAGAGCCTTCCTGACTGCTAGGACTCGGGAAGACGCCCCAACCGCTGGCCCCGACTGCTGGCCCCGACCGCTGGCACTCAGGAGGTCTATCCAGTAGACGGTCCACCTCATCAATGACAATAACTCTAAGGTGTAACAGTCAAATTAATATAGCGAATAATGTTATAATTATCAGCCTATGATCCCAAGTAATTTAAACCATTTTAAAGGGGATTAATGGGGCTAATTAAGCCTAAACGGTACCCCCAATCCCTACAGTATATAAAGGGATCAGGGGTATGCCTTACAGGCGGATGATTCTGAAAGAGGCTGACAGCAAGACTGTTTGCATTCGCCTTTTATATGCACATACGTGCTCACAGGACTAGGGTTATTATCCTCCGGGAGGCTCGAACATGTCTAAAAACTCCTGTTTCATACTGTTGTGAGATAACCATTGAATCGCGATCACAAACTTCTCCATACACTTACACAAATCTCATCCATGGGTAACCTCATTTGTTCTTACGCAACGACATATGGGTTAAATTTTGAGATCTGCAGTGTGATATATTCACGGTTGGCCTGGTCAGGTGCGAACAATGCAATGCCTTGTCAAACCAATGCATCTACATAAGCTACATTTTTTTCTTTTCACCTTTCTGCTAGTTCTGCATGTCCTACAAAACAACTGGACCACGGTGAGCCTAAAGACTAAAGCCACGGTTTTCCTGGGTATGAAGTGAGCCAGTGGTACACGGCGCACTAACTAATTTGTACGGGGCTAATTTGATGATCAGTGCGTGATTGTCTGTTTGACCTGTCGAAACAGTATACTAGGACTCCAAGACTCCATGTACTATATATGTGTGTGCTATATATCCAGACTAGTAGTAGAACTGTCTATTTCAAAGTTCGTTGGTTTGACAAATGCAAATTCTGACGGCACGTGTACACGCGTGCCAGCATGCATACATCGATCTGACCACGGCAACAGACGGATCGGAAACAGCGACGGAACAATCCTACACGCATGTGCCACGCTCGCTACCGGCCAGTCCACCAAGAGAGCTGGAGTAATTATTGTCCTGCAGCATTCTTCCATGAGCGACCAGTGAATCAGTGATGGACTGATGGCTTTCGGTCCATCTACCACACGGTTTCACGTACGTCGCGACCGTCCACAAGAGCTGCTGCATGTGAAACAGAAGAAACAGATGCACTGTGCAGATGTACCACCGTGCGTGTAATCCACTGCCCGCCCCTGGCGAGGGAGACAGCCCTGCCAATCCAACCATGACAACATGTCTGCACAACAGCCGGAAGATCAGCAGTGACAGAATGAATTTATCGAAAGATTACTGAAGAGATCGACCCCGCTGTCCCTCGTAATATTGGAGCACCAAAAACACAAGTTGTTTGCGTGCCGGTGTGCGTGCTAGTTTATCTCTCTCCCACGAGCCGTCGTGCTTTTCGTGTTTTAGATTCCGTTTGGTCTTAAGGACAGACTACATGACGAACCATGTTTTAGGGTTGGTTGGCAGATGAAATGAACTTTTTCCGAGGATATATAAATAGGATTTACTTATCATATATATATATATATATATTATTTATTATTAGAATATAAGGGGCTCTTATTAAGTGTGCTTAAAATAAATAATTAAAAAAACAAAATATGGTAACCGGTATACATGCAGCACGAGAAACGATGTGCAGATTACGGAAAGTAATCTGTATGCATGTATGATTTATATGACGTTGATTGTCTTGATTACGAAAAGTAATCTGGAAACATGTGGGCCTCACACGTAAATTATGGCATTGTTTATTGTGTTGCACGTCGGGTGCTATACATCACCTAACGAGAAATCTATTATATACACGTAGAAAAAAGGAATTAATTTACGTGCATGTGGACATCATCTAATGGAAAGTCTGTTGCATGCACGTAGAAATTAATTAATCTACATTCATGTGGATCCCGCACGTACGAAATGAAGGTTATACGAAGGTCACCAATTTTAAATCTGAGTCGCTGAATCGTATAAATTTGATGGTCTATAAAATTTTAGGGTATCGTAAAATTCTTCAAATATAATCATATTTATATAAATAGTTTAGGAGAAAAAGATCATTTGAAGTTTTACTAGCGAAAAAGATCTACATTATCTCATATAAATTTGGATAGTCTCGTTCGGTCAATTTTATCAAATATTTCCGTCCAACGTCTTAAAAAATATTATCATCTTATCTATATTCGTGCATGAAGTTATATCCACCCATATTCATTGAATCAAACATAAGATTTGGCTTCCGGTCGGCGCACGCGTCACATATTCATGGAGTCGAACTCACGCGCGGTGTTTGGGGCCGACACGGCCGGTAGGCTGGGTGAGCTGCGGTCGGCGTAAGCGGGGACATGCATGGCCCCCCAGCCGGCCGGCGGATTAAAAGCCATGCGCATGGCGCGGTGGGACAAGTCGCCGGCCGTACGTTTCGGCGGTAGTTGGCACGCAGCTGGAGGCAGAGGCGCCGGAGCAGAGCTAGTCGCAACTGCGTACGTTTATGGTATATTGGCATGTCAAGTGGAGCTTCAAAAACTAGGTTAGATAAATTCTAGATCTAGAATTGTGTTAAATAGAGTTAAGTACTATGTAGCGTTCTGATCAGCTACTATAGTTAATATATGGTGACATAACATCAGGATAGAGCCAATAATTAATAATACATATGTCTGAATAAATTATTTAAAAAAAAATCTCTATAGCATTATGATGAAATTTTAATGGAGTTTTAGAGGTAGTTCCACGGTGCAGTAGTCGTGTGTTCCTTCGTGGTGAAGGCTGGAAATCTTAAGTTGGACGATCGATCTTGTGTTGACT
Source organism: Zizania latifolia (assembly GCA_000418225.1). NCBI lineage: Eukaryota > Viridiplantae > Streptophyta > Magnoliopsida > Poales > Poaceae > Zizania > Zizania latifolia. The sequence continues at coordinate 23,399 of KE371167.1, read as the reverse complement.
AGGAACCCGCGCAGGGCAGTTTGAACTGGAAGTAAAAAAGGTAGAGATGGAGGAGCACTTGTGTTTTGCTATCCACCAACTTCCGGTTTCCTGCATGTTTTGTTTATGCTTCAAACTACTACTAGAAGGGCTGCTAAATGTTCAAAAGGCCATTCCAGAAAGACAGTGCTGTTAAAGCAAATATGGAATTAATACGGGTTTTCTTAATTAGCTAGAGATCAACATGACCTAAAGACTAAAAGAGGTTAATTATATATGCGGAGCTAAACTGCTTTTCACAGATGAGCGCTTAAATATTGCGAAGATGAACATGTTGGTTTTCTTCCCCAGACATGAAGATCTGGTATAGATGCCCCGGCGAAGAAGATCTTGCTGTATAGATCAGCACATGACATGTTCAAATATACTATCTAACAGTTTGACTGGTAAATAAGCTGCGAGAATCAGTCATCCTTGCTGCCTCGGGCTTTTAGTTAGTCATGATGCTCTCATTTAGTGTCTACTGCGAGATCGGTGTAGTGAGATACAACACGGGTATGAATGTTTGAGACAAAAGTATATGAATCTGGTAGAGAACCACGGTAACGGTCTAAGTACAGAAATATACCCACGTAAGGCCTTTGCCAGCCTGTGATCCCGATCCATGTCATGGATCTAGATTTTAGCTTATATCCACGTAAAGTAAAATGGGTTAGGATCGTAGGCTGCTAAATAAGTCTAGAGAAAATTCGGTGAAACCGACACACAAATTTCTTTAAGTACGTTTAAATAGTATAAGGCAAGTTTCAAGTAACCGTTTGAGGCCTAGTAACCGGCCAACCCAAACAGCTGGTTATGTTTGTTACCAGTCGGTTATTTCTCTAAACCGTACAAAATTTAATTTCAACGATTTATCAATTAGCTATAATAATTTTTATATCGATCAATTAGCCATAATAACTAATCGAAAATCGATTGGTTTAAAAATACATAAAATATAAAAAATCATGAAAAAATCAGAAAAAATATAAAAATTTAGGAAAATTTAGAAAATATAGGAATGTAAAGAAAAATTATAATACAATAATAAAAATATTTGGTATGCTATTTATTATTATTTTTGTTTGAATTAAATGGCAAATAACCAGAAATTTAATAGTGTCATTTTTGTAAAAAAAACCCAAAAATTGGGCTATTGGGCGAGACCTTTATAGGATTTCTTTATTTTTACCAGCCTAACCTTGTTATGCTCCAAAACTATTTCAGATTTGAATATTTTTAAAAAACAATTTCAGTAAAACTAGCATAAATCTTACAGTATTTTAATGACATTATTAGATTTTTCTAAAATTTTCAAATTTAAATTTAAATTTTAGGCTAATCGGTCGGTTTGTCCTTACCGACCTGCAGCGGATGCATGGTAACCACTCGGTTAAGATAACCTTGGTATAAGGTATTGTTGCTCTCACACGACCCTCTTAATCCTTTCAAAACCACAGATCTTTGTCTTAGAGCTAAAGGATTTGGAGTCTCTAATTCTCTTATGTCCTAACTGGTTCGTTTTCTCTGAATGTCTTTACTTGTGTCTTTTCTTTTAGTTTCTCCTTGACAAAGTGCAGTTCTTTTTCTTCTGAAATGGCCTTCCTTGGAAGCATCCCGCAACTCGATCCACTTGAGCGATGTCCCCTTCCAAATCGTTCATAGGCGTCTTGCCATTTTTTCCACTTGATTCCCGCATGTCTTTGTTTCTACAGAAAATTTCCAACCCCATTGACTACACTTAATTTAGTATTTGACCGCAAGTGGTAGATAGCAATATGCCAGTATCGACAAACTAGATGATGCTTGTCGTTGCATAAGTACGACAGTCCTCTACGGGGTTACCCACAGAGGTGATTTGTGTAGGTGTAAGCGGACAACTGTGGTCGAAATTCAATGGTTGTCTCAAGAAATAAGAGACACGAGAATTAGACAGGTTCGGGCCTCCCGGAGGATAATAACTCTAGTCCTGTGTATGTAAATATGAGCTTAAAGACATGAAATGGCCTTAAGCGCAGCAGAATGAGTAGTCAAAGATAATATTTCATTGTGCATGCCCATAAGAGGTTACCTCGAGCCCTTTATATACTGCTAGGGTTGAGGGTTACTGTTTTAGGCTTTATGTACCCAATTAAGTCCCTTTATAACAGTTAAAACGGTCGGGACATGGGCTATTAACCCTGGCGTTACTCGCTGTTTTGATTGAACAGTTACGTGTCCGGGCTTTACTATCATTAAAGGGGCGGTCTAGCTATCAGCGTTGATCGTCCGAGTGCCAGCGGTCGGGCCATCTTCCCGAGTGCAGAACTCGAGAGCTTTTCAGACTGCCGATCGCTTCTTTGGCTATTGAATGATCCGACCCCTTCTAGGTCATCTTTAATGCTTCGTCTCCCGATCCCTCCTTATACTTTATCGCTATCGCCTTCGGAAAGTAATCTAGGGTTATATCCCCGACAGCAGCCCCCGAGCTCTTGGCGGCAGATAGACGATATTCGTCTAAATGGAGTCGAGCAATCGTAAGGAGCATCAAAAAATGGTCTTGATATAATCCTTTTTGTTTACCTGGTGAGTACACCGATCAGGTGCACCTGCCGGGTGTAGCCCCCGAGCCTGGAGCTTTATTAGCAGAATGAACTCCAGGATCTAAAATTTGGCTTAAATTAACAAAGTTGTTTGAAGCAGAAATATTAAATTCCTAGGCGATTTTATATGATTGGGCGATCGTTAGAGTCGAGGGATGTTTAAATCCCCAAGTAATCGGCGAATAGGCGTCTGCTAGAGCCGACTAGCGTAGTAGAGAATGTGGGCCCTCCTGGCGGTTTTGGTGAAAATATGTCAGTTGGAGCGGACTGGAGTAGTGGAGTACGTGGGCTCCCCAGGCGGTTCGGTGAAAAGGCATCAATTAGAGGAGACCGGTGACCGCTTGAATTAATTGGCGTGCAGAGGCGCACGAGACTCTAGGCGCTTCGGCGCATGAATGTTGGTTGGAACGGCGCGCATCGGTCCGCCTCCCTCGGTCAACCGTCGGATTTATTTTGGGCGGTCAGATGGAGTCTTCGGGATATGCAAAGCAGTCCTAATAATGGCCTGAATTCGCCCTTGTAGTATATCCAAGGCAATTATGGCGTATTGGGGGCCTGAACCGTCGCGCAGCCAGCTATAAATTTCCCCCAACACGATCCTTCCACCGCACGCTATTACTCTTGACGCTCGAATCTCTGTTCATCTTCTTCCTTGCGCCCGAGCCCTTCTCGCTGGCACCTCGATGCCCCGGCCGCCACTACCAGTGCATGGTGTGCTACCGCAAGGCTCGCCGTCTGTTCAACTTGAAGCCACTCGCTCCACCGTGCTTCGTCCTAATGGTGAAGACCGACTCCGGCGTCGACCGTTCGAAGGAGTTCTAGAAGTCCAACGCCGACGACCGACACATTCAGCTTATGGAAAAGGCCAGAGTCCTCCCGGCGAAGGCGTTGTCGCTGTGGCGCCCGTCGGCCGGTGAGGAGTTCCCGACTCCGAACACTAATGAGTTAGTGGTATTCGAGTCCTTTTTTATTCGTGGGTTTGGCTTGCCGGCTCACCCTTTTCTTCGTGGCCTCTTATATCATTATGACATTTCTCTTTGCAATTTAAATCCTAACTATATTCTCCATATTTCTATCTTCATCTAACTCTACGAAGCCTATCTTGACATCGATCCCCACTTCAATCTCTTCTGCCATTTCTTTTCTTTGAGATATATTTCCAAGAGGGTTGTTGGCGGGGCTGGACTCCAGCTTCGTGACGAGAAGGCTGTACAGAACATCTCCGTCCCCCTCCCGACGTCCAACAAGGGCTGGCATGCTCAGTGGTTCTACGTTGGGAACCATGAGCCAGCCCTTTCTCCGAAGACTGACCACGTGCCGACCCCGACACTGACTTGGATCGACCGCTGTGGGTCGGAGGAGCAAGGCCAGGTGAACGAGCTCGTCCGGGAGATCGGCGAGCTCCGAAAGCAGAAGCTGACAGGGGTCCATGTGGCCCTCAACTTCATGCTCCATCACGTTCAGCCCTGTAAGAGCCAAACACGACCGGGTTATGAGTACGCTAGTCGGTCTGACCCCTCTCGGGAGTCCTCTGAGCCCTTGACTGCGGATGAGGGCGTGACGTGGGTTCGAGACCTCTTCACCCCCAAGATGGTGGTCGACAATAAGGATGACTCACGCTCGTATAAGCTCATCAACCCCCGACCAGCTGTAAGACAATGCAGTCAGTTTGTCTTTTGTATTTGCTTTGTGTTGCTTTTGTACAATATCACCTGCCGGGTGCTGACTACGTCAAAAATGTAGGGGCGACAAGCATACTGCTCTTCGGCACCATTGCCCGAACAGTCTTGAGTAGTCGGGCAAAAGGACATCGATCGGCCAGTCGAACCGATCGGGACGAAGAAGAGGAAGGACAAAGGCGTTGTCCCTCATGCGGCGAAGAAGCCGCACACTGCGGTGGCATCTCAGGGAAAACCCAAGGTGCCATCGTTGTTTTCTGGAGAAGCTGGTGCCGACTCGAAGATGTCCGAGATCAGGCCAGCTAGTGCAGCGGCGGTGATGGCGTCGTCGTCATCATCGCCATCACCGCCACCTCCTCCGCCATTGGGAGGTCCGTCGGGCACGTATCGATAGTGAAGAGGAGTGTATTTCGGAAGTCTACCTGATAAGTTGTGTTCTAAAAGTATTTATAAACACTTTTAGAAATATTGGCTTAACTTTGTCTGTTGGCAGGACACCGACGCCTTTGCCTGACGACGACGACGCACGCACAGGGGCGGTCGACGGTAGCAGCCAATCGGTGGCTGGTGGTTCTGGGGCAGTCAGCGGCGGTGACGTGGCTGTGGCTGCTCCTTCGTCTGGTGTGGCGGCGTCGGATGTGGGGGTGATGGCCACTGATATGGTGGTCTACACCA
>KE371167.1:0-11910 GCA_000418225.1 Zizania latifolia | reverse complement strand
CCAATACCGATCTATTCCGGCTATTCCGGTAATACCGTACATACCGGATAAAATTGTATTTTGAATTTTTTTTGAGATATGTATTGCATATTACTTATACTAAGCTATATATTATGTTGTATTCAAGCTATACACTATATTTGAGATATTAATATATTCAAATATATCGTATCTAATCATATTAATATATATTTTAAATATATTTATATTATTTTATTAGACCCTAAAACGGTACACCGGTATTAGCCGGTACCAAAACATTCTATCTCAAAAATTATCTCAAAAATCAAACCAAAATGGTTACTGGAATAGAATTAACAAGCTTGCGTCGCACCCCATATAAACCTCCGTTTCCAGCTTAATTTGTAGCTGTGTGGTAATTGGTTAACCGAAATTAAAGTCGGGCAGCATCAAGTTCTTCCAATTTCCCAGCTAGTCGCACCCGTGTCGCTGTAGCCTCCGCTCTTCATTTCACGGAAGCTTCTTCTTCCCCCGGCATAAGCATTAGCCACCAGAACTCTGCTTCCTGGCTTCCACCTTATAAATAGGCATCAAATGGCCAGATCGTTCTATCAACTCTAGCGAGCTAGCTCGACCAAAACCAGCGATCGAGTTCAGTTCATAACAGCATTCGTCTCCCTTCTCTCTGACTCCTCATCCATCAATCCTTGGCTGGCTAAAGCTAGTTAGCTACCTACCTGCTCATCGCATTCTAGCCGACGCCGGGCTTCTGACACCATCGGATTCCGACACCAAATGGCGTTCAAGGGCGGCGACCTTCTGTCGGAGAAAGCCGCCGGCGATGGCCACGGCGAGAGCTCCTCGTACTTCGACGGGTGGAAGGCCTACGACATGAACCCGTTCGACCTGCGGCACAACTGCGGCGGCGTCATCCAGATGGGTCTCGCCGAGAACCAGGTGCATATACGCATGCCAGCTACTACAACTTCACCGTTCAGTTAAGCATCGTTCTGATCAATTGGATATTTGGATGCTCATCTATTGGATTTTGCACTGTAAATGTCACAGCTTACTGTGGACCTGGTCGAGGAATGGAGCAAGAACCACCCGGAGGCATCCATTGGCACAGCGGAGGGCGCCTCGCAGTTCAAGAGGATCGCCAATTTCCAGGACTACCATGGCCTCCCGGAGTTCAGAGAGGTACTTACAGTAACAAGCTAATTAATCTGGATAGATGTCAATATTGCTGCTTAATTGCGACTGAAAGCTACGGAGCAGCGTTCCGAAGAGATCATTGCTAACTAAATGTGATCGTGATGTTGCAGGCGATGGCCCAGTTTATGGGGCAGGTGAGGGGACGGAAGGCAACGTTTGACCCCGACCGCGTCGTCATGAGCGGCGGCGCCACCGGCGCGCAGGAGACGCTCGCCTTCTGCCTCGCCAACCCCGGCGAGGCCTTCCTCGTGCCCACGCCATACTACCCAGCGTACGCCTCGTCAACCTTAACCATGATCAATTGGATTTGCTCTCTACCTCTCGCGCATCAGCAGGGTTCGCATTATCACCGATAGCGATTCCGATAATCCCGTTTATTATTAAGGTCCGATAAAAATATTCATCTTCTAAAACTTTCGCTATTTTTTGAAAAGTCTGCTAAATTTTATCCGAGTAATTTTAAGACTCAGCCCATAACTACTCTACTATATAAACTCTAATAAAAATCCCCCAAAATCCTTTACATGTGAGGTCTCATCTATAGATTATATATTTGTTGTTTTATATATTTAATAATATAGATGTTATCTATGTGATTTTTTGAACAAACTGATTTGTTGTTTTTCAAAAAAAAAATCAAATTTTGCATGAATTTGTTTTATATCTTCGATATATCCAATAATTCTGTTTATCACAATCCTCCGATATTTTTTTAATATCGATAGATGAAACCTGTCTACAAGTCATCCGTCTCCTCTAAATACGTAGTTAGTCAAACGTAGAAATGTGTTATTTGTCGTGATCAAATCAAACTGCGATCTTAATACCTGCACGCTATTCAAGTTGAATCACGCAATCTAGTTGAAACGAACGCACGCGCGCACGGTCTAGTCCACGCGTCTTCAATTCCGGTGCATGTTTACAACGTTGACCTCACTGTCAATTGCAATACCACGTAAGCACGCATTGCATGCACACATCCGTGCATGGCAAGGTTGTGCGCTCACATGCCTGACGAGATGTGCTTCTTGATGACAGTTTCGACCGCGACTGTTGCTGGCGGTCAGGAATCAAGCTGCTGCCTATCGAGTGCCACAGCTTCAACGACTTCAGGCTCACCGAGGAGGCGCTCGTGTCGGCGTACGACGCCGCCCGGAGACAGGGCATCTGCGTCAAGGGCATCCTCATCACCAACCCGTCCAACCCGCTCGGCACGACCACCGACCGCGGCACGCTGGCCATGCTCGCCACCTTCGCCACCGAGCACCGGATCCACCTCGTCTGCGACGAGATTTATGCAGGCTCGGTGTTCGCCAAGCCGGAGTACGTGAGCATCGCCGAGGTCATCGAGCGCGACGTCCCCTGCTGCAACAGGGACCTGATCCACATCGTGTACAGCCTCTCCAAGGACTTCGGCCTTCCCGGCTTCCGCGTCGGCATCATCTACTCCTACAACGACGCCGTCGTGGCCTGCGCCCGCAGGATGTCCAGCTTCGGGCTCGTCTCGTCACAGACACAGTACTTCCTCGCCAGGATGCTCTCGGACGAGGAGTTCATCGGCCGCTTCCTCGAGGAGAGCACGCGGCGGCTGGCGGCGCGGCACGAGCGGTTCCCCTCGGGCCTCCGCGAGGTCGGTATCGGCTGCCTACGCGGCAACGCCGGCCTGTTCACGTGGATGGACCTGCGGGGTATGCTCCGGGAGAAGACGCCTGAGGCGGAGCTGGAGCTGTGGCGGGTGATCATACACAAGGTGAAGCTCAACGTGTCGCCCGGCACGTCGTTCCACTGCCGCGAGCCCGGGTGGTTCCGCGTCTGCCACGCCAACATGGACGACGAGACCATGGAGGTCGCGCTCGACCGTATCCGCGTCTTCGTGCGCCAGCACCAGCGCAGGGACAAGGCCGAGCGCTGGGCCGCCAAGGGGCATCTCCGCCTCAGCTTACCGCGCCACGGCGCCGCCGCGTCGTCGTCGCCGTACCTCGCACTCTCCAGCCCCTTGTCACTGCTGTCGCCGCAGTCCCCGATGGTTCACGCCGCCAGCTGAGCCAGTGCACATGCTCTGCTATGCTGTGGCCTACGTACGTGCGTTTCCTTCTCTCTTTTTTCCGATCGCATGGTTCGCACGGCGGCACGGTCCTGGTGCTTTTGCCAATCGTGCGTGCGTACGTGATCGTTGTGGAAAGGCTACACGTGCAGCACGTAGCTAGCTTGACATTTTACAGGGGGACGTTGCATATAGGCGTTAATTAAACTTACCGTATGTAACAAGGATAACAGAGTCCTCGATTCTTCCGTGGATTGGTTTCAGTTGTAAGGAATAATGATCGGATTTAGCCTCCTGATCAGAACTTGTAAACATGTAATTAGGATTGAATCTGTACCAGTGCACACAAAGAGTGCAAAGTTGCATGTATTTATCAACTAAACACTGTAATTGGTAATTTAAACATGTTGTTGTGCACTTGTTCATGCGATTTGCTCCTCTTCAAAAATCAAACGACTGTATGTAATGTGGGAAGTAAATTGGAACCTTTCTTCTCTTCCTCTCCAATGCCATCCCAACCCTCCTCTCACTAGTACATGGCTAATGTAGTATGGATTATTCGTGCAAACGTTTCTAAAAGTACAATTTCTAAAAAAACAACTTTAAACAATAGTTAATTTTCTGAGGTATTGGCTAACAATCATGGACGATGCCAAATTGCAACCAAAAATAATGTCTTTCAAAGCAAGTGTCGTTGGTCGGGTCTTATCTGAAGGGTCAAACTTTCAAACTTTTGAAGGCTGCGCACGAGGAGTTGATGAGAGGCAAACACACAGGGGCTTTCGACTTTGACGTCTTTTGCTTGAACGGTTGTACTAGCAAACTTATCTGGGAAGACAAACGGCTGTGCTCTTACCCCCTCAAGATGATTGCCTCCGATCTCTATAATATTTGCACAAGAAAAAAATGGATAGTAAGTTGCGTCCTCCAAAACAACGTCTGGATCACAGCTGTCCAGAACCTTTCTACTTTTCACCAGCTCCAGCAGCTCATCCAAGTCGCAGCCTTGGTCTCCAATATCGAGCTCAATGCTCTAGCCGTTGATGACATCTCTTGGCGCTAGACTGCGAATGCCTCCTACAGCGCCAAGTCTGCCTACTTAATGCAGTTCACTGGTTTCAGCCGGCCAGTGATTACCCATGAGCTCTGGAAGGCCCACACCGCGGTGAAGTGCAAATTCTTCGCATGGACTTTGATCAAAAACAGGATCCTAACGGCTGACAATTTACTCAAGCGTGGGTGGCCTTGCAACGCCATCTGCAGCCTCTGTATGCAGGGCCTTGAGACCCCTTTCCACCTCGCCAGCCAATGCCCCTTCACTAAACAAGTATGGAGTCAATTAGTCCGGCACTATCATTTGGCAGGCATCCCCTCGCTTGCTACCTCCACTTCCCTTTAAAGCTGGTGTTACCAAGCCTCTCGCTCAACCCAACCAAGCAACCGCAATGCTCTAAACGGCTTAATCATCTTCACCTGGTGGCATATCTGGAAGGAGCGAAATCGAAGAATATTTGACTCCTTCTTCAACTCCATCTCCTCCGTAGTTGATGCGATTGCCGCCGACTTCGATTCTTTTCCTGCTTCGACTTCTTTGGAGCAGTGACTTGTAGTTTTTTTTCCCTCCTGCTATATCCCCTCATCTTTTCTGGAATGTTTTTCTTTGTAAACTTTCCCACCCCTCTTAATGCATTGCAGCGATCCTCTCAATTGCTTTCAAAAAAAACATAGCGATCCTTGATGGAGTCCTTGTATATATGTTCACTAGTCTTCAGAAAAAAAACATGTATTTTCAGTTATTCACTGGTTTATCCGGATGGTGTAAGAATATATAAAAGACAAACCTATGTATATAAGTGTGGTGTGTAAACATAAGCGTCCAACGTTCTTCCTTAAAAAGGAAACAACATAGAGCTAGCGTTCAATACAATATAAGTGTCTACCCTAATCCTTCTGTGGGTCGTTTGGTACATAACGATCAAGCTCGGATCATCTCATGAATGAGAGAAGGACAGAGAATAGGAATATTTTGCTAGCTTATGTGTTAGACTCGACTCTATGACTAGTTCAACATCTCCTACCTACCAGGAGTTTTGACTACATCACGAACCACCAATATACACCTTGCCTCTACTAACTAGTGGAGCAAATTAGCAGGATCGAGCGAAGAGCCTCTTGAACTACATTGTAGACCCTTTGATATGCTCCTTGCCTAGACTAACTGGTAGAGTCAAGTTAGTCGGATTAGAGGTGAAAAGCCTCTTCGATGTGTCCTAGCAACTCATGCTGACTATTTGGAAAGCTGTTCAATATTAATTGGAGAAGGTTGTTGGGTTTTACATTTGATGTTGCTTCCATTTATAACTTGAAAGAGACACTTCTAATGAAGAGAGTACTAGTTTGCCCACTTGGGCAGTTGAGCTACTAGGTCTTTATGCCCTAGATAGGGCTTTTTTTGTTACTCTAGGCTTCAGTTTTGTGCCACTTTGGGATGGGTTTCTTCTCGACGTGGGTTATTTTTAGGGTGGGCTTGAACTGAGCCAGTTCGGATCGATCGAGCCACATTACGAGTGAGTTGAGTCTGGCTCAGCTCTCACAAATCACAAATTACATGATCTGGCCAGGCAACTGGATTGAAGTCTGCGAAGGTAGTGGATAGTGGGAAGTGATGGTCAGACGGCTAGACGGCCGGACACGCAACACGTGGCACTAGCCACTAGATCTGGCCAGTGGCCAAGTGTCGAGCCCTCAAGCGGGTGAGATGACCGGGTGGCCGAGGGACGAGCAGTGTTGTGATAGGCACACCGTTGGATCTGACCCGTGGCCAAATGTCAAGCCTTAAGTAGGCGAGACGGCTGAACGATAGGGACGCAGGCGACGCCACAACGAACATGTCACATGTGGCGTTAGCCGTTGGATCTAGCTATAGGCCAAGCGTCGAGCCCCAAGCAGGCAATATGGTCAGGTCGTTGGGCAGTGCCGCTGCAGGCGAGCGGACGACCTGGTACAGATAGGCTGTGTGCGTCGAGTGTGGTCATACAGATCTATGCCCGCCGATATTACTATTGGACTTACTGGGCCGAGCCAACAAGCCACTCATGTATCAGAGCAAGAGCAAAATCAAGCCGAGTTGAACCTGAACCGGCTCACCAGTCTCGAGCTCAACTTTTCTAACTGTACTTCTTCTTGTTTGTGGTATACTAGATAATTTTTTAGTACTGCCGGTTTTTTCCACACAACCAAAGACTAAAGTCATCTTCAGCTTGGACCGAACAAAATCCATCAACTAAAACGTGCAGTTGAAAAAAAAAGAGCTGGCAAAAAAAATTGCTCGCCAAATCCTGAGGCTCCACAGCTGCCTTCCAGGCTCGCAAAATACTCGGAATTCCGAAAGTGATAGGATCCCAGGATCCTTCCAGGCCTCACACCACGGACACCACACATTCCCGGAACCCGAGTTCCTCCCAAGTTCACCGACAGCTACAGCCCCGGTCGCGGCCTCGCGCGAGACGTCGCCAGCGAAAATGAGGGCGCCGGTGACCACCACCAACTCCCTCCTCCTCCACCCTCCTACTGCCGCCCTCCGCTCACTTCCCTCGCTGCTTCGTCCGAACCTCGTAGCCCGTCTCGGCCGCCGCCGAGGCCGCACTGCGCTCCTTCGATGTGCCGCGGTGTCGGAGGTCGCGCCCGCCGCCTCAGCCGTCTACGGCGCCCTCCTCCTGGGTGGCGGCGCCTTTGCATGTACGCGCAGTAGTGGCGTGCACGTTTCACTTTTCTCGTTCCCTAATTCCTGCGGAACTGACCATCGAGTCTCTTTCTGGTGTGTAGATGTGAGGTCGGGGAGTAAAGGCTCCATCTATGGAGGGCTGTCCGGATCCGCGCTTATGGGCATTGTGAGTGGACGACGAATATTCCCTACATTTTCTGAATTCCCTTTTAGTTTGTTCAGCGCAGCCTAGCTTTCAGCTTAGATATCAAATGCTGAGAGGAAATCTTTTTGTCATGATTCTTGCTATATAATTGTTGAGACAGCTGTAGCGACTATGCTTAGACCAGAGTGGTAGTTCTAATGGAGTTGGAGTCTTGGAGATATAATATGATTCAGGGTTGGTTGGAACTTGGAACTTGGGACATTGGAAGAACTTAATACAAGTCTGAGAGAACTCGTGTACTACTGACTACTGTTACTGGAACAGAAGTAGGAAAGAACAAACCTTAACTGTAGTCCTCTTCCATATCTAAAAAAATCTCAAGTCGACCCATAAGTGAACCCTGGGGTTGAGCCTTTTTCCCTTGCTGACAGGAACAACAGAACATCTTGTGAATTTTCAGTGCATGTTGCTGCTGGTGCTTGTGTATTTATGGATAATCATATAATGCAGAAAAACAGAGAGTTATAAATTAGTTGCAATATGGATTCTCATTTCCATATTTCCATTTCTTTGTTTGATAATGCTAATGCTGTCAATTCCAGAACAAACTTATCAGCTGTCACTGTAGACTAGTAATCACGAATCCTGTGGAAATACATTGTCATTTCCAAAATTCGAATGTGGGTTTAGGATTGTGATGCTTGTGGAATCAAGGGGTAGAGTGGAGTTTATTAGGTTGGGAATTGGAATCTTTTTAACAGAAGACTACTACACTCAACTGGAATGATGAATCAGATGCATAACGAAGTTTCATAGTTTATTCCTGTTCTAACACAATGCTAGGCACAATGTAGACTTCAAAGTCTATTTCAAATTGTCAATTACTCCATAATCATTGCTCACCGTTGCAGATTCTGCTGTTATGCTGGCTGATCTTGAGTTAGCTGCACTCCTTTGAATACCTCTTAGAGAATCTCGTTGATTAGTACACTGTTTACCTTTTCTAGTGAAAGCATAATGTTTTCTCTGACTATGGAACTGACGTTTATCTAGTAATTATATCTTTGAACAGAAAAAAACATAAAATTTGGTGCCAAGTTTATTTGTAACTTATGTTTAACCTTATCGCAGGCTTATTATCTGATGCAATCACCTCTTAGAGAAACTTGTTGATTAGTACAATGTTTACCTTTTCTAGTGGAAGCATAATGTTTTCTCTGACTAAGTAACTGACGTTTATCTAGTAATTATACCTTTGAACAGAAAAAGATAAATTTTGGTGCCAAGTTTACTTGTAACCTATGTTTAACCTTATTGCAGGCTTATTATCTGATGCAATCACCTGATACAAAGGTGATAGGTGACGCAGTTGGATTTGGATCTGCCTTTCTGTTTGCCTGTGTATTTGGTACATTTCACTCTCTCGTGCTCCATGTTCATGAAATCCAGTTCTGATGTTGGAAAGTCAAAACATACATCGTCCCTCTGTTTCAGGTATAAGGCTGTACAATAGCCGGAAGCTGGTTCCATCTGGCCTTTTACTACTTCTTTCACTTGGTGCCTTGGGTGTCTTCTATTCTGCTTACTTGCAAGACAAGGTGTGAGCAAATTCGGCTTGGCATTCGAAGAATTTTGTACTAACTGAACCTTCCTTGAAGGTTCTCTGTGAAATGTAAAATTTTGAACCGTCGTTGGCATTTCTTCTCTATTTTAGTCACAACAAACAGCAGTTCTCCAGGTGTTGCCAACGATAACCGTGACCAAGCTTTCAGTCATCAATGCACCGATTGCAATGTTGTTCGTGGAATAAAAATGTCCGAGATCGAAGTTATGTGTGAGTTTTCAACTTGTATTTGCCTACGTCGTCCACGCATCGTGCGGCTTTTGAAACCACTATCACATACCCTCTGGGTGCACAGTCTGATACTCTGATGTATCAATGATCTTGTCTGTACCTAAATCCTGAACTTTTACATGTACGCTTCTAGTTGGCTGTCCGATTGTTCCAAATGCAAGCAGCACTGACTATCGCATCCCTAGTACGTTTATGGTCTGTGCCTTCTTGGCGTCGAGTTGTTGAGTGGTTCAACTATTCTCCCACCACTGTATGGAGACGTTTTTTTTTATAAATAATATTTTTTGTGAAATTGTAATTTTGGATAGCCGGTCTGAAAAATTATAAAACTAGACTCCTGTTGACCGTTGAAGTGTCGATGGGACTTCAATGGTCGATATGGGTCTAATCTAGAATTTTTGTTTACTTTTGATTTTTTCGCTTTCATACTGTTTTTCACAATTTGCTCTGAGTATTTACTTTTGTTGACTGTTGAAGCGTTAATAAGGTTTAGTTTTGTAAATTTTTGGGCCGACCATCCAGAAATGCAATTTCGACACAAAAAATATTATTTATAAAATAAATTCGTATGGAGACGGTGTGCATCATAAGTATTCAGAACCACCTTATTACTCAACGAACAATTCTCTATCACCCTGACAGAGCGCACGCTATTGCGCACTAATCGCATGCTGCCTCTGCATCTGGCAGCTGGATTTCACGCCGTGCAGGCGTGCAGCAGGCAGCATTTCGCTTGGCCCATCGTCCAGCATTTTCCCATGACCGATTAACGACTGGAGCCGACATCAACTTTTAATCATGACAGCCACGAAAGAATCCATCGATCCCGTTGCCGGGCCCTATTGCACCGGTCGAGCAGCACACTTTGGACTGGAGAAAAATAGGATACCATGAGTTTTTGGCGGATGCTACCACTTGGAGAATATGAAACTTTCAAACGGTTAGATTCACTAGGAAACGACAATTTCTTTAGATTCTTCTAAATTGTTAAAATCTGAAATTAAAGTCGCAATTTTACCAACAGATGCTTCCGGCCCAAACGGAATGGCCGAGTCTTAGCCAGTTGGGCGAGCCTGTCATTTCTCTCCTCCCGTACCGACCACTTCCACATGGCAAAACAACAAAGCTTTCTCCGTGCGGTCCCCGTTGCAGCCATGCGCGGTCGTTCCAGGAGAACGCATTAGAACACTCAACCTAGCTAGTTACCCAGAATCGCTCGCATGCACTGCCGGCTGCACCGCTGCAGCGGCTTATTTGAACGCGTATGCGGTGTAGGCGGTAGGCCTGACCCCGCTCGATGCAACGTTTCGTGTCGTGTAGCGCTCTGATTACTGATGAGCTTCCTGGATGTCCGTACATGCAATTTTGGCCGATGCAATTGACACAGCGTGGCAGCATGTCCTCGACGGATATCACATTAATTAGAGGATGGGGGAAAGAATTCCCCGAAATGCTTGAAAAGAAGAATGCAGGTGGATCCATGCAGTGAGCGTTCGGCGAACTGGCAATTTTCCCTTACAGGGCCAAGATGACAGGACCGACGCCAGAGAGGTTGCGCATTGATGGCGCATGTCGCCGCCGATTTGGCATTGCATTAGTAATTAGGCTCGCCTCTCCCCCTTCCCCTCCCGTGTACCCGTCACCTGCACCCACCCTCCAACCATGAAAGCTCCTCACCTCGTTCCACCGTGCTGCTCCCACCACCGCCGGCTGTTTTACTGGGAGAACCGGAGAAGCCTCTCGTGTCGCGCGCCGGCAGAAAAGGCTACTAGAGGAGTTCTTTTTGGAGGGAGAACATGGGCGGCACTACGGTGGACAGAGGCGGCGGTAAATCAGAGGCCAGTAACAAAATGGAAATGAAAAGATGCACACTTGCACGTAGTACGAAGTATGATCACTAGGCAGTACTAAATGCTCGAGAGGTGAATCTGGTAACCATCCGTGAGAAGAAACAATTCCGGTAGATTCGTGATCAGATGAGGCCGAAAGCAATCTAATCTACACTGTATATAGTACGTGGTAATAGCAGTGTGTTGCGTTGTTGCTACAGGCGCCATGCCGGCGGAGGGTGCCGGCGACGAAGTGGCGTTCTGTGCTGGTGGGGCTGTGGCATCGGAGGGTCAAGGCGGGGCTCGGGCGGGGCGGCGAACACCTCGTCCCAGATATCGGTGAAGGCCCGGAGGATGGCGTCGTGGTGATGCGGCGCGTTCAGCTCGAGGAAGCGGCGGAGTAGCTCGCGGAGCTCGTCGCCGGTCACGATTCTGTTCTCCACTATCATGTTCAGCATCGACCGCCGGAAGTCGGAGAGTGGGTCCTCCGACTGCTTCACCACCGCCAAGCTCCCGTCGAGCTTTCCGGCGCTGAAGCCGTCGTTGTCGCAGCTCTTTGCTTTCCGGTGCTTCGGCGCCTGCGGTGGTGGTAGGTGCTTGCCGTCTTCTGTGCTGCCGCTTTCGTCCATGCTCTTCACGCTCCGCAGCTGCTGCGGCGCCAAGGGCAGCGGCGGAGGTGGCACCGGTGGCGTGAGGTGGGCATCGCCTTCTTCTCTTTTTCGTTGGTCAACGCCCTTCACCTTCCGGTGCTGCTGGGTCGTCGGGAAATGCGAAGATGGCGGTGGCGGAGAGAAGTTGCCGTGGCCTTCTTTGTTGCTGCGCTTCCCGCCGCCGTCCACAACTCGATTCTGCACTGGCCGTAAAGGTAACGGCGGCGGCAGCGGCGGCGCGAAGTGGTTGTCGACGCGGGGGCTCTTCCGCCCCCACGACATGACACTCTGCTCGAGCTCGTTGAGCTGCCGCAGAAGGCCAGAGAAGCTCGGCGTGGTCGCCGAGCTCTCCCGCTTGCAGTCGACCTCCTCGCCGTCGGCCTCAGCTTCGGCGTCATCCCACAGGAAGGACGACGACGCGGAGGGCACGGTCAGCGTGCCCGTCGACGCCGACGCCGACGGGTGCGTCCGGGCCCGGCGCCAGGTC
>KE371166.1:26354-39285 GCA_000418225.1 Zizania latifolia | reverse complement strand
TGGCTGCAGCCAAACCTTGAGACAGGTATAAAGCTCCCCTAATCCGTGCTTGTCGGCTTCCAGTTCGGCTGCACCGGCCTGTCGGATTAGTTCCCCGCTGTTCGCAGCAAGTTACCCGCTATTCGCAGCAAGTTATCGTGTTCGAGATCCTACTGCCGTGAAGATCGCGCCACCCCAAGGTCGAGTCCTCACCAGGAAGGATGTCAACGAAGAAGAACGCAGCATGAAGGAAGTCTTCACCAGCTCGAGCTTGATGTTGTCACGTGACCGTAGTAACGCCAACTCCTTAAGAGTTGTATTGTACTGTTTATTTGGATCTTTTCAGATGTCTATGTTGTGTTTCGACTGTACTTTGGGCATGTATGACTAGACCATACCCGTGTCTTGGCAGCACCCCTATAAATAGTGCTAGCTTCTTCAATTTCAATATTTGAACTATGTTTTATTTCTAAATGTACATATTTTATTCCGTTGGATGCCGAAGGGAGTTCGTCGTCAGTCTCATCTGCCAGTTAGATTTGGATTCGAGGATAATACCCATTAACCCAATCCCTCCATTGAAGACTAGAGTCAACACTTAGCCGAGTCACCAATTGAATCACAACACTAGGCAGATATACCCCCACCACTACAACCAGATGTAAGGCAAATCTTAGCCACCCAAACTCAGATTCTTCAAGGCATAGCTCAGAACCTAGCCCACTTGCCCCAACAACCACAATCTCCATTTCCTCATCAACCCAATGACAAACTCACAGATTTCCTCAGAGTTAACCCACCTGAATTTAACCATGCCACTGAACCTATAGAAGCTGATGATTGGTTAAAGGATATAGGGAGAAAACTCAACCTGTCACAATGCACCCCTGTTGAGAAAGCCTTGTATGCTTAACACCAGCTTCGCGGACCTGCAGCGGACTGGTGGGAAAACTACTGCACAGCCCATGAAAGTGTTGGG
This sequence comes from Zizania latifolia, assembly GCA_000418225.1. Lineage (NCBI taxonomy): Eukaryota > Viridiplantae > Streptophyta > Magnoliopsida > Poales > Poaceae > Zizania > Zizania latifolia. The sequence continues at coordinate 38,327 of KE371166.1, read as the reverse complement.
TTATGGGGAGGCTACGCTAGCGCATAATTTCAAAAATTTACCCCATTAGCCTAGGAACCATGCGTGTAATGGGATCATGGATCATTACCTTGAGCCTCGAGACGCGCTCGAGCAGCGGAAGTAGAGTCGACGAAGTGCGTCCTCAACCTGCTCCTCCCGGCTTCATTTGTTCGTCGGTGATCCGGTGATGAAGACGACGCGATCCTACGATCCAGTGAACTCCACGGGAAGAAGATTTAGCACCTATGTAACAATGGTGTCTCCACGGTATCCACATGTACAGAAACGGGATCACCTACCACCGGCGTGCTAGCACCGCCTGCGAGATCCGGGAGAAAGAAGAGAGGTGGCAGCTAGAGTTAGGGTGAAGTAGCAATGACCAGCAGCAATGGCAATAACCTTTTTCGTGCTAACCCCACCTCTCTTTATATAGTGCTCCATCATGGGCCTTTAACCTGTATTAAAGCCCAACAAATCTAATCTGTTCGCCTGACCCGGAACTTTCGGCTATAGCTAGAACTTCCGGCACTTGGAACTTCGGATCACATCCGGAACTTTCGAAAACAACCTTCTGTATCGAATTAATTCTCGACCCAGAACTTCTGGTCCAACCGGAACTTTTGGTTCGTCTAGAACCCGGAAAAGGAAGATTTGCAAGTGTGAATCATTGATCTGGTATCAAATACCCATGAATCACTTGGACGAGTAGCAAGATAAATTTCAATAACATTTATACCTGAAGCGGAAGTCGCACTTCCCTTCTTTTTCTTTTGTTCTTCCAGATACAACTTGCAATTCCTCCGCCAATGGCTAGGCTTATGGTAGTGATGGCAAGTGTTAGAGCTAGCAGGGCTCGACTTGGACTTTCTAGCCGAATTAAACTTAGAGCTCGAGATCACATCTGAAGCTTTAGCCTTTCCCTTACGCTTCCTTTTCTTACTTTCCTTTTGAACCATCATCACATGACTAGGATTTTTCTTAAGGCTCTCCTCAGCTGTCTTGAGCATCCCATGCAATTCAGCCAAGGTCTTCTTCATGCCATTCATATAAAAATTCATGATAAACGGCTCGAAGCTCGCAGGTAGCGACTGAAGAATCACATCTGTGGCCAAATCTTTATCAAGTTTAAAGCCAAACTTTTCCAGGTTCTCAACGTGACCAATCATCTTGATCACATGAGGACTCACTGGACTGCCTTCCGCCAACCTGCACGCAAACAAGGACTTTGAGACATTATACCTCTTAGTCTGTGTTTGGTTCTCAAACATGCCCTTCAACCACACGATCATATCGTAGGCATCCCTGTCCTCATATTGCTTCTGAAGTTTAGAGGACATGCAGGCAAGCACGAGATAGCTGACATCAATTGAATCACTGGCGTGCTTCTCATAAGCGTGCCTTTCAGCAATTGGTGTACTATCCGTTGGTTCATCAGGGTGGGGTTTCTCTAGAATGTAATCCTTATTCTCCTGTTTGAGAACGATTCTCAAATTCCTGTACCAGTCTATAAAGTTTGTTCCAGACAATTTCTCCCTTTCAAGGATATGTCGTAAATTAAAAACGGAAGTGTTCTTTACAATAGGTGCCATGATCTACAACAACAATGTAAGGTTCAGCATTATGCTATGTTAATCTTCTATCAAATAAAAGATATACCATAATATGTAAAATGATCGCTTTCCCTCTAACGACACATTGTGGGACAAAATCCATATTCATCTAACTCCTAGTGAGTTTTGACATCACTGCTAGAACATTAGTGACATAAGTAAGCAACACTTTGCTAATCACATCATATGTGACTCTTGTTCGTTGGGGTAGCATCCAATGCCCGACTCCCAACTCCATGCCCCAAAGCCCAAAACCGTTTTGATAGCTTTGTTAAGCAAACCAATACTATACATGTGGTGTCCAACATCCATCCTAACTGGTCAAGATAAAAGACGGCACCCTGCTTTGGCAGACCCACCATTGATGATCGAGAACCTTAATAGGTGCAGCTATTGGAAAGAGCATCAATACTTAATTTTCTGAGGGAAACTATTCTAACATGGTAACGATGCCTACCGCACACAGAACATGAAAGAATAGTATGACGGGAACATAAGTAAACATCACAGACAATCATATTAACTGTGACATAGTATGTCCCTTTCGCATGGTGATCTCCATCTCCATGGTTTCTATCCTTCGGGTCATCACGCTTCAGGTCTTCATGAACGTGTATCAGTCTATTACACCTAATAGCACTATACTAATTATATGAGCAGAAGCATCACATGTCGACGCGCAGGTCATACAACATTTGAACAGCCTTGGGCTATAATCAACCATGACACGTAGGCCATGTTATTACAAGCGAGTATCACATACTTTGCAAGGCCATACCAGTCACAACATTCCCTGTAAAAATGAGTTAGGAGGAATCTAGACGTGACTGAACTGGACCCGGAACTTCCGGTTGAAGGGCCTGGAACTTCCGACTCAGGGCCGGAACTTCCGAAATCAACCTTCTGACTCGAATTTATTTTTAGCCCGGAAGTTTCGAGTCACACCCGGAACTTCCAAAAATAACCTTCTGTACGGAATTTATTTCTGTCTGGAACTTCCGGTCGAACCGAAACTTCCGGACCCGGAACTTCCGAGTCATACCCGGAACTTCCGAAAATAACATTTTGTATTGAAAATTATTTCGGCCCGGAACTTCCGGTCCAACCGGAACTTCCGGAAATCCGACAATAAAAACAATAGATCCAATCTATTTCTATTACATATCACCATATATGATCGATCTAGATCGAACACTATGCACGTAGACTCTGATACCTCTGTTGGGTTATGGGGAGGCTACGCTGGCGCTTAATTTCAAAAATTTACCCCGTTAGCCTAGGAATCATGCGTGTAATGGGATCATGGATCGTTACCTTGAGCCTCGAGACGCGCTCGGGCAGGGGAAGTAGAGTCGATGAAGCGCGTCCTCGACCTGCTCCTCCTGTTTTCGTTCGTTCGTTGGCGATCCGATGATGAAGACGACGCGATCCTACGATCCGGCGAACTCCATGAGAAGAAGATTTAGCACCGATGTAACAACGGTGCCTCCACGGTATCCACACGTACAAGGACGGGATCACCTCCCGCCGGCGTGCTAGCACCGCTCACGAGATCCGGGAGAAAGAAGAGAGGTGGCGGCTGGGGTTAGGGTGAAGTAGCAATGACCAGCAACAATGGCAACAACCTTTTTCGTGCTAACCCCACCTCTCTTTATATAGTGCTCCATCATGGGCCTTCTGTATCGAATTAATTCTCGACCCAGAACTTCTGGTCCAACCGAAACTTTTGGTTTGTCTAGAACCCGGAACTTCCGACTACAGCCGGAACTTCCGATTCGTCCAGAAGACCGAATCCTGGGGCTGGCCCGGAACTTCCGATCCCATCGGATATTCTGGATTCTCCAAAACCCGGAACTTCCGGCTACAGCCAGAACTTCCGATTCCCCCCGAATTTTCTTGGGGACAATTCCATCAGAAAGTGCTACTACAATTGAGTGGCCTGAATTTGCTGATGCCTTTAGAGCCACGTATGTGCCTGAGAGCGCCATTGATATGAAAAGGGTTGAGTTTGAAAAAGTCAAACAAGGAGCCTCCACTCTCAATGAGTACCTGAGCCACTTCAACAAGCTGGCTATGTATGCACCTGATGAGGTGGATACTGATAAGAAGAAGATCAGGAGATTCCTAAATGGAATCAATGCTGGGTTGAGAATCCAACTCATTGTCTTGGATTTTCCCAACTTTGAGCATATGATCAATAAAGCTCTCCTAATTGAAGATGCAAGAAAAGAAGTTGAGGAATACCACAAAAGAAAGAATATGCAGCAAAGCTCAAGCACACGTACCAACCCTCGTCCTAAACTCAACTCACCAAGCCAGCCCAATATATCCTAGCCAAATCGCCAAAACTCTTCTCGACCACCTGTCCCTCGCTCCAACACCACAGCTCCAACCCAAACCTATAACCAGAACTCAAGAACTGACTCTACTTTCATCACCACCCATACCAAAACCTCTAACGCCAATGGAGTCCAGTGCTACACCTGCCATAACTTCGGCCATATCTCAAGAAACTGCCCACAAAATCAGGGAAATGTAGTACTAGCTCGATCCAATGTCAGCTTAGCCAAAACCCTAGTTGCAGGATAGAATAGACCAGCTCCAACTGCTAGAGCTCAAGTCACACGCACCGTCAACAACTATGATAAAGGCCGAGTCAACCATGTTTAAGCAGAGACTGCTCAAGTTGCACCAGAAGTAGTGATGGGTACATTTTTGATCAACTCCATCCCTGCTACTGTGTTATTTGATTCAGAAGCCTCGCACTCCTTCATTTCAAAACAGTTTGTAGAAAAGAATGGGTATAGGTCCTAGAACCTAAGGATACCAATGATTATACATACCCCTGGACAAGATATTTGGGCATATCTGTCTTGTCCTGAAATACACCTAGAGCTACAGGGTGTCCATTTTACAGTCCACCCAATCATCCTTGAAACGCAGGAGTTAGGCCTTATCCTTGGGATGAACTGGTTAGCTACAAACCATGGCCGCATCAACTGTTCACAGAGGATGGTCACATTAAAAAGTCCTAACAGTAATGAAGTAACACATACCTTTGGAGAGAAACTCAAGACCAACTCTGTTCTGAATAGTACTCAAGCCATCAACCTTGAAGATGTACCGGTAGTAAATGAATATCCTGAATTTTTTTCAGAAACATTACCAGGCATGCCACCCAATAGAGAAATAGAGTTTTAAAGAGAGCTTGTACCCGGAACAGCTCCTATAGCCAAGAGACCCTATCGGATGCCTGCTAATGAAATGGCAGAAGCCAAGAAACAGATTGAAGAATTGCAAGACTTGGGATTTGTGCGTCCTAGTACTTCACCATAGAGAGCACCAGTCTTGTTAGTCAAAAAGAAGGATAAAACTAAGAGGATGCGTGTTGATTATAGAGTTCTAAATGAAGTAACCATAAAGAACAAGTATCCTTTGCCTAGGATCGATGATTTGTTTGACCAGCTCACTGGAGCCAAGGTATTTTCTAAGATAGACCTCAGATCAGGTTATCACCAGCTCAAGATCAGACCTGAAGATATACCCAAAATAGCTTTTATTACCGGATATGGTCAATTTGAGTACACCGTGATATCTTTTGGGTTGACCAATGCTCCAGCATTTTTCATGACCCTAATGAATAAGGTTTTCATGGAGTACTTGGATAAATTCATAGTGGTATTCATAGATGATATCCTAATATACTCCAAAAGTCAGGAAGAGCATGCATACCATCTACGCATCGTCCTGGAGCAACTAAAGAAAAATCAGTTGTATGCCAAATTCTCAAAATGTAAGTTTTGGTTAGACAGGGTTGCTTTCTTAGGACATGTTATTACCTCTGAAGGTGTCAAGGTTGATCCTGATAAAATTGAGACAGTTGTAAATTGGAAATCCCCAACCAATGTTACAGAAATCCGAAGTTTCCTTGGATTAGCCAGATATTATCGGAGGTTTATAGAAGGATTATCAACAATTGCAAAACCCATGACTGAACTGCTGAAAAAGGAAAAGAAATTTGAATGGTCTAGGGCCTGTGAAGAAAGCTTTCAAGAGCTAAAGGAGCGACTCACTATAGCCCTAGTGCTAACGTTACTGGATATTCAAAAAGATTTTGAGATATACTGTGATGCCTCCCGAAAAGGTTTGGGGTGTGTACTAATGCAGAAGCAGAAGGTTATATGCTATGCATCTAGGCAATTGAGGCCACATGAGAGAAATTATCCAACTCATGATTTGGAATTAGCTGCCGTAGTACATGCGTTAAAGATTTGGAGACATTACCTGATGGGCAACATATGTGAAGTATATACTGATCACAAGAGCTTGAAGTATATTTTCACTCAGATGGATTTGAACCTGAGGCAAAGCAGATGGTTGGAACTAATCAAGGACTATGACTTAGGCATACACTACCATCCTAGCAAGGCCAATGTAGTGGCAGACGCCTTAAGTCGAAAAGCTTATTGCAATATGGCATTAGTGGGAACAGAACAAAGCCAGTTGTGTAAAGAGTTTGGACAACTCAGATTGACTATAGTACAGCCTGGTACACTAGCTACCATAGTAGTGGATCCTACTTTAGAATCCCAAATTCGAGATGCCCAACTTGAGGACCAGGAAATTAAAAAGATAAAAGAGGATATACTCCAAGGAAAATGTTCTGAGTTCACTATTGATGATGAAGGAACTCTATGGGCCAGAAAGCGTATATGTGTACCCGATGTTGGAAACATCAAGGATCTAATTCTAACAGAAGCTCATGAGTCAGCATACTCTATACACCCTGGTAGTACTAAGATGTGTCATGATCTGAAGAAAAATTTTTGGTGGCCAGGAATGAAAAAGGATGTTATGGATTATGTTGCTCATTGTGACAATTGTCAATGAGTCAAAGCAGAACATCTAAAACCTGCTGGACTGTTGCAGTCACTTCCAATTCCTGAGTGGAAATGGGAAGAAATCGGTATGGATTTCATAACCGGTTTACCTCATATTCAGCGAGGATATGATTCTATATGGGTAATAGTGGATCGTCTCACCAAGGTTGCTCACTTCATTCCAGTCAAGACAACCTATAATGGTAAGCAGCTAGCCAACCTATACATGAGCCACATCGACTAGCAGTATGGAGTACCGAAGAAGATTGTATCAGATAGGGGTACACAGTTCACTTCAAGGTTTTGGGACAAGTTACATGAAGCTCTAGGTACTAATCTGAATTTTAGTACCGCATACCATCCTCAGACAGATGCCCAAACTGAAAGGGTCAATTAGATACTAGAAGATATGTTGAGAGCTTGTGCTCTAGAATTTAGAGGCACTTGGGATCAATGTTTGCCATATACAGAATTTTCCTATAACAACACTTACCAAGCCAGTATCCAGATGTCACCAAATGAGGCATTATATGGATGAAATCACCATGGTGGCTCGTAATTTTACTTGCAAAGTCCCTAATAGGCACGTGATTTGTGGCTGAGGCCAGTGGTTGTGATTGAGGAGTTAGTGGATTGGAGCACCCGTGGGATTTAAAAGGAGAAGAAGGAAGCATGGCTTCCCGATCCTTGGTTGAGGACCTGTTTAGGTGGCAGTGTGTTATCCTAGGTCGGCTTTGGAAAAGCCTTGCATGAACCTCCTTTTTTAGGCTGGTTAAGGAGTAAGTTCATGTTGTAAGGGTAAAGTGTACACCTTTAGCTGAAGTATAATCTATTCGAACAGCCGTGCCCACGGTCATGGGCGCGTGACTTGATGGTTGCCCATGCGTAGTTTTTGATCTGTTTTTAATACAAAAACTGTAGTGGGAAGGGATGCGTTACCAAAGTATATCCTCGGGGTGTATGGCTAGCCTTTGTGGTTGGCAACGATCCTACGTGGATCGAAAAGTCAAAAGGCTTCATAGAGAGAGATGTGAGAATCAAACTTTAGGTTGAGAGATAAAATTTGGCTTGGGATTAAATTGATGTTGAAAGCGGGAAAAACCTACCTGAGGTGTAGGCCAGTACCGAGGAATGGTAAAAGTAATGAGATGTTGTGATGAGGTGAATTGATGGAAAGATGGGGATTTGTTGCAAAACAATCCCGGTATGGTAGAGATGTGGGAATGAGGTTGTTTATTGAATTACTATACTATTCGTGGGAATGGGTAGAGGTTAGGACCTCTATCCGTGGGTTTAAGCACTTAGACGTTTTAAACTGCATTTCCTTTGTTAACCCTAGCTGCTCTTTGTATCCTCCATCTATACATTTTTCCCAAGGCTTGCTGAGTACTCTTGAGTACTCAACCTTGTTTTTACCCCCTCTCCCTAGAGTTTGCTAATCTCCCTGAAGATGAAGATAACTTTGAAGATGAAGGTGAAGATGTTGCCGATGAAGAAATAGAAGATTAGGGTTTTGGGCCTAGTCCCTAAGATGGAGTTTAGACAATAGTGCATGCTTTGAATATTGTAATGCTTCTGCTGGGCTTTTGTAATGTTTATTGCTACGAGGTATGCCTCTTTAGTAGCTTTTGTAATAGTTAATTGTTATAATAATCTATTATGCATTGTACTACTGCCGAATGAAACGAAGTCATTCATGATTTTCCGTTTATCTTCGATAAGTTTTGGCTCGTCCCGTTTCGATGGCATTTCCGTTTTGGGACGGGTTGTTACAATGATCCATAGATGGGGCTAGAGAGATAGCAAAAGGGCAAGCTAAGAACACGGAGATTCGGAGTATACATGCCTAGCACATTGCACCACTTAGCTTCTTGGTTGGATAGGTCCACAAAGCCAAGATGGAGCTCGTTCAGATTGCTAAGGTTTGCAACTAAAGCGTTTAAATTTGGCAGGGTGAGCTGCCATGGGTAAGTGTAATCGCCATTGAGTTGATAACCGATGCCAAATAGCTCAAAAAATAAGATGAAAGGAGAGGTCAAGAGAGATCATATCCATGAGCCGGCCAATGCTCTGTGCAGGCACCTGACCTACGAAGTTGGAGGAGAGGTTGAGATGAGTGAGCTTGCTGAGACGCTCGAACCCAGCGGATGGGAGTTTGGAGAGGTTGAAGTCATTTCCACCCAGGTTGAGATCGTTGAGGGAGGTGAGCTTGAAAAGCGCCGGGTGGAGGCGGCTGCTCTCTAGGTGGCAATCACCCAAATCAAGCCAGGTCACGTGGCCATCGCCGTCGCCGCAGCGGACGCCTTCCTAGTGGCAACAGTCCGTGCTGGCCCACCATGACCGGAAGGCAGCCACAACCTCGTCAGTGGTGGAGAAGGATGTGATGCCCCGTCCCATAGAGACTAGGCTAATACGAGGTGAAGGGTCACTTTACAAATGAGTCCACATCATTTCTGACATTTCATCCATTTGTTGGTAGCTCATGACGACACATAGTACCGAAGTTTATTACAAACGCCGTAAGAAGCATACCTCACGGCAATTAATAATTACATCAATGTTCAACAGCGGGAGCCAACATTGTTTATTTCAACACCATAACTACTCCTAGTTGGGAACTAGGACTGGAACCCTACTTTTCACGGTATTCGTCTTCTTCAACTCCTTCAACTTCTATGGCAGCGGCGTAGTCCTCTGCCTCGGGGTCTTCATAGTCTAGAGGTAGTGAAGGGGGAATGAGTACAGGAAGTACTGAACAAGTCCCGAAAATGTATATAGATGCACTCGGGAATAAGGATGGCTTATGGTTTAATTTAAACAAACATGTATGGTAAAATTTCTAAGTGTACCCTGGTTGATCGAGGTCCCAACCGCAATCGCAAAATTTAAGTAAATTGAAATATTTTGATCAAGTTCTTCCTGGGCTCACCCGGTGCTTTAAACACCTTTCTTCTTATCAACTCATCAGCTCGGTTTATCGCCAGTCCTTTTTCCATAATAATCCTTCGAATTTTCTCAAGTCGATAATCATTTTTCCATAACAATTCTCCCCACATCTTTCTCTTACATCTTCCCTTTTATTTTAACCTTTCAAATCATTTCTTGCAAAACGATTTATCTCTCCACCTAGGGTTGATTCCTTACCCTATCTTTATGAAGTCTTTCGACTTCCCGAACCACACATGTTCGTTGCCGACCACTAAGGCTGGCCGTACACCATGGAGGTGTACTCTGGTAATGCTTTCCATCCCACAAAAGTATTCATTTTCAAAACCCATCAAACACTACGCATGGGCAAGTCATCAATGCACGCGTCCATGACCGTGGGCACAGCTGTTCAAATAGATTGGAACTTTAGCTGAAGGTGTACGCTTTACCCTTACGACACGAGCTTAGTCCTACTACCTTGGTAGTAGAGGAGGTTCGTGACAAAGCCTTTTGTAAGCCGACTTAGGATACTGCACTGCCACCAGAATGGGTCCAGGACCAAGGAACAGGCAGTCCTCGACTCCTTTCCTTAGGAATCCCGCAGGTGCTCAATCTCTGTCTCACTTTTCACAAACACCCCTTAGGGCCACCACATGGGTAATTTTCTAAACAAGAGCCACCTCAGCGATCCCTCGTTCCCAGCAAGTACAGGCTATCCTAAGTCTACTAATTACTAAACCAGGGGCAGAGCCATGATACCCGTAAGGTTGCACGATTGTGGTGCATGATATAGTTCCCCAAGAAATCGGTCCTTATGTGTCATATGAAACCGAGCCACTAAGGCGACGATCTCAAATGATAAGTTTTTACCCAAAACCCTTCTTTTTATTTGTTTTCAATATCGGTGGTACTTGGTACCATTTTTGAAATACTTTTACAAAAGTCTCAATTTTTCACCCCACACGCAATCATTCATCTTTTCGCAAACATGGTATATAAAAGCACGTGAATATATAAAGAGAGTAAATACATGTTTGATTATATATAACCTATCACAATACTAGGATTAAGTTGCATTAATCATCAAGGCTATCAAGGGCATACAAGCACAACATCACAAAGGAAGGCTAGGTGCAACAACTTTTAGGTTTTACTCGACTTAATCGCACGGGCGATCGTCATTAGTTAAAGTGTATGTGTGCGTGTGTCCTAATCATGCATGTAGTAAATTTTATTTTAATATTATGGGATCAACATGATCAAAGGAGGAGACTTGCCTTGCTCTGGATAGTAGTCAGGATCCTCGGGATCGATGTCTTGTCGTTGGGTCCAACTATTGTAGCGTAAAATCAACATCACATAAGCAAAACATTCACGCATATCGAGAAACAATTTTTAACTAGTACTAAAATGAAGTTTAGAATTTTAGAAATTTTTAGAAATTTGAACGGAGTTACTCGGAGTTAAAATGAATTTTCTACAATTTTCTAAAGCTTTAAATAATTAAAATTACTATGCAATTAGGCCGATAGGAATTATAATTCGGAAAAAGAAAAACTGCACTGTGCAGTTGGGCTGAATTGGCCAGCCCAAACCGACGCAGCGCGCGCGACGCTCGCGCACGGCGGCAGCGGCTGACACGTGGGCCCAAGCGGTCGGGGCTAACGCGTGGGACCAGGGGTCGGCGGGGCTGGCGCGCAGCGCGACTGACGAGCGGGCCCGCCCGGTCAGAGACACGGAGCAGAGTGCTTACACGCAGGCGTGAGGAGGAAGAAGCAGTGAACGACCTAAATTTCTCCGTCATCGATCTCAGTCCTCAAAGCACCGATTGGCACATAATTTCACAGGGAGCTAATGTGAACCTAGATGAAGCTATCCAATGGTGGGATTAGGGTTTAGAGCGGCGGTGTGAGTTTACGGCTGCAGCGACGGTGGTTCGGGTTGGCGGTGCTAATGGCTGCAACAGAGCTCTGATAGGCCATTGGGGCTTGATTTGACCATCTACGGAGTACTACGGAATCACTAGTGTGCACTGATTATCCTACGGGTGTCCCTATTGGGCTGGCGACGGTGAACCGAATGGCGCTAAGGGGGAACTCATCGCTGGCGAGCTACGGCGGCCGATGGCCTGAACTAGTGCTAGGAACATGATCTACGAGCTATGTCGGTGGTACGGTGCAAAATAATCGAAGAACGGAGATACCTTGAGCGGGGGTCGGCGATCGGCGGTGAGAATTGGGGGTTTCCGGTGGCGGCAAAATTCAGCGACCGGAGCTGCACAATCGGGTTAATCGAGACATCGGGGTCACTTTCTGGACAAGAATTCAGGCAATGGAACAGGAGAAAGGGAGAAATCGAGGCTTATCGAGGGCGGCGGCGCACGGATCAGGCGGTCTCTGGGCGATCCTCGGCTCGGGAGCTCCGGCGGGGTTCGGGTGGAGGGAAGGGGAGTGTCCGGGGGTGCGTGTGCGGGAGATGGGGGTCCGGGGGCCTTTGTACGCGGATCGGCGATGGGACATGTGCGGCCGGAAGCGGCGCGGGGCTGAGCTGGTGGG
>KE371164.1:46634-58032 GCA_000418225.1 Zizania latifolia | reverse complement strand
AGAGAGATGGGCTGTCCTGTACTCCTGTGCTGATGTGAGGGAGTCCTTGTCCTGCTGCTCCTGCTCGTTCATTTGCCTGGTGGTCTGATCGAAGAGCAGAGAAAAAAATCTTGTCAGACAAGTAGGAAAACAACATGCATAAAAAGTTGAAGTAGTTGTAGGAGAGTAGTTGATGCATTCATGGGGCAAAAGCAGCTGTGCTGTTTGCTTCGGTCGGCCGGGCAGGGAGCTGCAACATGTACTCGGCTACTCGCGAGCTTTGGTTAACCAAACCAGTCCTGTCTCGGGTACCGCCCAGGCTCAGATCAGCGGTGATCGTGGTAATCTGGCTAAAATTCAAATTCTAAATTTTAAATTTTAAACAAACAGTTACAGCTTGCTTTGGAGTGGTTACCGACGGTGGTTACTAAGCGGTTTGACGTCAGTAACAACTTTGTTTGCGTCGAAAACCAATCAACTTTTAAGAAAATTTAGAAAATAAAAAAAACCTTAGAAAAATTAGAAAATATCATGAAAAATCTAAAAAATCTAAATATAAAGAAAAACTATGATACAATGAGAAAAATATTTTGTATAAAATTTATTGGTTTTTGGTTGAATTAAATGATAGAGCATTAGAAATATAGTAATATAATTTTTTTGAAATAAAATCTGCCTATAGTAAATTTTGGGTTGGTCAAAAAAATTCTTTTTTATTTTTACCGATCTTGTTTTGTTAATAACTTTATAATATTTTTAAAATTTTTACTATAAATCATCATAGGATTTTTTGAGATTTTTTAAAATGTTAATTTAAAAATTAAATTTTAAATCAAACCGGTCTACCACGTTAACCCTGCTCGCGAGCCGCTGACCAGCTAGTCTCCTCGTATGAGATACAGATCATTAATTACGGGGCAGAGCGATATTCATGCACTCATTAAGTTTAATAATAAGTCATACGTGGATGCGATCGGCTGACTGTACATCTACGTGCGTGTGCACGTGAGTTATCTGAAAAGATGGCCACAGCATCTTTTTCTGTTTTTCATATGGTTTTATCGTTTCTCTGTCTTTACCACAAAACACCACTACGAGGATACGGTTCGAAACTATCGTGCGAGTGCCGAGCGAGACTGTTTTCGGAACCCTGCTGTTGTTCTCGTACCTTGTAAAGTACTTCCTAATCTTAATAGAATTCGCCGGTCCAGAAAAAAAAACGGCCGTTGCCCGAGAAAAAAAGTGGTGAGAGGGTCCACTTGTCAGCTGCGTGTAATCGTCGTCGTTGGCATGACGCCGCACTGTCGTTGTGGTCGCCACTCGTCGCTCTCCGCTCTAGTTGGATCTTTACTCATAGAATGAGGGAATCCCCAATGTAGTAACCAGTTAGTTTTTACACTATTAATTATAGTGCTACGTAGGCAAATTACTGAAGTGAAATGAGAGTTAAGGAAGAGAGATAGGGAAACCGTTTCTTCTGTAAGAAACCACGTCGGCTTGCTCTCCAACGTTGAAGAAACTAGTCCCTACGCGTTGGACATCACTCGTGATTTCCTCCGTCGATTCCTCCAGATCTCGTGCGCACGCCTTGGCCTTGCTCGCCGCCGTTCCGCTCGCCCCTCTTCCTCCAGCGTAGCCCTCTTCTCCGGCGCAGCCCTCTTCTCCGACACAGTCCTCTTCTCTCGCCGCGGTCTGCCCGCGCGTCGGTCCGCTTCCTCATCGCCCGCCCGCTGCTCCGGTTCCATGCCGCCCGCGCCCGCGACTGCAGTGCGCTCCACGCACTGCTTTGGTTCCATGCTGCCCGTCGCTTAGCTCCGCCAGCCGCTTGCACCCGTGAGTGCAATCCGGCCACTGTAGTCCGCTCCGCCACTATAGTCCTGCAGTCCTGGTATTCTTAATTTGATGAGTGACAAATTAAAAAAGTAGTGTGCGTCAGATCCATGGCATTCAGGTTTCATATGTAACAACAATTGAGTTCTAACAATTGAGTGACAATTCAGGTTTACATACTTACCTCCACCTGAAATTAGGAAAATGTTGTATGTATTTCATCATGTCCTGCACGCATGAAAAATATATGGAGTATTGAATAAGTGAAATTTGATGGCAAGTAAGTAGATTTATCGGATTAGTTTTTTTCTAGACGGTTATAGTTAACTTTTATCGCTATGAGTTATTATAATTGATATATATATATATATGGCTATATAGTTGTTTGTCGCATCTCATCAACCTCTTCTTATGGTGCATGTACGAAGTTATTAATTTTCTTTCTACATAGAAACTATGCATTGAGATGGTTAGATCTAAAACAAAATTTATTATACTCTCTCTCCTCTAGAAATTAGCTATGAAAACTATGGGTTGGGAATGCCCTGAACGCCGTTTGGATATGAAAGGGTCATTTCATGGGCCGATCTCACTTCCGGTTCCAGTCCAGTTTGTGTGGTCTATTTGACGTGGCCCATTTGTCTGTCAACTACTAGACCTACTGGTCATTCGACAACTCTATTATTCCTGGGCACCTTACGGCGCCAGTTTGCCTATACCCACTGGCTGCCACCATGCAACCTGCAACTCTGCAAGCCGTGCTGAGGCCGCGGTCATCACCTCGATCGATCGGCTGCAGTAACCGGGGCCGTCTCCTGGCGGGCACGCGGCTGCTGTCACCGGAGCCGGTTAATCACGCAGATGTCGCGCCCGTGCCGTGCGCGCGCGCGCGCCTAGTATCGCTCTACGTGATTGTCCCACTGCTTGGCCGAGCCGAATCACGCGCAGACGCGCTACATACTGCCGGTGTGGTGGTGACCTGCGCGGCTACGTCCCATCAATTCCAAGGGAGTACTCCACAGTACTAGGCCATGATGGACCGAGCACCGAGAGCGTTCACGCTGAACGCATGAACATTCATCGCAGGAGGAAGCAATGAAGCATGCTCACGCTGAACGAATGGGCGCGCAAGGCGCACGCCTCACGGGATCGGCAGGGAGGCCTGGCCGTCTCGGTGAAATCTGGCCCAGAAGATGGATATCGCCTCACGGCGCACCGTTCCCCGTGCGTTCTGGACATCTGAGCCCAGCCCATGTAGAGATCTAACGTGGCCTCCTTTTGGTCGATTCAGAAACTCCGACGGCGTACGTCTGCCCTCTGCCGTGCCGGTGCAGAATCTATGGACTCACCTGCCTGCCTGGCTGCCTACAACCTTACCTCGGCTGGGCGTCTCGGTCCCCTTCGATTCGAATTCTCTGCTGCTCTGGATCTGCTCTCCACGTGCATAGCTCCGGTCGCATTTACTAATAGTACGTTTATCAGTGGAAGAACGGACCCATGCACGGGCTTTGCGCCCTCTGTGCCGCGGATCATAGGAACGACGGCTCGGATTAAATGTCCGGCGTGATCGGATACAATGCTTGCCGTTTCTCTCGCATGATCTATTCGTTTTCTACAGCGACAGGGCCCGCTTGTGTCTGCTGGCTAACTAAAATTTTAAATTTTAAAACTAAATTTTAATATATTACTTAAAGCTTTTATTCTATAGATACGAAGACAAGACCGATATGAATATAAATGTAGAAAGATATTACCCAAAAATTGACTTTAATTAAAAAAAGTATTGGACGGCGATTTTTCCCAGCCGGGGAAAAAGCAAATCCATAGTGTGACGTTTAACTATCCCTCTGTTGATTAAACGATCACTTGAAAATAAAGCAGAATCCTTTTGTTTCCTGAACCTTGGTATTCGTGGGAAAGCAGGACGTGTGCAAGGCAAGAATAACATTGTCGTCAGCCAGGTTCCAATTCCCTGCGCATATATTCCATATCTAATCTGATCTGATGTGCGGGCAGAAAGCAACCTCTCCTCCTCTCAGATAATAAACAGTGACAATTTAACAACAATAATCATCGAAAGCAGCCTGGCTGCCTCAGGATAATGCCACATCGAAGGTAGCGAGACGGAAATCTACGAGCAGATCTGCATTTTATTCCTCCGCTGCAAACCGCCCGTTCAGTTCGCGCCCTCGAATCAACCGATGCTGAGATGAGACAGTACAGCGGGCAGCTTAATCCGGAGACGATCTTTCTATCGCCGGCCGGTACGCTCCATGTCATATTCGATTTGTACATAATCTCGTCCCGTGCATGTCTGTCCAGCTTGGTACGTAGAATAGGATTGTTTGATTGTACGCCCGAATAAATTGTCACGCAACGATGCAAGATACAGTACTCAGGTACGGATATAGTACCAGTACAGGGAGGACGCAGCAGAATACAGTACAAAATTCTATCACAAACCCTGCTGAGTGCTGAGCCTCATCGTCACTTGTGGTGGCCAGTGCCACTGGCCGATGATTGAGCGAGGCACGTCATGTGGGCAGAGCAGCGTATCCACAACTAAATCCGCGAGAATGATGAGAGGCTGACACGGCCTACTACCGAGAGGGAGACAGAGGCGAGGCGATTAGATGGTCCCTCGATCGATCGATCTCGCGCGCGGCCTCGCACTACAGCTTCCTCGTTCGTGCGGGGTGGGTGGGTGCGAGCACTGCCGATGCATGGTGCGGCGTGGGCCGGGGAAACGCGCGCGCCGTCGCCGTACGCGATGTCCAGAATGCAACGACGCGTCCAGCCGCGCGTGGAGGCGGCTAGATTTAACTCTTTCGGGGACGGGAGAGGCAGCGCGCGCGCGCGCCGCGCGCGGCGTGCATGCGCTCGGTGTGACCGGTGTTAACTCGTTTTGAGGCTTGCTCACAATCCTTTTCATGACTTTCATCGCCTTCACGGGGAGCCGGCCGGCCTCTCGGCCGCGGCATGGCTGGTTATAAGGCCCATGAGCTCCATCCGTCGTATACTCGGGTGTAATAAAATCTGCGGCGTGCGTCGTCTATACAAGAGTAGTACGTATATTATATAGAGTATAAGAAATTATGATGACATCAGAGAACTGTCTAGTACTAGTGACGTCGAGGCAAGCGATGTCAATCATCCAGATTAGCATATAGCTAAACTCAACTATATACGTGTACGATAGCAAAATGGCATTCGTCTGTGGCACAACACATGGCACATCCATGGCGCTGGATGTAGTACTACTTATTTTTGTCTGCTCATGCCATCAGTACTCATCACACGATCCGTGCAAACAATTCTCCGTGTAAATTCGCCGGTATTTACATCAACAGAGAGTTATTAGGAACAAGCCGGGCAACTTCGACTCCGACTATAGCTACCGGTGTAGTAATTACTCCGCGAACTAACTGAAACGACAGCTGATGAGCCGTCTGGTCGCACGGAGAAGCCATCAACGTCCAGCAAAGTCGACATGGGTTAATTAATATGGCGTGCAGGTGCAGCAGAGCAGGATCCAGATGGTTACCGCTCCCAAATCCTAATTAAGCAAGAAAAGATGAGAGGAGATCGATCGATCGAGTCGTGCTCTGATGCTCTCGCGCTGATTAATTAATCAGCAGAGGCGAAAACGACGGCAACGCAATCACAAGTCTGAGCACCCGACACGGACAATCATTGAGACGTATATCCATACAAAAGCAAACACATGTACACGCAACCGACAGGGCCGAGCGAACAGGGGAAGCAGGCAGGCTAGCTAGCTAGCTCATGCTCATGTCGTCATCGGATCAAACACTGTGTGTGACGCTAGCTAAGATTTAATCCATCATATTTGTAGTGCTAATAGTATACAAGATTAATCTATCTAGATAATGGCACCACGTAGTACTACTTCTGAAGTTCTGACGATGATCCCGGGGCCCGGCCCTCTGAAAATTATCTAGCTTGTGAAGCGAAAAAGAAAAGCTAACAAAGTTACATACTTACATGCATGCACAAAAATATACATTGAACGGGTACTAGTATCTAGCTAGATAGCTGCGGCTATTAATTTGGCTAAATCCTATCATTAAGCCTATGATTGATTGATGGACTGACTGATATCTAATGGAAGCTGGAATTAATCGATCCTCCTTCCTCCAGGGCAAGAAACAGTAGCTCGAGGAGGAAGATCATGTCCATGTACTACGTCATGGGTCACGTGTGTATGTTACCTGTGTGACGTGAGCTAGCAGCAATGGTGTATCTGTCTGGGTGTGCAGAGGCGTGAGGATCAGCAGGCGGCGGAGTGGGTGAAGGGATTGAAGAAGTGGTGGGTGGTGGCCCGGCCGGGCCCGGCCTTGCCGCCGTCGGCGGCGTCCTTGGCGGCGGAGGCGGGGCCGCCGACGCGCTCGCAGGAAGGGCAGATGGTGAGCGTGGCGGCCGGAAGCTGCATGTAGAAGGGCGCCGCCGCCGAGGACGCCGGCAGCGGCGGGGCGAACTTGAGCGCGCGGAACTCCTGCAGCTCGCGCTGCAGCCGACGGTTCTCCTCGGTGAGCGTCTGACAGCAGCGCTTCAGGAACTCGCAGTCCACCTCCGTCTGCTTCAGCTTCGTCCTGCACGCACACATGCGCGTGTAACCGAATCGCTAGTTAATTAACCACCGCCACAATCAAACTGAACGCCCAAATGTTTCTACACATAGATAATCCTTATCATGCATGCACGGTTAATTTACGTAAAGAAAAAGCGAATAAGGTTCTTGCTGAGCTAAAAGTAGTGCTCAGGAAATATATGTGATGCTTATATGTGCACAACTCATGGGAGTCGCGAATAGTGTGTATGTTGCAAAATACTGGTCCGAAAGAAAAAAAAAAAAGAGTTGCAAAATATACTAACCTTGCCCTTCTGTTTTGGAACCAGACCTCTACCTGCCTTGGCCTGAGGTTCAGTTGCTTGGCTAAAGCGACTTTCTGCTTCTGCTCGAAGACGGAAAAGATGAACAGAACACACAGGGGGAAAAAGCTGTTCAGTGACTCGTGCTTTATCAACAAAAGATGAACAAAATACGCACTAGCGATAGCATGCTTCTATATTTGCCTCTTATTATTGTTGCATATGAACAAGTGCATGCAGGTTTGTGCAGCGAGGCTAGGCTAGCCGCGGCAAGTCAACAAACGTAACGAGTACGCGCGCACGTATGTGACGTACCGGGTTGAGTGTGCTGTGCTCCCGGAAGCGGTCCTCCAGGAGCGCGGACTGCTCCTTGGTCAGCCGGAGCTTCTTCCGTGTGCTCCCGTCGTCGTCGTCGGCTTCCTGCCCCGCCGCCGCCGTCGTAGACGACACCCTCTCGCCGTCCGCCTCCTCCGCGCGCTCCCTCTTCACCGCCCCCACCGACAGCGACGACACGCTGTGCGCGGCGCCGCCTCCGCCGGACGCGGTCGCCGCGCCGGCCGCGTCGTCCGGCATGCTCAGCGTCAGCGACGGCTCCAGCGGGCACTGCGACGGCCGGCCGCTTCCACGGTGAGGCGCCGGCGCGTCGCCCGTTCCTCCGCCGAGGGACAGGCCCAGCGCCAGGCCGGCGTCGCTCAGGTGGGCGTCCTCCTGAGCCATGTCGACGAATCTACCGGCTGCTGCTAGCTCCCTGCTCTCTCTGTGCCGCCCACTGCTGCTCTCGTCGCCACAACCTCAATTCGCCTCTCGTATACGTGCCAGGGCTAGCTAGCTCGCCGTCTCTCTCTCTCTATAATATATCGAGGTGCAAGCGCGCGCGTATCGGTTAATCGGTAGGGGAGACCAGGAGAGGAGACGAGGGGCCGGACCGCCGGAGGGAGGAAGGAAGGAATGAGTTGTGGAATGAATTGGTTGAGGGGTTGAGAATATTTGAGGAGTCCGGGGGAGACAAGCCGAGAACACAAACACCCACCCGACCAGGCCACATCACACGGGCGCACTCGAAAGCTTTGACAAGCCGAGCACCGGAGCTAGCCTACCTTGTTTCCCTTTTTTTATTTTTCTCTCTTTATCGGTTTTTTCCGTCAGGATGATTGGGTTGAGCGCGTTGGACGTTCACGTCATTCTCAACCCCCACCCGGCCCTCTGTACGTGCATGTATGTACTTTGCGCCATTTCTTCTTCGCACCGGCCGGCCCATACGCACTCGATCTGATAATTTGCATATATATTGCAAAAGGCGAAGAATGCAACGAATTAATCGACCGAAGGAAAAGTGCGTGCGATCGATATGTGGCCATGTGGCGATCGACACGGATGTTTACGTTGCATATACTACTCGTGTGACTTTTTAACGGCGGCCACGTACCTGCGTTCTAGAGCAGTTAAGTATGTGCTTGTATTTGCATGGGCATATGATGGTTTGGTTCATATTTTCTGGTCTGGTAATTAAGTAGGTACCTGCACAGATTATTTTTTTTAATGTCTAGTTTGTTCTTTTACTTTCGAGGGAAGCTTTATGTCTTTTTTTCTATATGCACACATCATTCTATATATTGTACTGGGGGCATGGAGATCCCTGGCAGAAGAAGGTATAGCAGCGTGTGTGATTAATTGTGGCATTACTCATCACCCACCCAACCACCTGGGCATGTGCTTGTGTGTGTGGTCATTTACTACTAGTTGTACATGTGGTTGGCCTGTTGCATGGTGGTCTCTTCCTCAATCGATCGATTGATCTCTCTAGGATTGCTTTCCTTCCTCTCATCATCTAGTAGTGCAACTGGTAGCTAGCACTAGCTAGCTTGCTAGTTGCTACATCTCCTTTTTAATTTCTCCAACCTTGCCATTGCCTCCCAAGTTCTAATAAGCAGTAGCGGGTAGCTAACTATTTGGCGGTTTGGCCTCTTGTTGCGCTCTTTCCACACCACCTCGTGGCTCTTCCACATGAGACATGAACACGCCCCTGGAAAGGTTTGCGTGGTGTGGGGCAGGGGGTGTTAACTAGCCTGCACCTTTTTAATGGAGGATTTGGAGTTCACATCCATGTCTCTCTCTGTATATCTCATTCTCTGTCGTCTTCTTCTTGCTAATCAGAGCGCTTAGCTAGCTATATATCTAGCTAGTAGCTAGGAAGGGGTCAATTAATTATGGCGAGACTTCTGGGCTCTGGCTCGATGATTCTGGAGAGGAGTAGGAGTAGTGCTGTTTACTAATTACTGCAGTGGTTGGTTTACTATATACATCATCCGAGCTTGATCTTGCAGATAGGCAGCATTAGTCTAAATGTAGTCGTGTATCCTACGAAAGTAATTAAACAAGAGTGACATATAGTTGCACCATGACCAGATGATTGAGCGTGTACGTGCACCACCGAATATAATCCATCAACCAGATTCTCCCTGCATGCATGATTGGAACCTGACGACGAAGGACACTGTCATTGTGTGGGGTGGGGGCCTGCACCCTTCAAGGCCACACATGAGATGTTGGCCTAGGCTAGCTTTACGCCTTTACCCGGTACATGCATGCATGGAGGGAGGTGATCAGAGTTCCCACTGCTACTGGCGGCAATGCTGCCTTTGTTCGCATGCATGCATGCACATGCATGTAGGAGACGAATAGACGATCATGTGTAGCCAGCCCTGGCCCTCCCATTGCTCCCTGGCGTTTATTCGCTTTGAAACCAACAGGTGGACTGCATTGGCAACAGAGAAGGACACTCCAACTAATGGCGGCAAAGGGGTGGTGTGGCCAATTGCACCATGGCCCCCCGGTGTCTCGCTCACAAGGGGAAAGTTAAGATGATGTGGCTCCTCACAAACATAATGCATGGCAAGCAGTGAGAATTTTGAGGAGCTTGCTTTGGGCACTAGCATAGCATGTACGTTGGCCTTGCTCCCCTAGCTTTATGGCCATGGTGTGTTGATGTGGAAAGCCTGGACCTCACCGAAGTGTAAACTCTTTGCATGACTGGCCATTTAGAATAGGCTTTGCATCCGGGGGTGGCCACACCAATCAACATGCGTCCTCTGTAGGCAAGAACCAGAAACTACCTATCATCTCTTCGGCAACTGTAGATTCTCTAGAAAGATCTGGTCAGACATTACAAACAGGTCAGGATTCGACTCCCTAAAAGCCCAGTCAATTCTAACATCTTCTAACACCCCAATCAAACTTTGGTGAGAAAATCTTACCTCGAGGCCGGGTCAGCCGAATAAAACAATCTCCTCCCTAGTGATACTGGTGACCTGGGGTATCTGGAAGGAGCGAAATGCTAGAATCTTCTGACATGTTGGTTCAGGTCCTTTAGAGGTCCTCTAAAAGATAAAAGAGGAAGCAAATGCTTGGGCAGAAACGGGAGCAACCTGCTTGGTGCCTTTTTTGTTAAACTCTATTTTATCCCCTCTTTTTTTCCTTCTCTTTCTATTTCTTTATTTTTTTCTCTATACATTCTAACCTTTTTATCTAATGAAATCGGCAGTTCACCCGTCGCTTCTTGCAAAAAAAGCCATGAGGTATGATGGTGCGTGATGAGGATGTGTATTGTCACAGTACTTTGTGCTATGAAATTGGGGTGATCTTTCAATGGCCAGAATGGGTGCAATGATCACCGGCAAGCTTCAATTCCTCGTGGCCAGCTACCAACCAACCCTCGTATGATATTTAACTAAACCGTACTATATATTGCAGTAGGTTGTCAAATCCTAAACTGTTTGAGAACGGACTGTGTGCATATATACTGATTCAATCAAGCTGGATTAAAGATGGACTACCTGAGTTACAACTTATAATTGGTGGGATGCAGCAGATTTCATTATGTAATAATTATTGTTCTACTGTATAAATCTTAATAGTTACAACAAATTAAATAGTCATTCGGTCCACTCAAAAAATTGACCTAGTTAGGTTTGGTCTGACAGGTACATATGAACATTTACATCAGGAACTAGATCACGACGAACATGACTATAATTTTTTTACAATTGGTTATCCCTCAATTTGGTAAATTTTCCTTACCTTTTATCTTTACATATTCTCCCCACAAGTAAAAGGAAATCTTGTCAAATCTTTCGGAGATTCGTCGCTGTCTTTATTGAAGCAGGCGGGCAACAACGACAATTACAGGCGATGACGATCGCTCTGGCTATACGTGCAAATGCCCATTCGTCTTGCAGCTCATTTTGGGGCGCCACACCGTCGAATTTCTCAAATTACAAAGTGAGACATGTACCTGCAGCCTAATTTCGATAAGAAAAAGACGCAAAAAATATATATTTATAAAGTTCAAGTGTTATGTATAATTACTATAAGGCTCTTTTACGGTACATCTTTTTTATCTCTTGAAGAGCTAAAACAAGATGACATATTATCTCTTAAGAGACAAGACATCGATTTTTTTAATCGTGACCGTTAGATCAGAATAATCTAGTACGGAGTATCTTTTAGGAGGTAAGTCTATAACAATAAACAGTCTTCATTAATTCGATATATCTTAAAATTTATATACTATCAATGCCATATAATTATCCCCGTCAAAACATGTGTGTGTATATACACACACGATTGTTCATCGAATCGTATAATTGTTAATCTGGCTAAAGATCATAAACAGGTGTTAATCTTATCCTTAATTAAT
>KE371164.1:14736-32994 GCA_000418225.1 Zizania latifolia | reverse complement strand
CTGGATTGCGCTACATGTGGGCTGTTCGACTCCAAATTGGCAACTTTTGTAGTACTCCGTGACGGTCAAGTCATCTCACCCTGTCAGCATTCGTCCTTCCACTTCTCACACGCCATCACGTGATCCGCTTGCTTGTAGCTGTTCGCTTTCCCCCCCTCCCCAGCTCCTCTGCAACCTGATCGTGACAGGTTCTGGAGACATTCGTTCCTCCTCTACGAACGTCCGGTCGTTTGCAATCGCGTCATTTGCGACAGAACTGCGGGCTCTTTTTTTCGGCTGTAACAAAGCGCGGATTCTCTCCATATTACCAGGAACTGTTTGGTGTAACATGGAAGCAGTGGCTCGATCCAAACTCGCCGGATTGTTTAGGTCGGGAAGCTGGGCTTTCAACCAAAAACCTCCGAATTCCGACCCATTTTTTCAACCAAAAACCGTTTGAATTATTGAATCACCGAATCATCATCAGTGCCACGTCCCATTCGGCGAGAGGGGCCGATGGATGAGGACTTGTGCGACGTGCATATCCGGATACGATATTCATGTGATGTTGTTGCATCGACGCCCACCGCCCGCATACTCTTATGCGTGAAGCACCTGCCTTGCCAGAAATATCATGCTTCTCGGCAACTTGAGTCCACACGACGCCGTTTTAGCCCGAGATATACATGCGTTGACATCCTAACGCTTCTATATATCGGAGTACGTAGTACATAATAATATCGACGCCTTCAGCTTGGCACGTACACATGGTCTGAACCAAGACAACGCATGAGATTAAAAAACAAGCAGCTGAATTTTTCCCATGGGCGGAATGAAGCGCGCGTGCGTGCGTGCGTATGTATACCCGGTCGTCGTCAGCCGGCGACCTGTGAACGGCTTGAAAGCCTGAAACTAAAACCAACTACTTAGTTAGTAGTCGGTCTCACCACCAGCGCCGACCACGTATTAATCAACTCACGCATAAGACTAACTTCAACTAATCATGAATTCGGTCCTGATCGATCGATGCTGCCATGTAGCCGTTTGCAGAAAGAAGCTTAGTGCCTAAGGTAAGGTAGAAGGGGAAACCTTCACTTCAGCAGCTGGTTGGATATATATATATATTGAGTCGGATCATACGAAAAAGAATAAGAAAAAAAAACCGCAATCTATGCGAACTTTTTTGCGGTGACGTTAGCAAGCTAGAGAGCGAGGTACAAGTGGGAAAAAAATTCCATGCAGTCGGATAGAAATAAAATCGGATGATTATGCTGTCTGGTGACGCTCCTGCTCTGCTCGGCTCAGTTTCTCACGGCTCACATCCAAAATCAATCGGCTCCAGCCTCACCGGCGACAGCACGCGGCGGCCCAGCCCTCTCCGGCCTGTAGATCCTGCAGATTCGAATCCATCAATCCGACTGTGAATCCGCTAGCCGAGCCGACGCCCACGCGACGAGCCGTTCTTCACACAAGCACTATGAGTCATCGAGGCAAGGTAGATGAGCCAAGACAAGATTGTCGTTCGATTGGTTCGCAGAGACACGCGGCAGGATCTGCAGGTGGGCTGCAAGTGAGGCGCGCTGCAGCCCGCCTGCAGGGAATTTTTTTTCTATAAGTGCGCGTGACCGGTCGGCTTTTCGTCAGAATATATAGGCCCGAGGTAGAGTCTGATTGATATAGTTGTTCTTACGATAAATAATTTTAAATTTGGTTTTATATAGTAAAATTTAATAATAGTATAATTTAAAAAATAGACTAATATACATTGAAATATAAGATGAATTATTTGATCTTTCTTGTCAACTTAAGCTTTTAATTTGAATGGATGATGATGTAACTCAATATAGTATTGGAGAGTGGCACGCAATTAAATAAAAGTTGTAGCTTATTTATATTCCACGCTTGAAGTTTTATAGAATCTCATATGAAGAAAAACGTTGAAATATAAAGTAGATTGTCTATTTTTTATTAACTTAAATTTTTAGATTGGACTGGTTAGTACATGTAACTCAATATTATATAAAAACTATATAACTACTTCTCTGTATTTTAGAATCTTACTTCTACGCGAGTTCATGGACAGGAAGGCCAGAGGGGACGCCGCTACGCTAGATGCATGCACTTAGTAGATTAGTAGTTTTGTTTGATTAATCAATGGCCTACGTGCGGCAAGCGGGGAGCAAACGTGTATCGCCGCATCGATGCATGCATAAATATGGTTTGGTTTTTGGGCTCGTGATCTCCTGCTTGCCTCACTTTGCTTCGGCGCAAAGCAAAGAACAGATGCATCGCGCGCCCGGCGATAGGAAAGAGTACTTTACATGGAGGACCCTTGGCTTCTAATAAATTCCTCTTTAGATCCCTTTTTGCATATTAATTATCAAACCTGTTTCTTTTTATAAGGCAGGTGTTGTCACACGATTCACTTCAGTTCAGGGACCTTGGCTTCACCGTTTTCTTTTGCCATTCAACTACCCAATAAACAACTGCTTCGTCACAGCAGTTGTCTCCAATAGGCTGCTGAAAAAAATTCATCACTCTTGCTGCCTTCCAAAGTATACTGAATCGTTTCATATGAACCACCATAGCAAATTCATACGTCCTAAACGTGGTCTTGATCATCCGAGTTCTGAGAGAGCCCTCGGAAAGAATTATGCCCAACGGAGTTTTCCCAGTTTTTCGACAAGTGGCGGGGTGTTGTCCATAATATTGGCAAGCACCGAGGGTTCTTCTTGTAAAAAGCATAGAAAAGGCAGATTCAGAGGAGCAGGATTAAAGACGGGAGAAAAAAAATGCTTCTCTTCTTTTGGTTTTATGTGATCGATCCAGGGATGTTCGCAAGGTCAGCATTCCACCTAGTTGACTCTTTTGACGCATTCTCTTTTCGGTTATACGGAGTGATTTTATAGTTTTTGAGGAGATATTCAGAGGTACCAGTGTTAATTTTAGTATCTACTGGTACCTGAAATACTAGGTATCAAAAATATTTTTCAAGAAAACCGTAAAATTTCTCTTATGTAGGTAGTTTAGGTTTTCATATGCATGCTTGCATGCATCAGCATGAGAGAGGGAAATAAAAAACTATAAAAATATAATCTATCCATTTCAGAAAAATGTTACTTTTAAGATAAAATTAATAAATTAGTGAGGAGAGAAAAATAAATTGTCTCTTATTAATAATAAAATAATATTATAAAGTGATAAGTAAGGGGTATATAAAGAATATTGAATAAATAAAACTTATTTATTTGTGAACAAATAGTAGGTAAGGATATACAAATAAAATTTTTTGGACAATGTTGAATGACTAGAAGTAAAATGTTTTTGGATGGAAGGAGTAACTTTTAGGAGATACCTTATTTAATATTCTCATTGTTCATTTAAATTGTTTTGTTCTTCTCTAGACAAGAATATTGTTCATATTGCTGGTGATAAATTGAAATACAGTTTTTTAGTTTCAAATTAGGGTTCACATTAGTATAGAAAGTACAAACATGGACACTGTTGGATGTTGATCTAGTTATTAAAAAACAAGGAAAATCCAGTCACTTGATGAACAGAAGGTGACAGGTTGCTGTCTAAGTTTAGCAGTGAACTTATTTTGTTTGCTGCTTTATTTACATGAAAGCTTCTTAAAACCGAGGGCTTAAATTGCAGAAGGATCCAATTCCCTATCTTTCCAATTGGGACCTAAGTCTTGTACCAGCATGCACGATTCATTTGATTATGTACTAGACATGAATTCTATTTAATAAATTTCTGACACTTGATTAGTGCATCAGTCGAGCTCGCTTAGGAATCTTTTTTCCTTTGCACTTCTCTAGGTTCTAAATGCCAGAGAAACAGAATCTTTATCTTCACGGAGCATTAGCCCCAAAGAAAGGAATCAAGGAACCATTTCAGAGGGGTCCCTTGGAGTATAAAGAGAAGAATAAAAACTCTGAATTCTACTATGGCCAAAGACTTGGACAGCATCTGAACTCTGAAGTGCATGGTTGCTCGTATATATGCTAATTCATGAGTATATCCTTTTCTTCGCTTCCGTTCACGATGCACAATAATTGAGGAGAAGGTAATTTACTTAACGGAGAACCGCGTGTAATTTCACAATAATTGTTTGTAGAAAATGTCTTTGCAATGTCAAAACAGAACAACTCACCGTTTCATGTATCCGTCATCCGGGTAAAAAACAGCAACAGCTTTCGTTGCTCATTTAGTTAGATGAAGCTGCTTTTCTGGAAGCAAACAAATGTTTGCCCCAAAGGGTGATGAATCGTCAGGGCAAAACGCTTCACCGTCTGAATAAGATACTGATCGCTTCTGGCATCTTGCAACCAGAAAGGGAACGACAACAATAGTAACGTTTTAAAGGCAACAGCGCTAGAACTGCAGAACAGGATCGATCCAGGTGATGCACCGGCAAAATCGCAGCCAGTTGCCGCTGGAACTTTTGCCGTGTGCAATGATGGAATCCCGGAAAGCCGAGACGACCCAGCGCTCATCGGAGCCAGATCTGCAGGCGCCAATACCATCCATCATTCAGACGCACAAAGGGGCGTCACTAAGGCCTAACCAATGAGCCGGTCTCGATTTCGTCAGAACAATTTGCAGGAGGTATTGGATCCTGCACTGGCAAAAAAAAAGAAAAGGACCGGGAAATGCCGGAGAAAATGCGAGCCTGAACATTTGGCACAATGATGATTGCGAGCGCGACACAAGTATGTGCATCCACAATCACTGAAAATTGATGACAGCCTTGTGTCTCGATGAACAGGAGCCGCAAGACCGAGCACACTAGTACATTACCATGGCCAAACACATGTGTTGATCACCTGTCTCAGAGGTAGTTGGCAGCATTTTGATGACAGACTCAAGAAAGGATAGTGAGTGCTCATGCAGTCAGACAATGAAATTCAGATGTTGGAACCGGTTCATGCAACCAAATGTTCTCTCAGTCTCAGCTTGCAACCTACCAGCGTCAACGCAAGCTCTGAAGAAACTGGGAGCGTCAACATAAGTCATGGTAAATTTGCAATGCCTCATACAATGCGCGCCAGCAGCCAACCTCCTTTGCCTATTTCTTGGCCCAGAAGTATACTGATGGGACAGGCGATCATATTCTCATCTTGTCTGAACTTCAACGTGCAGCATGCGTGGACAAACACTATGAACTGTCAGCTCAAGTAAGCACCCTGAGATTCTCAACCCAGTCTCATGAAAAGACTTATTTGAACTTCAAAACAGTACAAGACGATACGAGCTGTCTACCACTCAGAACTAAACTCCAAGTAAAAAAATATAGAAGGAAGAAGTACTGGTTCAGATAAAACTGAGAAAGGATAAGCTTTAAGATTCAGCTAATCATAGCAACATCAGATGCACTTTTAGCCAACCATATAACACAAAAATATTATGGAATATTGTAAGTTTGCAACATTCTTGAAGCAGTGTAGTTATGTCTGCACAATCATGCGTTCAAGCACCTAAGGCCACGTTTGTTTCTTATAATAATCCAGCTTATAGAACTAAAGTGAAAACAAACAACTTGGATTATTGTGCCAGCTTATTATAATCTCAAGATCAGAATATTATAATCTCACAAGCTGTGAAAAGGAGCGTATTTTGAACATCAATCTACCTAGCTAATTTGAGCAAGCAACTGATACAAACATGCATGACTCTAATCAGACTAAGCTTTGTGAATGTAGTAGATAAAAAGGAATACCGTATAGAAATTGAGGCTCAAAAAAATGTATCATTAATAAACCCAATGCGGAACTGACAGGCATTCAAACATTAACTGAACTGCTCAGCACGTCAGAAATTTGACAAGGCCCTTCACTCATCCATGTTCAGCCCTGAGCTTACACTGTAACTCTGTAAGCAAGCGCAAAACAACATCAAGCATAACATACAAGGATCTAGTATCTCCCAGAACGATCAAGAATGGGATGCATCATGTGTGGCATAAACCAGGCTCGACTTAATTTCAGATAGACCACAATGCACCAATGGGCAATGGTCTTAGTACACAGCCATTGAGCGATGAGCAATGATAAGTGAAATGCGCGAAGGACCTCACATGGATCAGTACAAACTATCGGAGGGTAACTCAAGGAACAACGAAAGAACTGAACCACATTAACTTGAAATAATGAGAATATGTTAGAAGTTTCTGCATAACCCTTGCATGTAATTCAAGTGGGCATGGAAAAGAACCCAACAGCCAACAGAGTGTTCCAATACTCGAGCCACATTAAGCAGTCAAACTCTGCTTGCAAGTTGCAAACTTGCAATTACAAACTCAGTAGTGAACTCCAAAATTTAGACTTAACTAGGGACAAACTTGAACAGTGTTTAGAATCCGACCACACGGGAGCCATTGAAGAACTCACCAAAACCAGCACAAAAAGCTCCAATTTTTCTGTCCTCTACTGCGCTCTGTACACCAAAACTGGAAAAAGGAACATGAATAATAACCAAACGATCCCAAATTCAGATGACTTTGCGCAAAGATATTCTCCACCCGTCAATACAAAATTACAAACTACTAAAAGCAGAAAGATAAAAATACCACCAAGAACACGGAGAGCGGCGACAAGAACGCCTTGGATCCGTACAATACGCCGCCGCTTCCGACCGTACGTATACGGCTATACGCCTCGTATATACGGGCGCACGCACGTACGCTCCCAAGGCCCTAACGTAACCTTCTCCCTTCGCCTCCTCGGCTGATCCTCCCATAGTTTGGTAGTACAACGAATGCCTGGCTCCAACCTGTCTGCCTTTGGCGGCGGCGGCCGCAACCTTGTACGCCTACATTGGCCAAGACCGACGAAGGAAAGGCTAGTCATTCGAGGGGGCAGCCGCCGGCTTCGCCATGAGCGGATGCAATGGAAGAAGAATGAGAAGAGAAGAGAGGGAGACGACTAGAACTTTAGAAGAAGTGACATTTCTGCGCTACATCCTGGTTCGTGTACATCCCTACGTTGTCCGTAGACTCGGTTTATAGACCCACACGACATGTATCCGCAGACCAACGTGGCTCAGGCCCATGGGCCAGGCGTAGAGATGGCGGGCGAGCCTAGTGGACAAGGTTCTGCCAAGGACGGTCCCACCGGGGACAGAGAGCGTGTGGGCCCCGGTAAGTTGAACGGGAGATGGGCAAGGGCAATGGGCTATGGAGGAACTTTTCAGTTTTCTGTTGGTAGGATGGGACAATGGACATTCCTTTCCTCCCCGTCCATGTCTTTGTTTTCTCGTCGCTTTAACCCCAAACCGCCCAGATGTACAGACCCCAATCCACAACAACATTGAGACCTCACAACATCGGTAATTTTTTTTGACCTCAACGCCGCTGGCCGGTTCACGCAAAAAAATTGAATTTAAAATTTTGAATTTGAATTTTGGGTAGCATGCGGCATCATAAAGGAAACAGCAGTGTTGCAAGCTAATGGGGGTGCTACTGGTCTAGAGTATCAGATAGTTCCTGTCAACATATTATTTTTTAAAAGAAAAAATGTGTAATACCTTGAAAAGCAGTTCAATATTGTTGCTGTTACGAGGTCGAGGCCTACTCCACGTACGCGACCGGCCCGTAGCCCGGAGCTACATGAATGCCGGCAGTGAAAGGCTCGTCAGTGGTCGCGACATGCAACGTCGGCAGGCCGCAGGCCGCAGGCCCTCGCCCGTCGTCTGCCCCTGCTGCGCGCCTCGCGCAAAACCATACGCTACGCTCGGTGCAGCGGCCTCGGGCATCGCGCGCAAGCGCAAGCGCGGCATTGCACGATGGTTCGCGCGTCGACGACACGGACGGCCTCACCGCTCTCTCGCCGGGCGCCCCGGCCGAGAGGTGATATCCAGCAGCGCGGCGCGGCGCGGCGCGACATGACGTGACCACTTGCTTGTGCGGCTGTGCCCATCACTGCGGAGCATGTAATGCCTGGAGTTTTGTCTCGATCGGCGCGTGGGGGTGACGCCGGAGCCGGGAGCCCTTTGCCCGCTTCGTGTGGCGATGTGCCGTGCGCACTGGCCTTGGCCAGGCCATCCGCTGACCGCTGGGCGTCAGCAGCGGCCAGCAGCCACAGCCTGGACCGGGCCAACCTGGCCACCGACTGCACGGCGCTCGTGCCATGCTCGCCGCGGCCGGGCTCTTGGCGGGATCATCGGATGCTGGAGACGTGTCAGGCTCGTTTGTAAACCGTACGGTATCATCATGAGCGCGTCTGTTTGGGACGCGAGGATCCACAAACATATGGCGGCACTGCAATGTAATTCCTCTAAGGTACTCTACAATACCAACCCTGCGTGCTAGGTTGGTTAATTTTGTGGGCTTAACGAGCAATACCAAGCTCGCCAGTGACTTGTAAATGCAACAGGGGGATGATGCACAGTGTCACACTGAATGCCTCAACTGGTTGGATGTCACGCTAGTAATTTCTCCACTTTGAGCTTTTGCTCGCATGAACTGAATTTTGACATGAGCAATTGGCTGGCTCGTGCTGGACATGGTTAAAGAAGGCCCAGCGCCTTTTTTGTTGTTGAGAAAACTCCTTCCTAGGGCCGGCCTATAAGCAGTACTGCTGGGCCAGTCCAGGTCCGCTCGTCTGGACTAGGAAAAATTGTAACTCAAGCCGGGCATATTTCTATTTTTCTTATCCATCCTTGAATTATTTACATTTTTTCTGAAATTCAAGAGCTTACTAGAGTTTTGGTTGCTTTAAAATTATTTAATAGAAAAATTTATTCTCATGCCACATAGGTAAGTTATGTTTCTATGGCTAAAAACCCCAGATTTTGTGTTAAGTTGTATTCAACTTAATTGCACAGCTGCGCTCTTGCTAATTGACAGGAACAAGATTTTTAAGTAAAAAACCATGGAATCAATCAAGCATGAACGGCACATGTAGCTAAGCTAACTAACGATAAGAAGAAGATTTTAAGTCTTTCCAATCTTTTAAACCACGCTCTCTATATTTCTTCCCCTTCTTTGTTCCCATGTCATCTTGGCCTCTTGCGGTCTCGCCTCCTGGCCTCCCGACGACTCGGAGAGAGAGGGAAGAATGGCCGCCGCCTCGGCTCTCAGAGTAAGCAGGGCACCTAAAATCCCTCCTTTTGCTCTGTTACCTCTCGTTCCCTAATTTGTGTTGGTGGCTGACGATGCAGCTAATCCTGGGCTCCTCGTCGGCGTCGCGCCGCCAGATTCTTTCCGAGATGGGATACCACTTCACACTTCTTGTTGGTGATTTCCCCCCTTCTTCTCTCGGGATTGTTTTACTCCAGTATATTGTTTTCCTTGTGATTTAGTTATTTGCTTTCTTGTCTGCCTTTTGCCCTTCTTGGGGGTTTTAGAGTGCGGATATTGACGAGAAGGAGATCAGAGAGGACAAACCGGAGGAGCTTGTGGTCGCCCTGGCTCATGCAAAGGTAACTTCTTTCCCCCTCCTGTTATTCAAGAGCTAGATTTTACTTTGTTGGTAAGGAGGGAGAAGTATGTTTCTTGAGAGATTAGAGAAGAGAGGGAGAGGAGTTGGACGTAGACGGCGATATTTGGTTTTGAAGTCTATCATATATTCATATCTATTAAAGAAGTACAGAAATATTGTAACACGTTCCCTCTGCAGAGCTAGATTTTTTGTTTTAGTCAGAGGAAAAAATGTTTTTTGCTGGTTTAGACTATGATAGTGTGAATATTACATTTGTTCAATGAATGTAATTTTACTTTCATCAATAATCACAAAAGTTGTATCGTAAACATATTTTCAGAGAAAGAGAGAGAGAGAGAGAGAATCTAACCAGAAATTATGCTGTGCTGCAGGATATTTGGCTTGAATTTACTGTTTAATGAAAAGGTCTGTCCTTTCAACAAGGACCTTTAATGTATTGTGCTTGCTTGTAGGTTTTGTGTTCTCTTAGTTCTGGACTGCACTTTTCTTTGTTATTTATTGTAGATAACAGTTCAACTGTGCTAGCCTTGTAGAGGCATTCTGATTAGGCACTGGTTATGCAGTACACTACTACGGTTTATTAATGTTGCAGGCAGATGCTATAATGGCAAAGCTGCGGAGCAATGGAATGATGAAGGAGATTCTTGATTCTCAAGAGACTACACTGTTGATAACTGCTGACCAGGTATGTAGCTTACATCTACTTAGCAGATAATTGCTTATAATCAGAATGATTGTTAAATAGTTTGTGTGGATATTGCAGCCACTTTACACACCCTACTCTTTTAGAATTTAGACTGAAATCTTGTTGATAGCATTACTGTGGATGCATTGTAATTATATTACAATTGCATTTCAAGAGTTAGTGCTTTATCAGTTTAGTTAAACTTCTTCTGGAAATATTGTTACAGAATAGTGTTGACCACTGTTTGATTTTGGGCTTATATGATGCTAAAAGGATAATAGCATGGATTATCGAACATGTCTATTGATTATGTGAGCAATCTTGTATTTACTAGGGTAGAAAAAAGTAAAAACAAAGAAAGTGTATTAGGATGGGTGCCAAAGGAGTCTGTACATTATCATGGATTGAACTCAAAGAGGCATACACAGGTGTTTGCCTGAATCATATTCATATATTGGCATCTCGCCATGTTATTTTGATCTGTAGCCAAACTATGCTTAGAGTTTATGCATCAAATTATAT
Source organism: Zizania latifolia (assembly GCA_000418225.1). Lineage (NCBI taxonomy): Eukaryota > Viridiplantae > Streptophyta > Magnoliopsida > Poales > Poaceae > Zizania > Zizania latifolia. The sequence goes on along the minus strand of KE371164.1, from coordinate 22,362 downwards.
CTGACCATAACCATTCCCATGTTTGTGAAGTTTTTATGACTTGTAATGGAAACTGAACTTTCCATAGCCATTGCTAATTACCTTTGTCTGATTTTTATGGGGGAAACTAATGTTTTTAGGGCTTATTATTATGACATTAATGATTTGTGATTTCATGGGTATTCGTGTTTGGCTATGCCAGTCCAGCTCTGACTGAAATGCTTGGAGATGACTCTGTAGTAAAATACATTCTCAATGAGTCAATGGCACTCAACTCACATGTATTTACATTAACATTTTTGTGCTTGTTTTTTTATTCTTGTTCTCATTTTTTCTTTTCCTTATGGAGGTTGTGGTTCATGATGGTGTGATTAGAGAAAAACCTAGCACTCCAGAAGAGGCACGAAAGTTCATCAAAGGTTTGTGCAATTGTGTCTAATCTCTAATTCTCTTTAGATATTCCTTGCCCTGTGTTGCTGTTTAACCACATTCTGTCTACAGGATACTCTGAAAGCCATGCAGCGACAATTGGATCTGTGCTTGTTACAAATGTGAAAAGTGGTGCTAGAAAGGAAGGATGGGACAAAGCTGAAGTAATACCTTGATTTCTTGATATTCTATTTACGAGAGATCACCAAAGTCGTGCATAAAAACTCAGAGACTAGATGTCACTTTTTAACTCCAAAAAATAAACAATGAATTCTTGTCATGGATTCAAATTAGTTATTCTTCTAATATGATTGGGGTATAGTTTCTTCTTCAAACATGGTCCAGATTTTACTCTTAAGTAAAAATTGAAGTAACATGCAAATCACCTCAAGTCCTAAGAATTGTTTGTGTTTATGACTTTTGAAAGTTAATGGGCTAACTTGTATGGAACACTGAAATTTTGAGGCACTTGTGGTCTTTGTAAAGTGAGGGGCCAGATTGAGACTGACCTGAAAGTTTTAACTAGTTGGTAGAACGTAAATTTATTGCATGGTTTGGCTCATAGGTGCATGGATCAGATCACTCTTTGATTGTTTAGAAGCATGCAGTAACTTCAAACTAATCCTAATGAGCAGACTGCAGGGAATCCAGTCAGGACCCTGTGTTTCCATTGATCTGAGTTATTTGGTGCTCGGTTGTCGGCCTCATAATAATTTCCCACTTTAATTGTCCCTGTAACAGGTTTATTTCCACAAGATACCCGATGAAGTTGTTGAGAGTTTGGTAAGTCTGGCAACGTGCTCTCGAAAGTTAATTTTGGCTTACTTTTGCACTATATTTCAGATTGCTGAGTTTGATTACTTTCACTCCATCGAACATTTTTTCACCTGTTTATATTCAGATTGAGGAGGGCAATGTCTTCTATGTTGCCGGTGGCCTGCTGGTAGAGCATCCCCTGACATCACCTCTTGTGGAAGCCATTGTGAGCCTATTTCTTGCATACTCTGCTTCTTGGTTGAACAATTGAAGTAGATACTTGTTACACATGATACACGCCTGATAATCCAAAAAAAATATCTATGAAGGTTGGTACAATCGACAGCGTGATGGGGCTTCCGAAATTGCTCACGGAGAAGCTCATCAAGGAGTCCCTCCAGGAGCCGTAGCTACAAAATTTACCCCGGGATAAACTGACTGGCGATTCTGAAGTGCTCGTGTTGCGATTTTTCACTCGTCTGCTGCACTATTCGATCATCCACTCAGCTTGGAGAATGGAGATGAGTCTTATCGATGTTGTTAGCTTGCTTTCACGCTACCTTCTGTGATCGATCGTTCGTAACTCTGGTCTGTATTAAAACCTGAGATTTGCAACAGGCTGTTTAAACAGTATCTTCGGATCATTTTTTTCTTTTCTTTAATGTGATCATGAAGATGAGCACCGGTTTCTCTATGAACGGTGTGAATCATTGTGCGTTTCGGACGATTTACGCGGCGGCGGCCGCTTTGTTTCGGTTCGACTGACGACGGCAGGTGGGGTCCACAGAAAGAGGAGTCCTGTGGGCCCTACCTGTCAGTGAGTGTACTAACCTCTTCTGCGCAGCCCCGGTGGCGGACCGGACAAAACACTCCTGACTCCTCCCCCGACCCCCGCGCTCCTCTCTAATCTTCTCCGCTCCCATCGCCGGCACCGCAAACAGCGGCGGCCACCGCGGCGGGGCGCAGCTGACGACGACGCGACCGGCCAAGACAGGTGCGCCAGAATTTCTCCGCGTGGTTTCTTTTCCGTGCTTCGTACGCCCCCAACGGATGGGAGGAGGTTGCCGCGATTAATCAGGTTAGGTTTTCCGCGATTTAGCACTCGTAAATTTGCGGGTTTATTATATATGCTGGTGTGTTAGATTCATCTTCCCAGAAAGGGTGGGGCAGGGAGGACTACTGGTTTCCTTTGAAATTTCGAGAATCTATACTTCTCCAGTGGCATACTTGTGTTATTCAGATTGCACTGTTTAGTTTCGAATTTATGACCTGATAGGTAGACTTTCGTCTTCTCAGCAGGTTAGTACCAGTGACATTTGGACACATACGATGTATTTGCGGGTGGGATAGTACCTTTGATAATGGAATTAACAATGTAGCTGCATGTGTGGTACACTGGTAGTTTATCGAGCCAAACGCGCGCCTTTCTTCTCTGTAGTAAGTAGTCACTTTTTTTTGCTAATCTGAGGCCTCTAAGTATTCATGTTAGTGATTTGTTGAGTAGGCATGACATTTGTGTGCGTGTTCAGAACTTCAGATACCATGCTTGTAAGGTCTATAATTGCAATTTGCATGTTCCAACCATACAATATCTTCCGTAATTCTGTTATTTGATATGCCCATATTTTGACGTTTGATATGCTTTCATATTTCAACTGCATTTGCACCTTCTATGACTACTTCACTTCAGGCATCTGTTTCAGATTAATTTACTGCATTTGTGAACTTCCAATATTTAGTCTTTTTTGTGGGTGGTGGTTGTTTTTTTAATTATCCTTTTCTGAGTTCTCACTTTGGGCCTCTCTTAGTAATAAGGACATGGATCCAAATCCTTAGTAATTAATTCAAATTTGAACTAAATCCTAAAAGTTTCCGAACAAACACTCATCCAAATTCCGAAGGCACTAAAATTGATAATTTATTTTTGTTGTTTACCTATACAGTTGCCAGCTAAATGTTTAAATTGCTTTAATCTTTTTCTGTTGTTGTCGTGTGAGCTCATGGATGTCTGATGATGAGTACACAAGGCAAAAGTAAAATTAATAGAGGCACTTGGGCTCTTGGATCATATAAAGTTATGCATCTTTGACAAATGTGCCTTTTGTAGACTGTGGCTGTGGACCAAATTTTCTGCAGTCACCAGTTTCGTTTCTTCACTCTGTACTCTTCTCCATGAAATTAAGGTTACATAAGACTATTGAAACATACCTTGAAACTCTTAATCTCACTCAGCTTTGTAGATTAGCTGGTTGCTTGGTTCTTTCTGCCATAGTATGCTTGGAACTATATGTGAACAAAATTCTGCACTTAGTATTCCTTAGATCAGGGGTTTCATTTAAGATCAAGTTTGCATTACTAAAAAAATCCGTTGCACCCATGAAATCGCTTCTCGATGGTGCGCCTTCTCAATGATTTCAGGAGTTAAGAATTGTATCACAGGGATTTTACTTTATGCAATTCTTCTGGTGAGCAATCTACACATTTCAGACTTGACAAGGTAGTAAAATTTGGATGGTTATGTTTTCCTTTGTGTTCAGGATACATAGGATATGCTTTGCGCTTGTTATTTTGCTAATCAGTAGCAGTACTTTCATGTCTGCATATTTATATGGAAGTGGTACTGATTTTATTTACCGGTTTACCCCACCTCAGAACATATTGGATGGCTCTCCAGTCATACTTGTTAATTTCTCTAAAACCTTTTGCTTCTTCCAGATGTCCATTGTCTAACATCAATGTAAGGACCCTATGATTTATCCTTGCTAGTTGCTACAATACTTTAGGTCCTTTGATTCCATGTCTGCCGTTCCTATATCTAAAAGTTAATATGCATATGGATGTAAGACGTAAGTTATCTGAATAAATTAGGATAAATTGCCTTGACAATCTGTAAGTTTAGTAAGTAAAATACAGTAATATTTTTTGTTCCCTTTCCTTGCATTGGTTCTTCATACATGCCTAAGTATGTTTTTGAGCTTCAAATAGGCAAGGGATGTGTAATGTCACAATTTTTCTCAGGCCGTTAAAAATTAATTTGATAGAAACCTATCTGTGAAAATCTTGTTCTTTGTGTACAGTCTCGTGAGTCATGTCAAAGATCTCAATTTTCTTTCCTTCTTTGGTACCCTGAAATCTTGCCTACAAAATTCTGAAGAAAAAAGGCTGTGAAAATCTCACGATGCGGAATGGCAGCCTGTGTGTCCGAGTTTCTTATTCCCACATAAGTATTGTTTCCTTGAGGGCCTAACGCTAAGCATAGCCAGTGCGATCACATGGGTGTACCCATGGCTAAGTAATTAGCTGGATTGGGGTAACCTCATGTGCCGATGGCTATGGATCGTCGAGACGGTGTGTGGGTTGACATCCTGGTCCAAGGAGTCGGCCAACGGTGGTCCTGTCGTCGTCCTGATCTGAGGATCTGGTTAGGTGGCATAAGGTAATCCTAAGTTGGTTTTGGTAAGGCCTTGTCGCGAACATCCATTCAATGTCGTGTTTGGTGATGGAGTAAGTTCATGTCTTGTGGGTAAAGCGCACACCTTCTACAGAGGTTAACTACTCTAGTAAAATAGCCATGCCCACAATTATAGAAGGATGTTAGGTGACTCCTCCGACATAGATTTTTCCATTTTACCAAAAAGTGGTTGTGGACTAGGAGCGGTTTCCAAAAGACCAAAATCGGCCTACGTGGTTGATGGCTGACCTGAGTGGTCAGGAGTAGGTATGTGTGACCTCGGGTGCCCATGGGCATCATAGATAGGCTTCCAGTGGGAAGCATCGTGATGTTCTGCCTTGGGCAGTGGACTCAAGTCCGTATGAAAGTTGAGGCTCAAGGAGTCATTGGATCTAAAAAAGACTTGAGGAGCCTGAAAGTTGCGAGTTGGCTCATGAAGCCTGTTCAATCTGTGCAAGTCATCACAAAGTGACTTACGGATTGGATTGAGACATGAGATCTCTTTCCGTTCGATCCTTTGAAAGCACACACTAGTGTTGTTAAAAGCTTGCTTCAAAAAGGAGAGTTTAGTTTACAAATAAACCTAGCTGTCCTTGTTAGCTTGTGCATATCCACTATTCTGTGGCTTGCGGAGTACAAAAGTACTCATCCCCTCCTTCTAATCAATGTCCAGGAAGGTGAAAAAGAAATAGGTTCGTCGTAGCCCCAAACTGTTACTGGTGGAGTGAGTGCTATCTTCACTATTGCCGCTGCTGCTTCTTTGAGGTGCCAGTTGCATACTCGAGATTCATCTCGAAGTTGCAACTTAAAATAAAGGTATATATCTAATTTCTAAGAGTATACTTTCGATGATGCTGTCAGTTCTTTTTATCTTATAAATTTGTGTGTAGACAACATTACCTCTAGCTTAGTTTCAAAGTCTGTTTATTGCCAATTGTTCATTTGGGCCAGAAGCTATACCGAGTGGATTATAAAAGAATCCTAAGCTTACAAAAGTTTCAAACATGCCTTCAATATAGCAGTCTGGTACGAGTTTAGTTTCTTCTTCTTCAGATGAAATTAGAAAGTACCCAGTCAGTAAAGGCTATTCTCGGAATGAGTAAGAAAATTAAGATTCTCCTCTCCAGCCCCTCCAGTTGGGCCAGATGCCTCATCTTGTTTAACTGATTTCAAGTGATTCAGTCAAAGATGAAAGTAATTTAACAGAAAATTGGATCTAAAACCTTGCTTTAATGACAACACTAAATCGAAAGTCCTGTTGTTACTTCAAGCCACTGAACTCCAGTATTTATCATGGGATGTGAGGTTATGGGCCAACCACTGGATTATTGCTGGAATTTTTAGCTGGGCTAGGCTGGTTATGGGGCACCAGACTTGAGAAGTTGATATGCAACTTGAGCTGTACCAGTTTCTGCTGGTTGAAAGTACAGCAGAGCCGTTTTAAATGCTAGGAATTTTTACGTCTTCGTTGTTCTTGCTTGTTCACTTATCCATTTCAACAACAGATTTTTTGATGTTCTGCTTGCCACTATCTTAGCAGAATGCTGTAAGTTGTTCCAAATGTTATCACCCTGTTTTCCAGTGCACCAATGATGTGCACTTGTTTGCAACTTTCTAGCTTGCAGTAGAATCAATCATTTTGCAAACTGGTCATAATGATCTTTAACGTGCATTGTCCTCTCCTAGGGAAACTGTGGTGGCACCAAATCAACTAATGCACTCTTGATTGTTCCTCTTAACAGCTAGCTTGTTACTGGCTGAGCCATCGTACTACATTCTTATCTAATTGGGGACAGTTAACGGTTGAAATGATGTGTTTCCCAGCAAAAAGGGGTTGAAATGATGTGTTGTCCTGCACTGTGTAAATCTAGTTATTTACAAGAATCCTTGCTAATGCTAGCAAGATATTCAGTTATGACTCCATAAGGATGGTTTCAACTAACTGGAATATACATAGGTAGAAAAAACATTTTTCAATAAGCTAACATGATGACATACCGAGACTTAGAAAGGGGGGTATCTTGAACTAATTTCATATTCATATTCAAAGTACCTATTTCTTATATAGGTGGATGTGATATTTTAACATAATTGATACTTGCATGGTTGTAAACCTCATGACTTAATTGCAGGAAATTTTGGCTCTGGCGAATGATGTGTTCTTTCAATGCAGTTTTTTCATTTATCATATTGAAATTCGAGAATATATTCAAGATTGTCATATTATGATCGATAAACTGCTTGTCACGTTTTTACTGTGACCGACAGAAAAGCTGTACTAGACCAGGTGTTCTATCTATGGGAGATTATTTACTGTGATCAATGATATGAATGTGGCAATTCTGCCAGCCTTTTCTGCAGCAGCAGATTTGCAGCTTTTACAGTGTGCTTGGTGGCAATTATCAGAGTCACTAACTCCTATGGTGCTAGGAGGGGGTCAAAAGTACAGAAAGATCGTATTAATATCGCTGCTAGTGCATGCCATTTGCATGCTGCTGACCGCTGTTGAAAACTGATATTCATTGGAAATTTTTAAATGTCTAGCCAACTAGTGTAAAACTGTTGTTCTCTGTGGTCCATCTCCTCTACATGTCCATAGCTGTTCTCCTAGTTAGCTACAGTTATCTACCGAGTCCTCGTATCATTTCACAAAAGAGTTCCCTGTTATTTCCTTTTAGGCTTGCCATAAAATTGGAAACGAATTTTGGACGAACAGTTCTTGTTGAAGTGTTTGTTGGGTCTTCTATGTAAACGTTTGCTGAAACCTTGTAATTGATCGTTTCTTTCCAACTTCTAGTTTCAATTTTTGGATGCATGTGTGCTTCAGTCATCATTGATGTCTCCAAGGTCCAAAGGATGATACACACAGGAAATATGCTAAGGGAGTAGAAAGAGGGGATGTTTCGAGAAGTTACCTTTCACATAAGATTTTCCTTTTAATTTAAACTCCAGCACATACTTGTGTACGTCAGGGCTTGCTGAGTTGCTTTTGATATATACTGCAGGATGAG
>KE371163.1:911227-922618 GCA_000418225.1 Zizania latifolia | reverse complement strand
GAGCGGAAGAAGGGGGAGGCATCGGGTTCGTTGAGCGGCCGCAAGCGCCAGCCACACAAGGAGCGCAAGGCTCACCAGGCGCGTGGAGGCGCTGCTGGCGGCGCAAACGGTGACCGCAAGGCCACCCATGATGACACTTGTCACAACTATGGCAAGACCGGCCATTGGGCCAGGGAATGTCGACAGGTGAAGCACGGCGGTCAAGCACACGTCGCGCAAGCGCAGGAGAGCGACTATCCGGCTCTGTTTCTCGTACATGAGAGCGTCGAGCTGCACTCCCCTCCCGCGCTGACCGCCGCCGCTCTTCTCCACCTCGATGAGTCACGCACTCATGTCTTCCTCGGCAACAGGACTAGTGACGACAAGATCGACGGTTGGTTTCTCGACACCGGTGCCACCCACCACATGACTGGGCGGCGGGAGCACTTCTCCGACTTGGACCCCAGTGTGCGAGGCTCCGTCAAGTTCGGGGACGCTTCCACCGTGGAGATAAAAGGTGTCGGCTCCATCATCTTCATCACCAAGACCGGCGAACATCGACTGCCACCGGTGTCTACTACATCCCCAAGCTGAGAAACTCCATCATCAGCCTTAGCCAGCTGGATGAGAATGGCTCGCGCGTGGAGATCGAGCACGGGGTGCTACGAATCTGGGATCGCCAGCGCCGACTTCTCGCTAAGGTGAACAAAGGAAGCAATCGCCACTATGTTCTCCATGTGCAGGTGGTGCAGCCCATGTGTCTTGCAGCCCGCCGCGATGACGACGCCTGGCGGTGGCACGAGCGTTTTGGGCACCTCAACTTTGAGGCCCTGAAGCAGCTTGGCAACAAGGAGATGGTGCGGGGGATGCCGAGTGTCGAGCACGTGGAATAGTTCTGTGACACCTGCATGCTGACTAAGCAGCGGTGGCTCCCCTTCCCTCACCAGGCGAGCTTCCGTGCCAAGGAGAAGCTGGAGCTCGTGTACGGCGACCTTTGCGGTCCCGTAACACCGGCTACTCCTGGAGGCCAGCGCTACTTCCTCCTCCTCATCGACGACGTGTCCCGCTACATGTGGGCAGTCCTGCTCGACACCAAGGTGGCAGCCGTGGACGCTATTAAGCATCATCAAGCTGATGTAGAGAAGGAGTGTGGCCGTAAGCTTCGGGTGCTGCACACGGACAACGGCGGAGAGTTCACGGCGGCTGAGTTCGCGGCGTACTGCGTCGACGAGGTGATTCAGTGCCACTTCTCTATGCGTACACCCCGCAGTAGAACGGCATCGTCGAGCACCACAACCAGACGGTGGTGGCCACCGCTCGTGCCCTCCTCAAGCAGAGAGGGATGCCGGCGATCTACTGGGGAGAGGCGGTGATGACCGCTGTCCATCTCCTCAACCACTCGCACACCAAGGCTCTTGATGGCAAGACGCCATACGAGGCCTGGCACGGGAGCAAGCTGACAGTCGGCCACCTCCGCATCTTTGGCTGCCTGGCATTCGTCAAGGAGCTCAACCACGTTAGCAAGCTTGACGATAGGAGCACGCGAGGGGTCTTCATCGGCTACGCGAAAGGCACCAAGGCCTACCGCATCCTTGACCCTACGACACAGCGCGTCCGCATCTCGTGTGACGATGTGTTCGATGAAGGGCGAGGCTGGATGTGGGGCAAGATGGTGGATGACGGTTCAACTTTGACGATCAGCGATTTCATCGTCGACTATGTCTACTTCGAGGGAGCAGGGGGAGCTAGCAGTTCGTCTTCACCAAGCTCGCTTGCTCCAGCACCTGGCATGCCATCAGCCCCGGTGAGTCCTCTGCCGATCGCCAACCACCGAGTGCCGACCGCCGACCGCCCTCGCTCTCCTACACCGGTGCCCACACCTTCGAGGTCAGCATCCGCAGTCTCGGTCCATGACGGGCAGTGCGCAGTGGAGTTCGCCACTCCGCTGTCAAATGACGAGGACCGCATCGATGCCTACCACGACGACGAGCCTCTGCGCTACCGCACCATGGACAACATCCTCGGCAAGCATTATGTCCCTAGTTTGGCGCAGCACGACTCTGAGGCTGAGTTGCACCTGGCGCACGACGACGGTGAGCCACGCTCCTTCGCTAAGGCGGAAGGAGACATGGCCTGGCGCATCACGATGCAGCAGGAGATGGACTCCGTCGAGTGAAACCGGACGTGGGAGCTAGCTAATCTTCCAGCCAGCCACCGCGCCATCACCCTTAAGTGGGTGTTCAAGCTCAAGAAGGATGAGGCCAGGGTGGTGGTCAAACACAAGGCTCGGCTGGTGGCACGTGGTTTTGTCCAACAGGAGGGAGTCGACTTCGACAACGCCTTCGCGCCCGTTGCGTGGATGGAGTCCGTTTGTGTCCTCCTCGTGCTGGCAGCCCAGGAGGGCTGGCGTATCCATCACATGGATGTTAAGTCCGCCATCCTCAATGGCGACTTGAAAGAGGAGGTCTATGTTCACTAGCCGCTGGGATTCGTCATCCCCGGCAAGGAGAACAAGGTTCTCCGCCTGCGCAAGGCCCTCTATGGCTTGCGGCAGGCACCACGAGCTTGGAACGACAAGCTAGACTCCACCCTCAAGCAGATGGGGTTTCAGCAGAGTACTCATGAGGTTGCAGTCTATCGGCGGGGCAAGGGAGGCAATGTCCTGCTGATAGGTGTCTACGTCGATGACTTGGTGATCACCGACACCAAGGAGGATGAGGTAGAGACGTTCAAGGCACAGATAAAGGCCGCCTTCCAAATGAGTGACCTGGGGCTACTCTCCTTCTACCTGGGGATCGAGGTGCACTAGGATAGCTCTGGTATCTCTCTCCGCCAGACCACCTACGCCAAGCACATGATCGAGCTGGGCAGCCTCACCGACTGTAACCCAACCTACACTCCCATGGAGGAAAGGCTGAAGCTGAGTCGCGACAGCACGGTGGAGGAGGTGGACGTGACGCAGTACCGATGCATTGTGGGCAGCCTTCGTTACCTTATCCACACGCTGTCGGACTTGGCATTCGTAGTCGGCTACGTTAGTCGGTTCATGCAGCGATCGATGACAGAGCATCAGCAGGCTGTGATAGCCAAAGGAGGAATGCTGCCCAATCAAACCGCCGCGCGAGGGCCCGTGCACCGCCCGGGACTTCACGACACAGCACGTAGGATCGGTACACGTTGGACTTTGAAGGCCATGCTGTGAACCGCATGCCGACTATGAACCTGATCGCCATCCAGAGGACGCTAGCCACCCTTCCCGATTCACCCGAGCACCAAAGGGCTCGAGCTATGACCCAGGCAGCCACCGCTCAAATTGTTGACGTGGCTCCACCTCCAAGGTCACGGTCTCCGAACCATCACTCACATTCCCGACCATCCTAGCGGCCGGCACGCTCTCATCTAAGCGAGCGACATGGGAGCTCTTATTCGGGTGACGCCCGAACCATCATCAACGAAGCGGGTGACACGCGCAACACCATTTCTTGCTGCCGCAGTGAACGTGAGCGCAGCGAGCTCTGACGTCGTGAGCAATACGACCGGAGCCACGGCACGCCGGGGGTAGGTTGGCCCGACACCAACATCTCGCGCCACGATGGCTTTCCAGCCTTCTCCGAGTGCCTTCGTCGGATAGTGTGGCCTCAAAACTTCCATCCAATGGGAGTCACGCCATACGATGGCAAGACCGACCCCTCCCAATGGCTGTGGCTGTACTACACAGCCATCCGTGTAGCCGGAGGAAACCAAGATATCATGGTCAATTACCTCCCTGTCATGCTGTCCGCGGCCGCCATCAGTTGGCTGGCCGGACTCCCAGAAAACTCCATCAACTCCTGGAGCGAGTTATGCGATGTCTTCATTACCAACTATCAAGGAACCTGGCAAAGGCCGGCCTCACGGCATGATCTGGGTCAGATACGTCAAAAGGACGGTGAGTCCCTCCGGGACTACATCCGTCGCTTCTCCGAGCGTCGGAACACCGTCGCCAGCATCTCTAATGCTAACGTCATGTCCATCTTTCAAGATGGTTTGCGTAAGCCTTCAGAGTTGTTTCGCCATCTGGTGATAAACGAACTGACTGATCCAGGCGAGATGATTACCATCGTCGAGCAATTTGCCAACACCAAAGATGCTGAACGGGAGCAGATGCACCCGAACGCTCAAGAATCCGGCAAAGACAAGAAGAAGTATCGTCACCGTTCGCCCTCACGTGAGGACTGCGACAAGCCCGAATCCTCCTCCCGGAACAAGAGCAGGAAGCGAAAGGGCAAGGAGATTATGGTTGCTGACAAAAATTCCTAACCTCGGGGCCGAAAGAATTCTACATTGCAAGAGGTATTGGATAAACCCTGCATTATTCACCCTAACAGCAACCACACCACCTGTCGGTGTTACCAGTTGTAGAACCAGATGGTGAAAGAGGCGGAAGAAAACCCTCGGCAAGACAAGCGTCGCCGTGATGATAAAAAGAAGTCCAAAGAAGACGATAAAGACGCCGGGGCATCCCTAGCGGAAAACGATTTCCAGGTGCCCTCTCGGACGGTCTCCATGATCTTCGGTGGAGCAATCGTCGCCGAATCCAAGCGCCAGCAGAAGCTGCTGGCCCACCGCGTTAATGTCATCAGCACCACACCGACCGAACGCCTACGGTGGTCGGAAATCCCGATCATTTTCACCAGAGATGATCAGTGGACAGACGTCCCTAAGTCGGGACGATTTCCACTGGTCGTCGATCTGGTCATCCTCAAGGTATGCCTTAAGAGGGTCTTGATTGACAGTGGTAGTGGCCTCGATGTCCTATTCAAAGGGACCCTGGCTGCGCTCGGCATCGACGAGTCCGCACTTCGAAAGACGGACACACCTTTCTACGGGATTGTCTCGGGGAGGGCCTCCATTCCACTCAGCACGCTCACTCTGCCAGTGATGTTCGGTACTCGGGATAGCTACAGAACCGAGCACATCAAGTTTTACGTCGTTGGTTTCGAAACTGCTTACCACGCTGTACTTGGACGGCCATCCCTCGCCAAATTCATGGCGGTACCCCACTACGCCTACTTGGTCCTCAAGATTCTAGGACCGAGTGGGGCCTTTTCAATAAAGGAGGATGTTGCCACTTCGCACGCGTGCGAACAAGACGTTCTCGCAATGGGTGAGGCCACGGACATCTCTGTCCGAATGGAAGAGACCGTTCAGGCAGCCAAGACGACGCCGACCACTAGCGTGGAGATCCCGACCAACACGCCATCGCCATCAGGCTTAGTGCCCTCGCCGACTGAGTACAAAAGTATTCAGCTCTTGGACGCCAACCCCTCCAAGATGGCGCTGATCAGGATAGCGCTGGATCCTAAATAGGAAAGCGCGCTCGTCAGCTTCCTCCGTGCCAACATCGATGTATTCACCTGGCAACCCTCTGATATGCCGGGCGTATCTCGAGAGCTGATTGAGCTTGAACTCCATGTATACCCGACCGCCAAGCCAGTCAAGCAGAAGATGCGCCGTTTCGCCCAGGAGCATAAAGAGGCCATCAAAGAAGAAGTTACCCGCCTACTAGCGGTATGGTTAATAAAAGAGATGTATCATCCCGACTGGGTAGCTAACTCCATCCTTGTAAAAATAAAGAATGGGAAATAGAGAATGTGCATTGACTATACTGATCTTAACAAAAGATGCACTAAAGATCCTTTCCCACTACCGCGCATCAACCAAGTTGTTGATTCCACAACTGGCAGCTCACTTCTCTGCTTCCTGGATTGCTACTCGGCATATCATCAGACCAGCCTAAAGGAAGAAGATTAAGAGAAGACATCATGCATCACCCCATTCAGTGCATATTGCTACACATCAATGCCTTTTGGGCTAAAGAATGCAGGGGCTACATACCAGCGTGCTATTCAGCGCTGCCTGGCTGATCAGATCGGCCGCAACGTTGAAGCCTATGTGGATGATATCGTCATCAAATTCAGAAGACTAGAAGATTTAATTCCTGACCTCTAAGAAACTATAAGCAACCACCACAAATTCCGATGGTGGCTCAACCCGGACAAGTGTGTATTCGAGGTGCCGACTGGAAAACTACTCGGTTTCATAGTCAGCAGTCGGGGAATTCAAGCAAATCCAGAGAAGATTTCTGCAACATTGAACATGGCCAAGCCCAACAATGTCAAGAACATTCAGCGTCTCACAGGCTGCATGACATCACTCGGGCGATTTATCTCCCGACTCGGCGAGCGTGGGATGCCTTTCTTTAAGTTGATGAAAAAGAAGGAGATTTCATATGGACGCCAGAGGCCGACCAGGCTTTTGCCGACCTCAAGAAGTTTCTTTCTTCTCCATCGGTCCTGGTTGTGCCGACGTCCGGTGAAACACTGCTCCTCTACATCGCCGCCAAGACCCACGTGGTCAGCACTGCCATGGTCATCGAGTGCCCCGAGGAGGGGCACGCCTATCCGGTTCAAAGGGCGGTATATTTCATATCTGAGGTACTCGGGCCATCCAAAGTCTGGTACCCTCAGATTCAAAAGCTCCTGTACGCTGTCCTCATCACCGCTAGGAAGCTCAAGCATTATTTTCAAGCTCATTCGATGTAGGTTATCACTGAATTTCTACTCGGCGACATTCTCTAAAACAGGGATGCGACTGGTCGAATTATGAAGTGGGCCATCAAATTGGGTGAATATACCCTCGATTTCAAGCCCCGCACGGCCATCAAGTCCCAATCCCTCGCCGACTTCGTTGCCGAGTGGAACGAGATTCAACTCCCCTCGATTGCCGAGCTTCAAGAGCACTGGATTATGTATTTTGATGGCTCGCTCAGTATTGATGGGGCAAGAGCGGGAATTCTTCTTATATCCCCTCAAAGTAAAAGACTAAAGTATGCTCTTCATCTATTATTTATGGCGTCTAACAATGCAGCCGAGTATGAAGCACTCCTTAATGGCTTAATAATCGCAATTTCCCTTAGGGTTCACAGATTAATGGTATATAGAGATTCCAAGTTGGTTATCAGGCAAGTCAATAAGGATTGGTCCTGCACCAATGAGAAGATGGATGCTTACTGCAAAGAGATCCACAATCTAGAAGGCAAGTTTAGTGGGCTCGAGTTTCATCACATCCCTAGGGATGATAATTCGGCTGCTGACTTCTTGGCTAAGCTTGGCTCATCAAGAGCCCCTATGCTGAGTGGTGTTTTTTTTCAAGAGCGCCCGAAGCCATTAATTCAAGATGATGAAATTCAATCTTTTGAAGCCGAACAAGCTCCATCCGTATTGGTTATCACCGACAATGAAGAAGGCTGACGACAAACAATTATTGAATTTATTCTTACTGCTAAAGCTCCTGAAGACAAGGATGCAGCAATTCGCCTTTCTAGGAGAAGCAAACAGTATGTTGTGGTGAGATCAGAGTTATATAAAAGGGCTGCTTCAACCCGAGTGCTCATGAAGTATGTCAGCAAATCAAAAGGATCAAGAATCCTCAAAGAGATACACTCGGGTATTTGTGGAAATCATGCTGGCGCCCGGACACTGGTCGGTAAAGCCTTCAGGTAGGGATTTTATTGGCTGACTGCTCATGAAGATGCCAAGCTTCTAGTTCGTAGCTGCCAAGGCTGTGAATTTTTTGCCAAGCAGCATCATCTCCCTGCTCAAGCTCTCCAGACCATCCCATCTTCATGGCCTTTTGCATGCTGGGGGCTTGATATGGTTGGACATTTTCCAAAGGCCCCCCAGGGTTATGATCGTCTTTTTGTTGCCATTGACAAATTCACCAATTGGATAGAAGTCATGCCTTTAAGGATAAGCACAGCCAAGAAAGCCGAAGAGTTCATCCAAGGCATAGTCTACCGTTATGGCGTTCCTCATCAGATTATTACAGATCTTGGAACCCAATTTATGCTTCTGTTGCACATCTAAGAGCAAATGATCAACTTGAGCGAGCTAATGGCATGATACTCCAAGGATTAAAAGCCAGAATTTTTGATCCCCTCAATAAATATGGCAGTCGGTGGATGAAAGAATTGCCAGCTGTTCTTTGGGGTCTTCGCACTTAGCCCAGCTGAGCCACCGGTCGGACTCCCTTTTTCCTTGTATATGGATCAAAGGCCATTTTACCGGCGGACATGCTGCACGAGTCCCCCAAGATTCAACACTATGAAGAAGGTGTAGCCGAACAGACTAGAGAAGAAGATATCGACAGTCTTGAAGAAGCTCGCTTAGCAGTGGCAATACAATCTGATCGATACCAGCAAGGTTTGCGAAGGTACCATGACCGTAATGTGCGTGGTTGGTCTTTTCAAGTCAGAGATGTTTGTGAATCTTAGGTCTATAAAGACTATCCTACATGCTGACAATGGGCTGACCATACCACAACTTCTTCATCAGGTACCAATGAAACAACCTTTCACTGCTTCACTATCCTTTATTTTGGGCCACTACCTTGTTGTGCTGTTGCCTTTTCTTCTCCTAAAATCTGTATCAAGTACTTCTTTTCTTACTTTTTAGATAGGTAATGCCACTGAAGTTTCAAGCTTGGAAAAGTAGGAAGCACTATAGCAGTTGGTTAAAGTGTCCCTTGATAATGACATCTCCATTTGGGTAAAGGTTTGCAACCTGATTATTTTATGAAATGTCCCTTCTGTTAATCATTTGTCTTTCTTGCCCTTTTCTTGGTTTTGTGATTTCTGTCCTCCTGACCCATAATCATCTTTTGGGAGACAAATATATACATATATACGTATATATACATATATATAAGTTTAAATCTCTGAAGGCAATGTTTGCTTGTAGAGCTAAACATGACTTTTATCCCATATTTTGTTTTGTCTGGTTCTGTCCTACAAATCCATTTTCCAATACACAAACGGCATGTTTGCAATGCCAAAGGCTGTAATCTTTTCCCAGAATAAACGAAAGAAACCTATGTTATATCTCAAAGACATGCAGAGTTTTTCTTTATATGTTTTGACTAAATTTTAATAGATCTCTTAAAAGATTTCATTCTATACTATTATTGCATTGTAATGACAGTTCTTCAATTGTACAACAGTATTTCAATCAAATCTTAATGGCTGTGCTTGAAGTGCTGGATGATTCAGATTCATCTACAAGGGAGCTCACTTTGTCTTTAGTTACTGAGATACTCAACAATTAGGTCTATCCACATTTTGTGCTCGTGAACAGGGTTACATTAGATAATTGATTATTTCTTCTGATTATTGATGATTATAATGCTATCAGAAAGAGGCTATGGAAGAATCTATTGAAATTGTTCTGGAGAAACTCCTGCATGTTACCAAAGATGTGGTGGCAAAGGTATGCATGCCTTTGTTTTCCCCTTTATAAACTGTAAAGTTGTTATATTTTGAGTATTCTCAGTGGCATTGCAGATTTCAAATGAGGCAAACCAGTGCTTAAAAGTTCTGTTAGCGAAATATGATTCTTTCAGATGTCTTGCTGTATGTACAAACTATTTCTCTTACGTATCACTACTATCTCCCATTCTACCAAGTATAATTGACTTTAATTTTCATTGTTTTTGTTTCCATTAAAGGTTGTAGTGCCTCTATTGGTCAGTGATGATGAAAAGACACTTGTTGTGTGTATCAACTGCCTGAGGAAGGTAGCTTACTTATATATGCAGTTTTCCCTGTTCAATGCTTGAGCATTTCTCAATTAAGTTCAACTGGTATTTTTAAATATGAATCTATCTAACTATATAATTTCTTTATACAACGTCTGGCAAACTTCAACCTGCGAAAGACTAAATCTGCCCACGTTTACAAAGAAATGTAACAGGCGTCTGTTCCTCATTACATGCTTATTGATAGGGCATCCGAAGGGCGCCTCCCTGCCTAGTACTCTGTAAATCTACGTAACACCAAGTTGTTTTGATTTAAGTGCAGCAGGTTCATGTATGCTGATTATGTAAAAACAGCTACTTTGAGGTTTCAGGTATTACAAAGTATCGTATTCAAGAATGTTTTAGGGAAACGGTACGATACTTTCAAATTTGAAATGTGCTCATGATATTTAGCTTTTGCTTATCGGCTATGTTTTTGAAATGACCGGTTCTAATAATTCCATTCGTTCGTGGACCTATAGGGTACGTCAGTACTTTCAAATTTGCAATGTGCTCATGATATTTAGCTTTTGCTTATCGGCTATGTTTTTGAAATGACCAGTTTTAATAATTCCATTCGATCAACGGTGGACCTATAGGGTATGTCGGGTGGGTGCTAGCGCCCCAATAACTAGGAGGTGCTCCTCTCTTGACGACTATAGCATCTATTGCGTTGCATCGCTACCTCCTGCCCCTACAGGAAAACAGAGGTTCGACATGTGCCGTAGACACTCGACGAAGCCCAAAATACACTCGGCGAAGTGTTCATCGAGTTTTGCACTCGGCGAACAACACTCGGCGAATCCGCTATCGACAAACAGGGGTTCGCCGAGCGTCAAATTTGGTACTCAGCAAAAAAAGTGACTAACGGTGTGCGCAACGACGTGATGAACTATTTGCCGAGTGCCAAAAACTTGGCACTTGGCAAAAAAGAAAACTAGAAATAAAAAAGGCACGGCGCGGCCGGGCGGGGCGAGGCACGACCGAGCGTGGCGTGGTGCGGCACGGCCCGGTGCGGTGTAGAGGGGTGATGGGAGACGCGTGGAGGGGCAACGGGCGACGCAGCGACGTGTGACGGGCGGAGGGCCAACAGGCGACGAGGCGACGAGGCGACTGTGTGAAGGGCCTAAAAATAGACTCAAAAACATGAATATGATTTTATCAGATAATTTAGTTCATTATTTCATGCACTTGCAGTTCAAATTTGACCTGTTTTAATTTAAATTCTAGAAATACAATTAATAAATTATAAATAGCTAACAGCCATAGAAAAATGCCAAATTTTTTAATGGAATAAGATACGCTGTATTTTTATTATAGAAAAAGTTTCAAGTTCAAACGAAGATTTAACCGTAGATTTGCTTTCAAACCCAACCTATTCCATCTTTAAATCCAAATTCATTCTCGAAGAATCTTCTATTTCCAAACATCGTATGTGACAATTTTATCCAAATATTTTTAAATTTTTATCACAGAATCTACGTATCATATTATAACACCATGACAGGTCTCATGTTTTTTAGACTTCATTTGATTTTTTTAGAATTAAAAAACTATTAAGCTCCACGTTGCCGATCGAGTGTCGCAGCCTGTAGGACCGAAAAGGCGACCAGAGGGGGGGTGAATGGGCGCAAATTAAAAAACGCAGTGGAAAATCCAAATACCCCCAAAACTTCAACCAATGAGAATATCAGCCTTGCAAGTAACTTAAGAAAGCTCAGCACAAGATTGTGCGATAAAGATCACACCAGGCAAGCTGATATCTCAAAATCTCCTCAAAAGCACTCTTCAAGAATAACA
>KE371163.1:850829-862383 GCA_000418225.1 Zizania latifolia | reverse complement strand
AAATTTGTACCCTAACTAACTTTCTTTAGAATAAGATGGCGTTATTACCTAACTAGCTACACTAGCCTACGCACCTAGTTATTGTGTAATGTTTTATAAAGCTACGTAACACCACATTGTTTTGATTTAGGTGCAGCAGGTTCGTGTATGCTAATTATGTAAAACAAGCTACTTTGATGTTTTAGCCATTACAAGTATCTTATTCAAGCATGTTTTAGGGAAACGGTACTTTCAAATTTGATATGTGCTCCTGAAATTTAGCTTTTGCTTATGGGCTATGTTTTTGGAATGACCAATTTTTGCGATTCAATTCGATTCACACAAAACGGTTCGATATATATATGATACTTGTCTGTCATGTTGTTGCTATAGAGAGTATATCGTACTCCATTTAAAAAATCATTTCTATCTCTTCAATTTTATCTAAAAACCTTATTTTTATCTTTTTACCTACTTCCGTTTCGTAAATTTAAAAGTGTTATTACTTATCTATCACTTTACAGTAATATTTTATTATTAGTGAGGAACACTTTGGTTTTTTACTCTAACCACTAATTTATTAAATTTATCTCAAAAGTATTTTTTAAGAAACGGACGAAATATTATATTATCAAAGTATAAGTGTGTTGTTCATCTTTTCTCATTAGTTTCGGCTTTTCGATTGAAGTGGCTTGAGTTCAAATATAGGCTTATACAATTAAATTAAAAAATTGTGTTTCGCTTTTATTCCCTGCCCATTTATTTTAGAGATTGAGAGGTCCTAATCCATTGCGAGCTACAATAGCTCGAATACACCAATTGTACCTTAACATACACATATCTATTAAGGGGCAAAGCTAATAATAACATATGACGTCTAGACTTAATAATAATATATGATGTTTAGACTGATCTTGTATTCTTAACTAATTATTTAACATTTCCAGAGCCCTGAGTCTGAGTCTTATGGTGGTGCTCGCGGTTTTGCGCCTATGTTTGGTTATTTAGATATCACTATATGTCTATATGGGATGAGACTATTCTATCCGAGTTGTTTGTTTAAAGAGTAAAGATGGATGAAAAGGCCATCTAAAGAAATATTCCATCAATATGCTGGGTGGAAAGATTTAAAAAAATTTTATTGAATAAGTTCATCCAGGACCGTACCTACGATTTGGAGGCCTGGAATGAAACACGTTATGTGCCTCAAAATCTAAGCATCTAAAATTTGAAACTTGAAAGCTATAACACCGGAGTTAAAATATACTAGCCTGACTAGTAATGTCCATAATGCATTGTTTCTTTCACAATTGCTCAATTAAGTGATAGAAATACTTGTGACTAGTATATGCACGAAGGAACTGAGGTCCTAATAGTTAAAGATGTTATGCGAGATGTGTGGGCTAAATAATGGTGCATATGAAAATATGATGGCATATTAGAGAGTGATGTAAAAACAAATTCATTTCTTGTGTGATGTAGTATAGCATGCATTCATAAGAGCAGCCAGCCTCACATGTGTGCATGCATGCAAAAGGACAAAACAGTGCTGCATGCAAGCTGGCTGTGATTGTTGCATGCACGAGCGCGCAGAAACTTTGCAATGGGCTGGATTTGTTTGTTCGGTCCAGGTTGGGCCGGACCAGTTTAAATTGAACCTAGAGTCAGTTTAGGTCTATAAATAGTTTCCCTGTTTTGTTTTTTTATCGATAGTTTTTTAGCAGATTTGTTTAGCCTCGATTAAGAGTTTAATCTAGTTTTTTGTGTTTTCATGGAGAATTCTTGTGAGAATTTTTGAGAGGCACCCAGTACACTTGATCTTGGTAATAAAGTGAAATCTTCATATAATTAAGTGTGGTAATCTCATTCTTTTTAGTTTAATTGGTATTTGCATGTCTTGCTTGTGATTTTAGATCAAATCATTGGTTCTAGGTTTAGGTTTGATTTGATTTGGTTAAAATCTATCTAAGACACGGTAGTACTGATCTAGAAAGTTTAGCCCATAAATTTCATACGGTTTTTCTTTAATTGTTTAATTAGGGCTTAATCAATTTCCGCCACTACTTTGTTCAGCGGTCTTGTTTCTTTAATATATTTTGATCCATAAGTCCGATTAACATGATCTCAGTTGGGTTAGTTCAAATTTTTTCTACTTTATTCTGACAAAGTTTTAGGTCGATCGGAGTTACGGATTTTCATCTATAACACGTTTAGTGATGAAACAATGTTCTGTCTAGAACTGAAAACATGATTAATTTTAGGTTTTGTAACCAGAGGTAAGGGTTTAATTTTTTTATCTTCGACAATCATTCACCCCCCTCTGATTGCCTATCTTAGTGTGAATCGATCATATAAGTGGTATCAGAGCAGGCTCTTTTCCTAATTTATTCTAACCGATATTTAGAAAAATATCACTCGATAGGTATTCCACAAAACCTCATGTTTTCGATGGTGTCGATTTTCAGTATTGGAAGGCAAAGATGGAAGCATATATCCAAGCATAGGGCTCTCTGATTTGGGAGAAGGTGATTGAACCCTTTGAAGTTTCTAATCAAATCAATGGGACAAATCCAGCAAATGTGGAGAACAACAGTAAGATAAGAAATTTGATTATCCAAGGTCTTGGAAGTGACGATTTCGACTGTTTGTTTCATCACAAGTCTGCATATGAGATATGGAAAGCATTATATGATTATCATGAAGGTTGAAATACGGTAAAAGAGGTACGCCAAGATACATATAAGAAAGAATACATGCGCTTTGTGATGAAACCTGGTGAATCTATTAATGACTTATTTGCATGATTTAATAAGATTCTTAGTAATTTACATGATGTTGCGGTTACGTATACTGATGCTTCTAATGCTAGATAATTAGTTGGTGCTTTAGATATGTCTATGTGGGAGATGAAAGTTACTTCTATTCAAGAATCAATTATCATGAGTACACTTACATTAGATGTACTTTATTTTAAACTAAAAACTCATGAATTAGATGTTCTTTCTAGAAAACATGGAAACAAATCAATAGCTTTGATCTCTCAACCTAACATGCACAATGATATTTCTTCGTCTAGCTATGCTTTGTCTTTACTAACTGATGAACAGCTAGAACAACTTTCGAAAGATGATTTGGCACTTCTCTCTACTCGCTTTACTAAAGCTTTACAGAATATAAGATCAAAAAGGTAAGGAAATTCTGGTCCTCAAAGATGTTATCAGTGTGGCTCACATAATTATATTCGTCCTAAGTGTCCAAAGTTTCTAGCAAGGATTGCAAGGGACGACGATGAGTAGAAAGAGGAGACTGAATATGATAAGAAGAAGCACACATCTAAGAGCAATAAGAAGAAGGGCTATTTGAACCGCAAGGTGGTGCATCGTGTTTTTTCCGCTCATGAGCAGGTTAATTTGAGTGATGTGGATACAAACAGCGATGATGATGCAACTTGCAAGGGAAGCGTAATTTGATTGGGTTGTGTCTAATGGCAAGTTGCAAAGGCTCCATTGAAAGATCTCCGTCCTTAAGTTATATTGAGTTTTAGTGATTCATGAAAATAGATGTTAGGACTAACTGTTTTTATGAGTTTTGTGTTAGGTTAAGTTTCGGCATCAAGCAAAAAGGTTTATTGCTCATGTGTTGAGAACCATGTATGTCTATAAGAAACTACGGGTGATCCACATCACTTATTCAAAGAATGGAAGAAGTGATAAAGTGATGAGGACATCACTGCTAAGGATACGACCACCATACTTGACTACCAAGGACCGATGACTCGTGCTCAAGTCCATCAGCTAAATTGTCAGTAGAATTCATTCCTTGTTAATCAAACAGATTCTTCTATGAATGGAATGCCACTAAATTTGTGTTATGATTACATTATACTTAGGAACCTTGGAGGAGAGATGGTAGATCAGACAACAGAGTTGACAAGGGGAGATCAGGACTATCGGCCGGGATGCTTGGGTAGTCAGACCACTAGTCCGACCGCCGACCACCTTTCGTCCGACCACCGACCACGACTTGGCCGACCACAGCCACCACTCGGCCAACCACCGACACCACTCGGCCGACCACCAACCACGAGGCTGTCACTCGGGAGTCGCTGAGTTCCAGTCAGGAGCTGGATCCGTCGCTCGGGAATCGCTGAGTTCTAGTCGGGAGTCGGATTCCAAACCAATTCGAGTCAGAATCTTCATAGGGCTTCGAGTCTATCCTCTTAGGGTTCGGCCCATGTTCCTAGGGCATGGCCCATACCATAAATGGCATCCTACGACCTGAGAACCCTATAAATAGACAGCCGTCGTCATTGATAGGGTTGGGTTTTGCTTAGATTATTCTGCCATTGCAGTTTCACCGTAGATCGGTTTGTAGAAAGCTAAACTTCGAGTTCTTCAGATTAATATCAGCAATCCAGATTGCGTTTACCTTATTCTTGCAAAGTTCTTCGATTGTTTGCAGGATCAAAACCTTCGTGGTGAGGTCGACTACGTGAAAGCGTGGTTGATAATGACTAGACGTGCGGGTGTAGCGATTGCAAGGTTACGATTGCTGATCGGAAGCCTTAAAACGTGAACATCTACTCGTCGCCTCAATCGAACCTATCGGAAGATCGGGCCACAAATCGCATCAAGTGCACGTCAAGTGGTATCAGAGCGAAGGTTGCCCGTTCGGTACATCAATCTATCATTTTTTATTTCTGTTACCTCGAGTCCAGAAAAAGCCACACAAAAATTTCGTGTTCTGTTTTAGATTAGTTATCCGCTGTCCAAACCCTTTTGAGCCTTTTCGCAAGTTTAATCTCAGTTTTGCTTTGTTGAGTTTGAGTCCGAGTTCAAGTCTGGTTGCTGGTTTAGAGTCTCGTTCTTGGAGTCTAGTTCGAGTTTTGTTTTGTCGTGAGAGCCTTCCTTGAGAGTTCGAGTTCATCTTGGTTTCGGATTGTAATCGCCTTGTGTTATTTTCCCGCATCGCAAGCCTGTTAGTTAGGTCGCAAACCGCCTTGTATCAATCGTCCTGCACCGCTAGCCTCCTTGTTAGGGCTCAAACCTATTTGGGAAGATCTTGTGAGCCGAACATAGAAGAAAGAGCGCAGAAATTCTGATTTGCACCTCATTCAGTAAAACAGCCATAACTTTTGCATACGGACTCAGAATCAAGCAAATAAGTACATTCCGGAGATCTACAGAAAAAGTTACATCCAACAAGACCCCGATTTGCCAGGTTCGAAGATTTTATCTTCTCCAAATTCGGCCTAGAAGATTGAGTTTTCGCACCAGTAAGTTGTGAAATTGAAGAAAAAAAAGAGAGAAAAAAGAGAGAAGAAATTAACGAACAGAAATACACGAATAGAAGTGAGCAAGATAGCAACGAAAGCATTGTACCTGGTTGAATATTCCGATACTTGTTCAATTGTGCCTGCATCCTACAAATCCTTTGTGTCCTACTCTCGCTCGCTTAGACTAGGCCCTAGGGACGAGTCTCGGCCAGTGACTTTGACAAGTGTTTGGGACCCTTATTCAACTTTGCTAATTTTGTTATTAAATTTTGCTATCCACATACTTCCTGTCAGTACAGATTGGATCCTTGTAATCGCACCTCGCACTCGTCGGACGTCCCACCTCTCCAGTCGTACCACCTGCTTCAATTAATAAGAGCTTGGTAAGACGTACAGAGAGAGAGTGTGTTACCCCCTTCCATAGCTTTGTAGTTGATAGCGATAATACTCTTGTGTTGTCTCTATTTTCTACTAACAATGTCAGGTGAGGTAAGTGATTTCAAGGATTGTGCTTCAAAGGAGGAGCTCCAAAGGCTTGAAGAGAAGTTGGACGCCATTGTTTGGAGTATTGCTACTCTCACCACCAGTGTTCAATAGTTGACAAGGGATCAACAGCATCCCACCCCGGTGTCTAGAAGTGAAGAAGATAGAGAGGACACTGAACATAGTGACGCACGCGCCGTAGCCCATGAAGAATGCCTACGACGATGACTCCAACATAATCGGCGAGGCATGGGAGGTAATGATCACCATGAAAATCAGCAACAGGAACGAGGTAACAATGATTCTTTTGCCAAAGTCAAATTTATGATACCATCCTTTGCTGGTAAGTACGATCCAGAATTGTACTTAGATTGGGAGATGACTCACAATCTAAAAATCAGCAAGTAGCTAAAGAAGTTTTTCCAACTAAGAAGGAGAAGAACGAGTCTCATGTGAGGAAAGACTTAGTGAAGTTGAAAGGTGTTTCCATGCTAGCTACTAGATCTAAAATTTCCGAATTAATGACTCATGAGTCTCTCTGTTATGCTTTAATTTGTAAAGAGGTTTTCTTTACACTGGATGATTTGATGACCTCTTTACCTCCTGTTATTGCTAAATTGTTGCATGAGTTTTCTGATGTGTTTCCAAGCGAAGTGCCCTCGGGGCTGCCACCTATGAGAGGGATCGAGCATCATATTGATTTGATTCCGGGAGCCACATTACCAAACCGAGTGCCATACAGGACCAACCCCGAAGAGACTAAGGAGATTTTGCTCCAAGTGCAAGCCTTGCTTGATAAAGGGTACGTACGTGAGAGTCTTAATCCTTGTGCTGTTCCAGTTATTTTGGTTCCTAAGAAAGACGGATCATGGCGCTTGTGTGTTGATTGTAGAGCCATTAATAACATAACTATTCGATATCGTCATCCTATACCTAGGTTAGATGATATTCTTGATGAATTGAGTGGCTCTGTTGTGTTTTCTAAGGTGGATTTGCGTAGTGGCTACCACCAGATAAGAATGAAATTGGGTGATGAATGAAAAACTGCGTTTAAAACTAAATTTGGCTTGTACGAGTGGTTAGTAATGCCTTTCGGTTTGACTAATGCACCTAGTACATTTATGCGACTTATGAATGAAGTTTTACGCAATTTTATTGGACGATTTGTGGTAGTATACTTTGATGATATTCTCATTTATAGCAAGTCTTTGGGTGAACATAAGGATCATTTACGTGCTATTTTTATTGCTTTGCGCAATGCACGTTTGTTTGGTAACCTTGAGAAATGCATATTTTGCACCGATCGAGTTTCTTTTCTTGGTTATGTTGTGACCCCACAGGACGTTGAAGTTGATGAGACCAAGATAGAAGCAATCAAGAGTTGGCCGACTCCTAAAACGGTTACACAAGTGCGGAACTTCCTCGGGTTAGCTGGTTTCTATCGACGGTTTGTACAAGACTTCAGTACCATTGCCATACCAATGAATGAGCTCACAAAGAAAGGCGCTTCTTTCCAATGGGGGCGAGCACATGAAGACGCCTTCAATTTGCTAAAGAAGAAGTTGACCCATGCACCACTACTCCAACTTCCTGATTTTGGTAAGGTTTTTGAACTTGAGTGTGATGCGAGTGGGATTGGGATTGGAGGAGTTTTGATACAAGAAGATAAGCCAGTTGCATATTTTAGTGAGAAGTTGTCTGGGCCTAGTTTGAACTATTCTACTTATAATAAAGAATTGTATGCTTTAGTTCGAACTTTAGAAACATGGCAACATTACTTATGGCCGAAGAAATTCATTATACATTCAGATCATGAATCTTTGAAATATATTAGAAGTCAAGCGAATCTGAATAAACGACATGCTAAATGGGTAGAATTTATTGAATCTTTTCCATACATCATTAAGCATAAGAAGGACAAAGATAATGTGATTGCTAATGCATTATCTAGACGATAAACCATGTTGTCTCAGCTTGATTATAAGATTTTTGGATTACAGACAATAAAAGAATT
Organism: Zizania latifolia; assembly: GCA_000418225.1. Lineage (NCBI taxonomy): Eukaryota > Viridiplantae > Streptophyta > Magnoliopsida > Poales > Poaceae > Zizania > Zizania latifolia. The sequence goes on along the minus strand of KE371163.1, from coordinate 854,632 downwards.
ATATGCTACTGATCTTGATTTTAAAGAAGCACTTACACATTGCCGAGAAGGAAGAACTTAGAATAAATACATTTTGAATGATGGATTGTTATATTGCACTAACAAATTGTGTGTTCCTGCAAGCTCCGTTCGTCTTTTATTTCTGCAGGAGGCGCATGGTGGAGGATTGATGGGCACTTTGGAGTGAAGAAAACAGAGGATGTGCTGACCACCCATTTCTTTTGGCCCAAGATGAGACGTGATGTGGAACGATATGTTGCTCGGTGTACCATGTGCAATAAAGCTAAGTCCTGTCTCTATCCACATGGTCTTTATATACCTTTACTTGTTCCTAGCATTCCTTGGGAGGATATTTCTATGGATTTTGTTTTAGGATTGTCTAGGACTAAGAAGGGGAGGGATAGTGTATTTGTGGTGATGGATAGGTTTTCTAAAATGGCACATTTTATTCCTTGTCATAAGAGCGACGATGCTACAATAGTTGCTGATTTATTTTTCAGGGAAGTCGTCCGTCTTCATGGCGTGCCGAATACAATTGTTTCTAATCGTGACACGAAGTTCTTGAGTCACTTCCGGAGGAGATTATGGCAGAAATTGGGGATGAAGCTACTGTTCTCTACCACATGTCATCCCCAAACTGATGGTCAAACTGAAGTGGTGAACTGAACATTGTCAACCATGTTAAGAGCTATTTTGAAGACCAATTTGAAGATGTGGGAAGAGTGTCTACCTCACGTAGAGTTTACATACAACCGATCACTACACTCTACCACAAATATGTGTCCATTCCAGGTGGTATATGTTTTTAACCCTCATGCTCCTATTGATTTACTACCTTTACCATCTGCTGAGAAATTGAATTTTGATGCTAAAACACGTCCTGAATTTGTACTTAAATTGCATCAAACAACTAAAGAACATATAGAACGTATGAATGCCAAATATAAAATTGCTGGTAATGAAGGTAGAAAGGAAGTTATTTTTGAACCAGGTGATTTGGTGTGGGTACACTTACGAAAGGATAGGTTTCCTGATTTACGTAAATCAAAATTAATGTCTCGCGCTGCTGGTCCTTTTAAAGTGCTTGCTAAGATAAATGATAATGCATACAAGATTGAATTGCCTACAGATTATGGAGTGAGCAATATTTTTAATGTTTCTGACTTGAAACGCTACCTGGGCGAGGAAATTGACGTTGAGTCGAGGATGACTCCAAATCAAGAAGGGGAGGATCATGAGGACATCACTGCTAAGGATACGACCACCATACTTGACTACCAAGGACCGATGACTCGTGCTCGAGTCCGTCAGCTAAATTGTCAAGTGAATTCGTTCCTTGTTAATCAAACAGATTCTTCTATGAATGGAATGCCACTAAATTTGGATTATGATTACATTATACTTAGGAACCTTGGAGGAGAGATGCTAGATCAGACAGCCGAGTTGACAAGGGGAGATCAGGACTATCGGCCAGGATGCTCTGGTAGTCGGACCACTAGTCCGACCGCCGACCACCTTTCGTCCGACCACCGACCATAACTCGGCCGACCACAGCCACCACTCGGCCGACCACCGACACCACTCGACCGACCACCAACCACGAGGCCGTCGCTCGGGAGTCGCTGAGTCCCAGTCAGGAGTTAGATTCCAAACCGATTCGAGTCAGAATCTTCATAGGGTTTAGAGTCTATCCTCTTAGGGTTTGGCCCATGTTCCTAGGGCATGGCCCATACCATAAATAGCATCCTACGACCTGAGAACCCTATAAATAGACAGCCGCCGTCATTGATAGGGTTGGGTTTTACTTAGATTATTGTATCATTACAGTTTCACCGTAGATCGGTTTGTAGACCCCCAAACTTCGAGTTCTTTAGAATAATATCAGCAATCCAGATTGCGTTTACCTTGTTCTTGCAAAGTTCTTCGATTGTTTGTAGGATCAAAACCTTCATGGTGAGGTCGACTACGTGAAAACGTGGTTGATAACGACTAGATGTGCGGGTGTAGCGATTGCAAGGTTACGATCGCTGATCAGAAGCCTTAAAACATGAACGTCCACTCGTCACCTCAATCGAACCTATCGGAAGATCGGGCCACAAATCGCATCAAGTGCACATCATAAAGAGAAGATTAAGTTCGGACTTCATGTGTTAAAGCATGTCGAGTGGTTTGAGTATATGGAAGCATCCACACTTTATATGTTGACCTACACTAAGCCAAAATTCAAAGTGAACATTGCTTAAGGCAAATGTATAAATGTTTTGGGACTAACGTGTTCAACTAGTTTTATGTAGGTGAATAGTTCCAATGATGAAATGGTTTTAACTTTGTCGTCTCTCAAAAGTGAGGAAACAAGATGGTGTGAGTGTGTTCCTATAGTTATAAATCTTTTATACTTGCATTTAAGTATAGGAATACCGTACTATTAAGAGAGATACAAAGTTGATATATTTGTATATGTCTCGATGTTCAAAGTGATATATCCCATTATTATCTTGAGAGAAAACTAAAGCCATAACCTTTTATCCTTTGGGTTTTAAGCCTTATTCTTTGTTGGGTTCGATAGCCCTTTGAATAAGCTTTCCAAAATATCTAAGATCATCAAAAATGGTTTGGAGTCAAAAGTTATGACATTTTTTCTGAACTGCTCCTAGGAATTTCGGATGATCCGGATGGAACTGGACCATCTGGGATCTCTAGGTTCACAACCTCTGGACCGAATCAAATGTTTTGGGATTTCCAGGTCTAGAAACTCCAGACTGAACTGGATGTTCCGAGAATATCATTCTGTTTTAGCCCGAAACCTCCGGAAAGGTCTGGAAGTTCTGGTTTTGCTGTAACTTTTGCCCCCAATGGCTAGCCCCAAGGGTGAGGGCTATATAAACCCCTCCTCTCTTTTGAGAGAGTGCTCAACACCCCCATTTCCCTAAAGATTGAAAAGTCTCTAGAGTTCATCCCACTCCATATTTGGTTGGATCTAGTGAAGATTAGTGAGTTGGGTTGAAAGATTTGTGAGAAAGAGTGGGTGAGATTTATTCCAATCTTTGGGCACTTGAGATCATAGCAAGCAAATCCTCTATTGGGTTTGTTACTCTTGGAGATTGACATCTCCTAGATGGCAAGGCATCGTCCGTGAGCAACCAAGGATTGTGGTGTGCTAGGAAAGTTTGTGAAGGTTCTATCTCACCTCTGTAAGGGAAGAGGTAACTCTAGTGAGACCCAAGCTAGACCCCAGCGGTTGCTTGGTGAGGAAAAGGGTTAAAAGAGACCCAGCCTTTTGGGGCCTCTCAACAGAGACGTAGGATCGATGGATCCGAATTTTGGTAAACAAATCAAGTGTCTCATTTGTTCATTTGTTTGTTCTTCTTGTTCATGAGCCAGCTTATCATATTCATATGTGTTTTAGCCTGGTCTATATGCTCGTGCTTGTTTGATTGTAATTGATGAATGTGATAGCTTCATAATACCTATTAGAACTTGCAAGAATAATTAGTTTGAACTAGAACTCATTTGGGACTACTAGATTTAAAGTTTATCGGTTAATTATGTTTATGGCTTGTTTTAGCATGATCCATAAATCTACTCCATGGATCTATTTTTCCTTGCATAGACATTCTCCTAACAACTTGTTCTTACTTTCTATTCTTATAGAATTGCTATAAAAATTCTTGAAGAATTGACTTTGTGCATTTCTTGTTGTTCCCATAAAATCCGGTTGGAACCGGAAGTTTCGGACCCTAGAACTTCCAACTCATCTCGGACCATCCGAACCCCAGATGTTCCAGAATAAACCGGACATTGCA
>KE371163.1:774038-789747 GCA_000418225.1 Zizania latifolia | reverse complement strand
GGCCCTTGTTGTGGGCGGCCGGCCGCCTCTCTTTGCAGGCGGTCCAACTTTATTCTGCCTGTAAAAAAAAGGCCCTCGTCTGGAAAAACGTTTTCTGTAGTAGTGTGAGATATAAGAAGTGGCTGAAGAGGTGAAATTGTGGTTTGATGCCAAGGTAGGCCTCGCAAAGGTGGATGAAGATGGAAATATGAAGAATGGAGTTAGGGTTAAGGTTCACAAGAGAAATATCATAGTGGTAAAGGAGATCACGAAGGAAAGGATGGGCCGACAAGCCACTAATTCGTTGGTGTTTGGAGTCGAGAGCTTCCCACCGCCCGCTAGATGCCAGAGTGACAATGCCTGGGCCAGAAGAATGCTGACCTTCTCTAGAAGCTCGAGGCAGCGTCTGGTGGAGACAGATTTGTAGAACTCTTTCGATCAATCAACACCAGCCTCTGAGGAAGTCATTGGTAGGGATAATGGTGGAGCGAGAAGCTTTAAGTTGAACAAACGGCGCATCTTGCGATAGCACACCATGCACTAGCAATGGCGGCTAGGATGACGAGGAGCTAGCCGAAGAAATTTGGGTGCAAGGAAGAAGAAGATGAAGGCTAAAACTTGGAAGCAAATAAAAGACTTGCGTCGGAAGGAAGACAAAGAAGGCTATTTATAACAGGCGAAGCAACGGTTCAATCCCTTAGATGCACCACATCTGCCTCAAGATGTGCTCCGAGTGGGAATCCACATCATCAAGGGAACTGCTTCACCTTCGCCAAAGGCTCTTTCTGACCATTAAAAACAAATCAGACGGTCAAAAAAGGAAGGCGAACCGACGCCCCCCGCTCCAACTGACACCTGTCCGCCCGATCGCCAAAATGCAAGGGGTCTTAGACACCCCTCGACTCCCACAGACGCCTGATGGTCAAAAGACCCAGGGGCTTAGACGCCCCTCAACTCCTACGAATGCCTGATCACCAAAATGCCTAGGGGCTCGGACGCCTAATTGCCAAAACGCCTAGGGGCTCGGACGCCTCTCTACTCCCGCGGATGCCTGATCATCAAAACGCCCGGGGGCTCAGACGTGCCTCGACTCCCACGGACGCCTGATCACCAGAACGCCCAGGGGTTGGACGCCTGATCGCCAAAATGCTCGAGGGATCGGACGCCCCTCGACTCCCACTTATGCATGTTCGCCAAAACACCTAGGAGCTCAGATGCTCCTCGCTCCAATGAACGCCCGATCGACTGAAGCTCAAAATCCCGAGCACTCCTCGAAGCAATGACTCGGGTGATTTATAAACAATCAAAATACTGGACCCTGAAGACTGCTCTCCTAGCAGACTCCAGGCTCGAGGGCTACACCTGGCAGGTGCACATAACCGGTGCACCTACCAGGTAAATCAAAGGAGTTTATCAAAAAAGCTCATTTTTACGCTCCTCATGCCTTCCTGACTCCATCCGGATAGTTCTCGTCTCACTGCCATGAAGAGCTCGGGGGCTCCTATCAGGGTGATGGCCCAGGGGTACTTCTCTAGAGCCTTTAAGGTGACTAGATGGAACAAGGGGTCGGAAGATAAGAGATTAAAGATGACCTATATGGGGGTCAGACCAGCATGCAGCAACGGAGCAGTCAGCAGTATAGCGGGGTCCTGAGTCCAGCACTCGGGGGGACACCCCGACCACAGGCACTTAGGAAGCCAGATCAATAGTCGGTCCGCACCATTAATGACAATAACCTCCAAGACGTAACTGCCGGTCTTGAAGACAAATTAAGAGAGTGAATAATGCTATGATAATTAGCCCACAATCCCTGGTGATTTAACTGTTGTAAAGGGACTTAATGGGGCAATTAAAACCTAAAGGGTAACCCCTCGACCCCTGCGATAAATAAAGGGGTCGGGGGCATACGCAGACTCGTACTTACGTTCCTGCGCATATTTCAACATACAGGACTAGGGTTATTATCCTCCGGAAGGCCCAAACCTATCTAAACTCTTTTTGTCTCTTGTTCTTTTAGACACATCCCCATATACGTAATCAAATTACCTCTGTGGGTAGCCCCATCGACGATTGTCACACTTATGCAACGACAAGCTTCAACTTCTCAAGTTAAACATAAAGCTAAGTACACTTGCACTAATTGTTGTAGAGATGGACATAAGGTAGAATTTTGTTTTAGACTAGCTAAACAACAATGGAAAGAAAGGTTTAGAGCTAAGTCTAATTTTGCCAAGCCATACTCTTTTGTTATAAGGGATATGAGTACTGTTAAATCTAAATTTTTGAACAAAAATGCTTGTGTTGTGCCTACTAGCTTTCGTTGTGTGTCTCAGTACGAGATTCCTAAATGTTTTATTTCTAACCCCAGTACTGAGGCCTTAGTATTTTCTGTATCTATGTAGGTTGTAAGTGCAAGGAAGGAGAACATATGGTTAGTTGACTCTAGATACTCACGTCACATGTCTGGTGATAAAAATTGGTTCTCCTCCCTTACACAGGCATCTCGAGCTGAAAGTGTTACTCTTGGAAATGATTCTTCAACGTCTGTTGCGTCAAAAGGTATACTAAAGGTAAATGACAACTTTATGTTTAAGGATGTGGCTCTAGTTGAAAACTTGAAATATAACCTGCTTTCTGTTTCACAAATGATTGATGAAGATCTTGAGGTATGCTTTAAGAAAAATGAATGCAAAATGTTAGATGCTTTAAGTGATATTGTTTTTAAGATTTCATGCTGTGGGAAAGATTTTAAAGCTAACATTTTCACAATACCTTCGGATTCTTCCTGTTTTGCTTATCTTCGGGGAGAACTTAGGGTTATTCTTTCAATTGGGTAGTTTTGAGGGGGAGCTTCAACTCTTTGTACAATATTCTATTTTTAGTGACTCTCTTAAAAACAAAAAAAACATGTGAAACACTAACGAGCATTGTATATGACACATATATGACATTTTAAAGCCATGATTATACTACAAAGTAGTTGCAACTTTTTATCTATGCTAGTGTGGTTTAGTTTATGTCATGAATATCTAAACGGAATGAAAACTTGAATTAAATCTTGTCATGGTTAAACTTTCTTGGTTACCTTGATCTTGCTTAAAAGTATTGAATGGATATTAATGTTAAATGCAAAAGCAATATATGAAAAGATCAAGGAAGTATGCATTACCGCACTTCTTAACGAGACTGCTTATCATTGAACTTTAATATAGACTTGGAAGAAGTTGTGTATGACCGAAACATTGTCCTTAAGCTTGTGATTATCAAAAATAGACATAGGCTTGGCTTGGTTGAAAAGTAAGGCTGATAGTGCATATAATTCCTTGCAATTTATATTATGTTGACATTATCAATAAATCAGCTTTCCAAGCACAAATAAAGTGCCAAAACAAAATAATCAATGTTTTCAAGTTTTGAGGAAGCTAAGTGAGACCATGTCAAGCTATAAACTGTTGATTACACTTGATTTCTAGTTGTGCGCAGATTACATTATATTTGTGTGGATATCTATTGACGCAAAAATCGCACAGGGATTCTTACACCTTTACACTCGAAGGCCTAGAAGAATCTGTTTAACTCTAGTGCAGATCCTAAATAACCCGAGGGTGTACAGAGCGTGCCAGTAAATTTGACCCTGCAATTGACAAGGAAACAAATGTGAGATGTCCTAACGCTATCGGCGATAGCCCATCGGCATCAGCATCGATAGCACGCATGAAGACTACGATGCATCGTGACAAGCATGTGAAATACTATAGATCCTACCAATTAGCCCTAACACTAGCATTCTGACGCATCAATCTCTATAGTTCGAACTAAATCAATGCAACGCAAAGATATCATATCAGAACTATTATGAATAGAACCAAACGATCAACAGGATAACAAATGATCCATTGGCTAAATCTCCAACGAACGCTAGACCATTAGATTAGATCAAATAAACTCGTATATGTTCCCATCAACACAATGGATCAGACTCAACCGAGACAGCACTATGTTAATGATCGGCATATGATCTAATCTGACATAATCTATTGAACCGACGTGATTGGCAAACGCATGAACTCAGGCAATAAAGCACAACATAAGGAATACGAATCAATGCATTAAACCGATAACTAGCAAACCTACTCGATCTAAACACAGTATCGGACTCAACCGAGAAAGCTATGAATAGATCAATCAGTTTACTAAATAGGCTATCCCCATCATTATCAGAGATCGAACTCAACCAATGCAGCCTCATCCTGGCGGGGAATTGTCCTAATGCTACATACCTAAAGTTGACGATGCGTCGAAGAGTTGATTGATTGGTTGTGTGAACTCCTTTACAATAGCCCCGGGCCTATCTCTTTGTAGCCAGGTAGACACGCTATCTGTGATGAACATAGCATCTTAACTAACTCTAATTATCCACTAACTAAAAGATAAACATCACGAAGTATCAGCCCACATTACGCGCATCCCATCTTCGTCCATTTTATCATTATCGGTGGCCCATCGGCCCAGCCACTTGGTCTATCACGTTGATGGCGCACTGGTCCACTTTCTGGTGTCAACACATGTCCCCTGAGTTCAGAATGCAAAACATCATGTTTTGAAATCTTTTCTCGAGAACTCAATCATCAGATCACCAAACAAATAGTATATAAACCTACCCGACAAGCCTTCTTCCTCAAGCTCGGCCACCTTTGTCACACACCAGCACCTCTTCTCCTTCTGTTCCAATGGCTTCCAATGCTCCAAGCTCTTCGCCGAACAAGAAACTAAAGATTAGTTCTCCTCAGCACGCTGCATCTGGCGATCATGATTCAGTACATCTTTCACAGCTTACTGGTTCTATTTGCACAACATTTGCTTTAGCTTCTTTGAATTCTTGCGCATTTCATTCTAATTCTGGAATTCTAGGTTTCTACTGAAACAAACTCCAACTTGCCGAGTGAAAGTTGCCTAGAGGGGGGCGAATAGGCAATCTGAAAATTCTGAAATAAACAAGTCAGTTTAAACTTGCAGGGACTAGACTATCTAGGCTTAGTCGGATACTTTGGGTACTAGATGAAAAATAAAAAAGTCCGAGTTCTGGATTATCTGGGTTTAACCGAATGATTCGGGCACAACAGATCTAAAACAACAAAGAATGTAGAATATGATCTAGCCAATGAACACTAAAATCATGAATTCAATAAACCTTATGCCTACTAATTAATAGATAAATCAACAGTAAATAACAACTAGCAAAGGTAAAGATTGACACAATGTAGTTTTCACCGAAGTTTGAATCTAACGATCCTACATCTCTGTTGAGGAAACCCCAAAGGGCCGGGTCTCTTTCGACCCTAATCCTCACCAAGCGCTCACCACTGCAAGCCATGGTTTTCCACTAGGTTACCTCTTTGAAGCCGAGGGGAGGCCGAGTACAAACTTGTCCGGTCACCCACAATCTTTTAGGTGCTCGTGGATCGATGCCTATCCATCTAGGAGAGATTACCTCCAAGAGTAATAAATCCGTTGACGTGATCAAAAGCCATGTGCTCAAGAATACACCAAAGATCAAGATGCACACACCACCACAACTCCCAAGAAGATGGATCAACAAAAACTCAAGGAGATTTGTGGAGAACTCTCAATTCAACTCTCAAAGATCCAAGAGATCAAGCACTAGAGAGAAAGAGAGTAAAATAGCAAGGCTGCTAGGGTTTTGAAAACACATGCCCTGATTATGGGAGAGGGGAGGTATTTATACCCCTGTCTCAAAACTAGCCGTTTGGGCGAAAAATCACGCACTGTTCATCCAGATGAACAGGCCTTAACCAGATGTTCTAGACTAGAAAATAACTGAAACAGAACAGTTGTTTCGGATAGTCCGGCTTTTGTCTAGATATTCTAGATCAAAAATAAATCCAAACATAAAGGAATTTTCGGATCATCCGACCAAGTTTCGGATGCTTCGGGCAACAGAATAAAATCCAACAGAGAGCAATTTTTGGATCATCTGACCAAAGTCCGGATGCTCTGACTCACAAAATAAATTTAACAGAACGATATTCTCGGATCATCTAGATAGCTCCGGATGTTCCGGGCTTCAAAGAAAATCAAAACAAAAACATATTTTTGGATTATCCGGCTTGAACCCGGATACTTCGACGTGCAAATAAATTGAAACAAAAAGATATTTTCTGATTATCTGGCTTGAACCTGTATACTCTTGCAAAATAAATCAAACAGAAACACATTTTCAGATACTCTAGATATATCCAAATTATCCGGCTTTGCTGGAAAACAAAATCCAACTTTTTAAGAATATTTTTCTTTGAGAACTTAGCAGCAATGTTATTAGCATTTGATCGCTATTGTCATTAACAAAAAAAAAATTAGGGGCCTAGATACATCAAGATGCACTTTCAATCCTCCCTTTTTTGTGATTGATGACAATATGATCAAAGAAGTGAAAACAAATTACGAATAAGATGAATATTAGCAATAACGCTCCCCCTAAATGCATGTATCATCATAAAATAGTAAATATATAATAGAATGCATTTAGGACATAACAGCGAAATGAACATAATTAAACATAAAGCATAACTAGCATTGTTCATTACATCCAATCATCCATGTCAAAACATAAAAGTAAAACATATTACAAGCCCATTGTTCTTGACATGGATTATAAAAGTGGAACCAAAAACTGTGAAATCCTAAGCGCTAAGCAATGACAATGACTTCTTTGACTTTTCTCCCCCTTTGGCATCAAGGACACCAAAAAGAAAGAAAACAGCAAACAGCTCACTCGGAGTCATTCTCGCTCTCGCCATCATCTTGTTCAGACGATGATGACGACCGCTGTGAAGGCTGATGCTGCTGCTTGGATGACCCTACTCTAGATCCAAAGAAGTGGCCATCTAGTATATCTCTATCTCCAAGAGTAACAAACATAATAGATGACTTGCTTGCTATGAACTCGAGTTCTCAAAGATTGGAATGAATCTTACCCACTCTTTTCCACAAATCTCTCAACCCAACTCACTAATCTTCACTAGATCCAACCACATGTGGAGTGGGATGAACCCTAGAGCATTTGAATCTTGGGGGAAATGGAGGTGTTGAACTCTCTCTCAAAAGAGAGGAGGGGTTTATATAGCTCTCACCCTTGGATCTAGCCGTTGGCCAAAAATTGTAGCAAAACCGGACCATCCGGACCTTTCCAGACGTTCTGGGCCGAAACAGAATGATATTCTTAGATAATCCGGTTCAGTCCGGAGGATCCGGATCAAAACAGAATGAAAATATCGGACAATCTGATTAAGTCTGGATGATCTGGACCTGGAGATCCCGGATGGTCCGGTTATATCCGGAGCATCCGAAATTCTTGGGAGTAGTCCAAAAAAAGGTCATAACTTTTGACTTCGAACTCCATTTTTGATGATCCTGGACATTTTGGAAAGCTTATTCAAAGGGCTATCCAACCCAACAAAGATCAAGGCTTAAAATCCCAACGAGAAAAGATTTTGGCTTTGGTTTTCTCTCAAGATAGCAATGGGATATATCACTTTGAGCACCGAGACATATTCAAACGCATCAACTTTGTATCCCTCTTAATAGTACGGTATACCTAGACTTAAGAAAATGAAAAATATATGCAATAAGCACTACTTGAGCCTAAGTGGAATGAATAACTCGATTTCTTCAAGATCAAAAGAGCTACAATACCACTTTTAGGTCTTAATTCCTGCATTCATCTTAGCAATCATGTCAGTAGCATTTGATCACTATTGTCATTGAAACACCAAAATAAATTAGGGGCCTAGATGCATCAAGATGTACTTTCAATCTCCCCCTTTTTGGTGGTTGATGACAATATGATTCAAGAAGGGAAAATAAATTACTATTATGATGAAAATGCATAATGAAGCTCCCCCTAAATGCATGCGTCATATACCAAAAGGCGTTAATATGACATGAAGCATTTAGAAATTGACATATTTAACAATAAAGTAGAAAACATGTTCATTACAAACCAACTATCCAAGCCAACACACATAAAAGTAAAATGCTATTACAGCCCATTGTTCATGACACGGAGTACAAAGTTAGAATCAAAAGATGAGAAATCTAAAAGCTAAGCAATTTGACTTGACTATGACTTCTTGGCAATTCTCTCCCTTTGGCATCAAGAACACCAAAAAGAGAGAATACAGCAGGCGGCTCACTCGGAGTCATCACCCTCAGCATCATCATCATCACCGTCATCATTGGACTGTGAGGAGGACTGCTGGGGAGGCTGCTGCTGCTGCTGCTGGGACGACCTTGCTCCGGATCCAAAGAAGTGGGCATAGGGGTCGGTGCAGTCAGCGAAGTCATTTTTCTCTTCAGAATTAGACACAGGCTCCATGGGATGCTGGCCTAACTACTAAAGCAGCTGGTTGATTGCCTTGTTCTGCCTCTCGAACTCCGTAACTTGCCAACGACTGCTATTCTAGCACATAGTGAATATGGCTGACAGAATCTTCTTGATGGGCGAGCCAAAGGAGCTATATAGGCTACTGTGCTGATCTGCGAGGAGCACGCCGAGGCCCGGCAGAAGGAGGCTGAGCTGCTGAGGAGGACTAAGGAGGAGGCACTCCAGAAGGCGGTGCCTAAGGTGTGTACCCACGGTGCACAACCTCATGAACCATCTTCTTCCTGGTGACTCTGTCGATCACGAGTTGAATGTGAGGAGCATACACGTAACTCTTGGTGAGAGAGACTGAGGTGGTCTAGATCTCGCTCCAAAGGAACCGAGAAACGCTGAACGTACCACGGTCCTCCCTCATGACCGCCAGCAAATTGTGGGCATTGCCTAGCAATGAGGTCCTGTCACCGAGCTTAGGCAGTAGGGTCTTTTGGAAAAGATTGTTCAAAACTAAGAACACCGTGGAGTGACCCTCTGTCTTGCCTCCAAAGACTGAACCTGGCTCATACAGAAATGGCACTGCATCAGCTCCAAGCACAGGCTCGATGTCCAAACGGTATGCTGCAAGGTCATTTGCGTCCAAGCCTAAGATAGTAGCCAACTCACTAAGTGTGACCTTGTACTCAACTCTCTCCAGCTGCCAGTGGAAAGATGGCTCATCATTGTCCACGATCTGAAAGAGAGTGGAGTAGAACTGGCAAATAGCTTTCTCGCACCAGTCCTACTTGATCTCCATGAGGCCATAGAGATTCTTGGCCTAGCAGTTGTGGATCACCTGGTTGAACACAGAAATGCCCTTTTTCTTCATGGCAAGCCAGTTGATCTATTGCATCTCGACTACTGGGTTCCTCTTGGGCAACATGACGCTCTTGTAATAGTCTTGTTGAAAGCCCGAGTGAAAACGGTAATCCGATGCATCCCTTATATACCACCTGGGATCCTCATTTCTCTCCTTCCTGGCCTCGAGGGTCTGCCTCATATAGTTGACTTCGGATCGAGAAGTGACCTCACCAGCCAATGAGGGCTCATAGACTTTTCTCTGGACAAGCTGAAGGATATCATCGCTTCGACTAGATTATCCGGTGGCAGGCTGCTTTCCTTTGCCTTTGCCCTGAGGTGGAGGAGGAGGCCACACTGAAGAGGTGGTGGGCACTTGGATGCCGATGTCCGGGAAATGATGCGCTCTAGAAGCAAGCCGCTTCAAACGGCCTCTTGAAGTTGGTCTGGCACTAGCAGCAGGAGGAGAGGATCCTCCGGTGTCACTGTCATCACCGGAAGAGTGCCTCGGGTCATGCCTGGCCTTCTTGTGTCACCTGTCAGACATGGTGACAACTGCTACAAAGCAACAAAGGATCAAAAGTTAAATCAAGGATTTGAAACAAGGAATGAAAACTGAAATGCAACAAAAACCCTAGACTCGGACTGTCCGGGTAGGACCAGACTATCTAGGACTCCACAAAATTGAAACTGATTGATCTCAACAATGTGGTTAGGGTACATTGCAACAACATCTAGATGACCTATTCTAGCCTAAAAGATTCAAGATTAAACCCAAGACTAGAAGGGAAGATGCCAATCTAGGTCAAAACAGAGGATACCTCAAAGAGAAACTTGGAGAAGAAAAGAAGACGATCGGCGCTTCCGGAAGGGTCCTAGGCTCCCCCTCAACGGATCCCGTGACTCCCACAGACTAGTTTCAAAGAAAACCACCGGAGAAATCGAGAGGTGGAGTGAGGGAGAAGAGGAGAAGTGAGGAGGAGAGAGATAGCTAAAGGTCCGGGTCCCCTTTTATACAGCCGGACCCGGACAATCCGGTGTTATCCAGACTATCCTAATTTTCTAGGTGAATCAGACTGTCCGAAGGTAGTCAGACAATCTAGATGCTCCAGATTAAAACTTCTAAAAAGTCCTAGGCCTAGACTGTCCGGGTTTAGCCGGATGGTTCGGAACCTCCAGAAATCTCAACTCACAGGAATTCAAGGAGACATATGCCATGAACTTTGGGCTAAAATAATAGTATTTTACCACAGATAATATAAGCATAAATAAACATGAATAACATGGCATGGCTCAAATGAAACAAAAACAAGATATATTTACATTTATTTAAAATGTAGCCTATTGCATATGAATGTGGCAATTAATTTATCATCTCATTTTCAACATGGGCATTTATATGCAAGTGTATCAAGCTATGTTACGATAATCAAGGATATTCAGTTTATTTCTTAACTCACAAAACCGATGCTCATCTAATGGTTTGGTAAAAATATGGGTGAGCTATTTATCTGTTCTCACATGGGTTAGGCTTATATCTCCCTTGATCTCATGGTCTCTCAAGAAATGGTGGCGAATGTCAATGTGTTTGGTTCTTGACTGTTGAACTGGGTTATTGGCTGTTTTAATGGCACTCTCATTGTCACACAATAAAGGGATCTTGGTGATGTTGTGCCCAAAGTCTTTCAAGGTTTGTTTCATCCAAAGGAGTTGAGCACAATAACTACCGGCTGCTACATATTCGGCTTCGGCTGTGGATAAAGCTATAGAATTTTGCTTCTTGGAAGACCATGAAACAAGTGATCTTCGAAGAAATTGGCAGGTTTCAGAGGTGCTTTATTTTCCACTTTGCAACCATCATAATCGGAGTCCGAATAGCTAAAAGGATCAAAGGTTAAGCCTTTCGGGTAGCAAAGTCCTAGGTTTGGAGTATGAACCAAATATCTCAAGATTCTTTTAACAGCAACCAAATAACTTTCTTTTGGTGTAGCTTAAAATCTTATGCAAATGCAAACACTAAGCATGATATTGGGCCTAGATGCATATAAATATAACAAGGATCCAATCATAAAATGGTATACCTTTTGATCGACATTGGTTCCTTATTAATTTAGATCAAGATGCCCGTTGGTTTGCATCGGGGTCTTGATGGGTTTGGTATTCTCCATGTTAAACTTCTTAAGCATGTCTTTAATGTATTTAGTTTGACTGATGAAGGTGCCTTCCTTGAGTTGTTTGATTTGGAATCCAAAAAAGAACTTCAACTCTCCCATCATAGATATTTTAAACCTTTTGGTCATTATCTTACTAAACACATCACAGAAATTATTGTTAGTAGAACCAAATATAAGGTCATCGACATATATTTGGCAAATAAAAAAATCATTATTAAAATGCTTAGTAAAGAGGGTAGGATTGGTTTTGCCTATTTCAAAGCCCCTTTTGAGTAGAAAGTCCCTAAGGCATTCATACCATGCTCTAGGTGCTTACTTAAGCCTATAGAGCGCCTTTTGGAGCTTAAACATATAATTTGGATATTTGGGGTCTTCAAAGCCTGGTAGTTGCTCCACATAAACCAGCTCAGTGATTGGACCGTTTAGGCACTTTTCACGTCCATTTGGTGAAGCTTGAAATCATGGTGAGTAGCAAAGGCTAATAATATATGAATAGATTCTAGCCTAGCAACAAGTGCATACGTCTCACTAAAATCTAAACCTTTGATTTGCGTGAATCCTTGTACCACCAATCTAGCTTTATTCCTCACGACCACGCCGTGCTCATCTTGTTTATTACGAAAGACTCATTTTGTGCTAATCACGTTTAGCTTTGATCTTTCCACCAATGTCCACACTTCATTCCTTTTGAAGTTGTTAAGCTCCTCTTGTATGGCTATCACCCAATCCACATCCTTAAGAGCTTCTTCCACTTTTACTGGTTCCAAAGAAGACACAAAAGAGTAACATTCACAAAAAATTGCTAGACGTGAACGAGTGGTTACTCTCCTTCGTAGATCACTAAGAATGTTATGTACGGGATGGTCTCTTTAGATGCCCTGATGGATTCTTTGATGTTGTACTGGTGGTTGGTCGACTTCCTCTTGAACTTCTTGTTCCTTGTCCACCAGCTCCTGCTCTTAAGTTTCTTGTGTTTTACTTTTTTCTACTTGTACTTGTTGTTGATCCAATGACTCTTCTTCCCTTGATCTTATATCTCCAATAGACATATTATTGATTGCTTTACATGGAGGTTCTTCTTCACCTATATCACATGGAGCCGTTAGTCTCATCAAATGTCACATCCCAAGTGACTTCAACAATTCCAGAGGTCTTGTTGAAAACACGATAGGCCTATGCATTTGACTCGTAACCAACCAAGAAACCTTCATCGATCTTATAGGCAAATTTAGAATTTTTTGGTCGCTTACTCAAGATAAAACACTTACTAACAAAAACTCTAAAATATAAAATATTTGGCTTATTACCAATTAAAAGCTCATAAGCAGCCTTTTTAAGAATTTTGTGTAGATATAGACTCTTGATCGCATGACATACAATATTGATCGCTTCTGCCCAAAATATGTCTGAAGTCTTGTACTCATTAAACATTATTCGAGCAGCCTCAATTAATATTTGATTCTTCCATTCCACCACTCTATTTTGAGGTGGATTATAGGGCATGAAGAACTCATGCTTAATACCTTCTTCATCAATAAATTCTTCAACTTGAGTGTTCTTGAACTCACTCTCGTTGTTACTTCTCACTTTCTTGATCTTAACTTCATACTCATTTTGAGCTCTTCTTGCAAAACTTTTAAACGCTCCTTGTGTCTCGCTCTTATCATGCAAAAAGAATACCTAAGTGAAGCGAGAAAAATCATCAACAGTAACTAAGCCATATTTGTTACCGCCAATGCTTAGGTAGGCTACTGGTCCGAAGAGAGACATGAGTAGAAGCTCCAGTGGCCTTCTTGTTATCATGATGTTCTTGACGGTGTGTGGTGCTGCAACTTGTTTGCCTGCTTGACACGCACTACACAACCTGTCTTTCTCAAACACAACATTTGTTAGTCCTAGGATGTGTTCCCCTTTAAGAAGTTTTGACAAGTTTCTCATCCCAACATGAGCTAGTCGGCGATGTCATAACCAACCCATGCTAGTCTTAGCCACTAAGCAAGTTTTAAGTTTAACTTTATCTAGATCAAAATTGACTAAATAAAGCTTTTCCTTCAACTTACCCTTAAAGGTTATGGAATTATCACTACTTCTCAAAACGGTCACACCCTAATTAGTAAAAAGATATTTATAACCTATTTCACATAACTGAGATATTGAAAACAAGTTATAACTTAAGTACTCAACTAGTAAAACATTAGAAATAGTTTACCATTTGAGATGGAAATTTTGCCTACTCCTATTACCTTTCCTTTTCCATTTTCACCAAAAACAATGGACTCATGATTAGCTTGATTTGGCTCAAATGAGATGAACATACTCCTTTCTCCAGTCATGTGATTGGTACATCCACTGTCCATCACCCAACTAGATCCACCGGAGGAGTATTCCTACAAAATAAATTAGTTCTTGTTTTTAGGTACCCAAACCTTTTTGGGTCCTTCAATGTTAGTCACAAGAACCTTAGGGATCTAAATGTATCTCAATGGTTTTTCATTTTTGCTACCAAAAAATTGAGCAACCACTTTACCATGATGGTTTTTCCTAACAAGATAAGATGCATAAAAGTAGCTTGTGGAGTAAATGGCGTGTTGTTGATCTTCTTCGAATTCTGTTCTTCCTTTACAAACTTGATAATCTCCTTACGCTTATACTTTCTCCTAGCATTCACCTTGCTCTTATTTGGATGAAAACCAAGACCTCTCTTCTCAACATTGTTTGGTGTGTTGAGAGTCTTGTATAATGTATCCTTTGTCTTATAGGCTTTCATGCACCCATAGCTTACCAAGGTGCCAAGCCTTTTATTTTTCTTCGTCAATACTTCAATTTCCTTCATGTTAATCTCATAGGCAGTAATATCAAGATTATAGCATTTAGCATAACCATTGCTTGTGGACACAATAGAAGAAATAGAAATAGGTTGAGTTATTAGAGACTCAACACTCTCTTCAAGAATAATAAGCTCACTTTTAAGAGTTTTGAGCTTATCCTCTAATTCCTTATTAGACTCATTTACTAAACAAGATTACTTAGTCAACTTATCTACATTTTTATTCTCCTTAGCAAGAAGCCTCTCTATTTCAAGATTCCTCTCCTTCTCATTAATGAGAAGGTTCTCTTGTTTTTCTAAAGTAGCTTCTTGTGACTCTACTGTTTCCTTAAGTGTAGTCCATATGAGATGAGCATCTTCAAGCGGCATAATGAATTCAACTATATCATCACTCATAGCACTCAACAAGACATTAGTAGCTTGAGCATTGAGGTGTATGCATTTCTCTTCCTCTTTAGATGATAGCAATTTATCACTAGGAGGAGAAATGCTCACATCTAGAATTTGTTCTATTTGAGGACCCATAGTTCTAAAGATATTAAGCATGCATATACTCCAAGATAAATAATTTGAACCATCTATTAAAAGAGGTTCTAGAAACATCTCACTACCCATCGACATCCTTACTCACAAGGTGGTGAAGCCCTAAATGAGAGACCTTGCTCTGATACCAATTGAAAGGACACTGATGTCGCCTAGAAGGAGGGTGAATAGGTGTTCCTAAAAAATTCTTCAAATAGAAATGTTAAACCTGTCGAAATATCCGGTTTACTCCAGAACATCCGAGGTATGGATGGCCCGGGTTGAGTCGAAAGTTCCGAGGTCCAAAACTTCTAGTTCCAACTAGATATTATAGGAACAAAAAGAAATTCACAAAGTAAATCATTCAAGAATTTTTGATAGCAATTCTATAAGAATAGAAAGTAAGCACAAGTTGTTAGGAGTATATCTATGCAAGAAAAACTAGATCCACGGAGTAGATTTAGAAATCGGACTAAAACAAGCAATAAACATAATTAACTGATAAACTTTAGACCTAGGAACCTCTAATGAGTTCTAGTTCAAACAAATTGTTCTTGCAAGTTCTAATAGGTATTATGAAGCTATCACATTCATCAATCGCAATCAAACAAGCACGAGCACATAGATCGGGCTAAAACACATGAATATGATAAACTAGCTCATGAACATGAAGAACAAGTAAATAAACAAATGAGACACATGATTTGTTTCCCAAAGTTCGGATCCACCGATCCTACATCTCCGTTGAGAGAACCCTAAAGGGGTGGGTCTCTTTCAATCCTAATCCTCACCAAGCGCTCAACTCCGTAAGCCTTGGCTTTTACTCGTTACCACTTTGATCCCGAGGCGAGGCCTTGTACAAATTTGTCTGGTCACTCACAATCCTTTGGTGCTCGGCGATCGACGCCTAGCCATCTAGGAGATCTCAATCCCTAAGAGTAACAAACACAATAGATGACTTACTTGCTATGAACT
>KE371163.1:704388-715460 GCA_000418225.1 Zizania latifolia | reverse complement strand
CCATTGTTGAGCGACCATGACGTCCATGGGGAAGGTCCCATCCCTGGAAGCTTATGGCTACACGTACTGGAAGACTCGCATGCGAGCATATCTACTTAGCCATGGCTCCGATATTTGGGACATGTGTGTTCATCCGAGTTTTACCATTCATCCTCCTGCTGAGCGCAACACCCCAGTTGTTGTTGCACAGCATGAGAACAACAACAAAGCGGTGAACATTCTTTTCTCTGGATTGGGTCCTGTTGAGTTTGAGAGAGTGAGCCATCTCGACACAGCTCGAGAGATCTGGGCGACCCTCTAGGCACACCATGATGAGTTTTAATTTGCGCCCATTCACGCCCCCCCCTTCTGGTCGCCTTTTCTGTCCTACAGCACTTGGGTCGAACCATAGCAAGCCATCTGATATGCCCACAGTGCATCGGCTACCGTCGTGTGCCACTTCTTAGGTTGTTCTGTAATATTGCGCTTGATTAACTTTATCAGGCTTTTGTTTGAGGCTTCAGTTTGGCCGTTGGCTTGAGCATAATAAGGTGATGAATTTAGCAGCTTGACCCCCATGCCGACTGTGAACTGCTGGAACTCCTCTGACATAAATACCAATCCTTGATCAGTGGTGATTATTTGTAGAATCCCAAACTTGTATATAATATGCTCTTTGACGAACTCTATAGCCTCCTGGGAGTCACCATTTTCAAAGGTATCGCTTCTACCAACTTGATAAAATAATCGATTGCTGCTAGTATAAACTTATGTCCCTTACTAGATGCCAAGTAAATCTAGCCGATCATGTCTATTCCCCAACCTCTGAATGGCCATAGCTTGATGATCGGGTTCATGGCCGATGTGGGAGCTCGTTGTATATTTCCAAACTTTTGGCAGTCTTAACATCCCTTATAATATTTGAAGAAATCTTCGAGCATCGTCAGCCAAAAATAGCCTGTTCATCACAACAACCACTTCATCTTATGAGCTGATTGATGGGTTTCGCAAATTTCTTCATGTACCTCACATATCATGACCTTGGCTTCCTCTAGAATTAGGCACTTTAATAAAACCCCATTAACCTTCTGATCATATAACTCCTCGTCTAGTAATACATATTTTAGTGCTTTGTAACGAAGCTTTCTTGAGGTTGGTCGGGATGGATTCCATAGATAGCTTACTATTTCGGCCCTCTAGTCTTTAGTGTTGATATCGGATATTTTTGCTTCAAAGAGTTTATCCATTGGCCAATACTCGGATGTGGCTTGGGCTAAGTCATTGGCCTCTAGGTTCTGATTCCTTGACACGTGCGTCAGCGACACCACCTTGAATCCCTTCAACAATTCTTGACATTTCTCAAAATAGGTCCTCAAATTTTCATCCTTGCAGTCATATTCTCCAGAGAGCTGCCTTATTACTAACAATGAATCTCCCATGATTTTAATGGCATCGGCTTCTATATCAGCTAACAATTTCAACCCTTTGAGGACCACCTCATACTTTACCTAATTATTGGTGCGATAAGGCTTAATTGTATAAACGAACTCGAAGCTTGCTCCCCGAGACGATATGATTACTAGCCTGATGCCGCATCCATGCCTATATATGGATCAATCAAAGAAAAGCGTCCATGGTATCAGCTCTATATAGTCTATCGTTCTATCTCTATGCTGCACAATGAAATCAGTGATGGCTTAACCCTTAACCACTTTAGCCGATTCATATTGTAGATCGAACTCTGATAATACAAATATGCATTTGCCAATCCTCCCCTTTAAAATTAGAGCTGATAGCATGTACTTGATGACATCGGCTTTACACACGACCGTGCATTGCGCCGATAGTATATAATGACACAATTGAGTGCAAGAGAAATAAACACACATGCATAACTTTTCAACTGTGGGGTATCTTGTTTTGGTGTCCAATAATCGTTGGCTTAAATAAAACACGGCGCGTTCTTTTTTGTCCACTTCTTGGATTAATACTGATCCGATGCTCGTGTCATCGGCTGATAAATATAACTTGAATGACCTACCAAGCTGAGGTGGGTAAAATACTAGAGGAGAGCTTAGATACTACTTGAATTCATCAAATGCCTTTTGATGTTTATCGGTCCAGACGAATTCCTGCCCTTCTTTAATTCTTAGCAGAGGCATGAACGACTCCAACTGGCTAGATAGATTTGATATAAATCATCGGACAAAATTAATCTTGCCGATCAAGGATTGTAATTCTGTTTTGTTTGCTAGTGGTATCGTCTTCTTGATAGCTTGAATGATATTCTGACTTATTTCGATTCCTCTTTCATGAACCATAAACTTTCCAGTCGATATGCCAAAAGCACACTTCTACCGGTTCATGCGAAGACCATACTTCTTTGCCCTCTCCAAAAGTCTTCTTAGATCGGCTAAATGTCCTTCATCCTCCCGTGACTTGATGACTACATCATCGATATAACTTTCCACCAATGAGCCGATTAAGTCATAAAATATGTAGTTCATCGCTCTCTGGTATGTTGCTCTAGCATTTCTTAACCTGAAGGTCATGACAACCCATTCAAATAAGCCTATGGCACCGGAGCACCTAAAAGCTGTTTTTGGAATGTCTTGCTCTGCCATATGAATATTTGATTCTATCCGGCATTTCCATCCATAAAGCTAATAACCTTATGACCTGATGCCGCATCGACTAGTAGATCGGCGATCGGCACCAGATATTCATCCTTTGGTGTAGCCTTGTTCAGGTCCTTGAAGTCAACACATATCCTTAATTGGCTATTTTTCTTCCATATAGGAACTATATTCGATACCCATTCTGCGTATCAACATGGCCTTATGAAGTTTGCCTTATAAAGTCTCGTGATTTTGGCCTTTATGTCGGGATATATCTCTGGCTTAAATCTTCTCTAACTTTGCTTTACTGGCCAAAATCCTATTTTTATAGGTAGCCGATGTTCTACAATCGATCGGCTAAGTCCGGGCATCTCATGATATTCCCATGCAAAACACTCCCAAGATTCTTTTAATAAAGCAATTAACTTTTCTTTTACAAGAGAAGGTAACTTAGCACCAATATACGTCGGCCTTGGTCTTTCTCCTGGTCCAATGTCTAATTCTTCCAATTCATCGACTGACGTAAACCTTTTTCCAAGCTTTCCCACTTCATCATCTATTTCTCGAGACATGGATCCTACTCTAGAATCATCTCGTTTATCGGCTGGAGGCTAAGATCTGACACTCTTAAAAAATCCCCTTCCCAAATTCGTCCGGAAAGGCAATCCATCTTCTCAAAATCAAGCAAATCGACTGTTGATACGGTGACCGATCCACCGGCCTAAATGATTTCAACCTGATTGCCCTGCCATTGCATTAAATTTTGATGTATAGTGGAAGGGACGCAATAGTTGGCGTGGATCTAATCCCTTCCTAACAAGAGGCTACACGATGCCTTTGACGCCATTCCTTTCTGACCCAACGTTTACTTTGGGCGCCATTCCTTTCTGACCCAACGTTTACTTTGTTGATATTCCTCGTATTCTCCTACTAACTGCTCTCGATGCCTTTGACGTTGAAGCCTTCTTTTCTGACTCCGCATTAATTTTTCTGGGCACCATCGAGGCTTCTGTACAGGGTTTTGACCACCTTGCCACCTATCTTCATTCTGAATGTGTCGATGATCAACAACCTTTGGCTCTTGCTCGGGCAATCCCAATCAGTCTTTTACGGGAACTCACTTCTTTGGATGCTGATCATCAGAACCGTCATCATCTTTGTATATCTTGTCGGTGCATTCTGGGTAGTCTTTAATAGGTGGTAGCCTCATATTGTTTTCTTGTCACGTCCTGAAATTTTTAAAATATAAAAGTATTAAAAGCTGTGAATAAAATAAAAGAAAATAGAATTTTCAGTAAAAGAAAGTAAAATGGAATTTTTCTTAAAAGCAAAGAAAGGATTTTTGAGTATTAAAATTTGAGGAAGAAATTTGTGCAAATAAAATGTTGCTGAAAATTTTTGGAAAAGTCTCTAAAAATTTAAAGAATTTTTCAAGAATTTTTTTGGAATTTTTCTTAGTTAAAAAATATGTTTTTCTGAATTTTTGGAGCCCTTTCTAAAAGAAAAAGAATTAAAAATCAATTTTTGTTTTAAAATCCGCACCCCTCCCTCTTGGGCCCATCCCATGCACGCCCCGTCGACCGTTAGCCACACGCGCCCCCGCTGCCGTTGACATGTGGGCCCCACATGTTAGGCCCGTCCCCTACCTCACGCCATGCCCGTGCCACCGTGCAATCCACCGCTGCCATTGCCGTGGGCCAAATCTGAGCCCAGATTCATGATCCTCGCGCTGCCGTGGGCCTTTCCCCGAAGGAATTAGGCCCGGCCTATCGCCGTAACCACCTCCGCACTGCCCGCCCGAGCCACAACCGTCGCCTCACCATTGTCAGCACCGTGCCGACCTCCAACTCTCCGGTCGCCACTATAAAAAGGTCCCCGAACTCTGGCCTCCCATTTTCGCCTCCTAGCATGAACCCTAGCGCCGCGCGCCGTCGCTCCGCCGCCTTCGCCTGCCTCTAGCCGTCGCTGCCATCGCTCCAGTGGCCACTAGTCATCGCCGTCGTCGTCATCAGCACTACCGTCATCCGCCAATCCTCGGCTGTCACTTTGCCATCACCGTCGACCCCCGGAAGGCCATCGCAGTCGTCGACCCCCGAAAGGCCGTCACCGCCGTCGACCCGAGGCTGCCCGTCGCTGCTTTCTGCCGCCAGTTGCCTCCTATCACCGCCGCTCACCGTCATCTTCCTAGGTGAGATCACCGTCACATCCTGATCTCACCGGTGCCCTCACCGCCGGTCATCGGGTCGCCGTTCACCAGCGACCATCGGTCCCCGAGCCACCGCCCGCCGCGCCGGCGTGGCACCGATGTGGCACCCACATGGCTGTCGCGTAAGCGCCACCTCCACCGCCCTCTCCCGCATGTGCACCACGTGTGCGCCACGTGGCACACCTAGTCCGTGCACGCCCACAGCCCCCTGCTGATGCAATAATTCTAGTTTTTCTTCAGAAATATAATTTAGTATTGTGTCATAAATCCTTTTTATTTTCTGAAATCAACAAAATATAGTTTAAACTTGAAAAAATATATCTAATTCATCCGAACTCCAAATTTAACCATTCAAATTGCAGAATTTTTCTAAAATTGAGCTCTACCTATTAAAAATATGTTCACACACAGAATGTATGCTTTACTATACTGTTTTAATTTATTATTATTTGCTTGTACTGGTGTTTAGTCTCCAAAGTGCCGAAAGAGCCTATTTTCATCGAGGAAGCACCCATTTTCATCCCTATTCAACAAGGCAAGTTGTTCAAGTCTCCCATTTGATCATGTTGAACCCATGTATTCAAAGCTATTGTTCTTGCAAAATTGCATGTTATTTTAGAATGTTACTGGGATTGGGATATAACCCTGCTTGTATTGCCCCTGTTGTTATTTACCTATTCCTTGTCTATCTATGGACTATTTAACTTGACCAGTATGAATCTTTACTATGATTTATCTAGATGCTTAGGATTGTTTAGCCCTGCTTCAAAACTAGTATCGCATTCATCATGCTGTTTAATACCACTTACATATTAATGTTGGCTTATGATTACTAGTTGATTATTGAACTGGTTATGAATTAAATGTCACTAAAACTTGACTAATATGGGTTGCGAGTATATGGTCCGTGGTTCTGCTAACTGTACTCATGACACTTTAAGGACCGGTTCATGGGCCACTTTTGCACAGTAAAACTTGCACTCACCACAAGCCAGCATGGGTAATGGTTTGACCGGAGGCCTAGAGATCCTGGGTGGAGCATCGAGACGGTCGATAGCCCTGCACTGGTGTAAGTCTTTGCTATATGGATGGGAAGTGCCAGTGTAATATCAGGTAGATTGTAACCTGGGGTGTGAAGCTTGGAGGATCTAGGTGGATTGTCATATCGCAGCTCTTTTCTAAGATACCATGGTGGTATTGAGGCGCATGGTGACAAGTTGTAGGGCTATGTCTTGTGGGTAAAGTTGTGCACCTCTGATCAGAGTAAAATTATTCGAATAGCAGTGCCCACGGTTAAGGATGGCAATGCAAGGTCACTCGTGATTAGACCCATTGTTACTTAATTAACCTAATTTACTTTTTGTTCAACCTGGTTAGCTCTGGTTTAGTGTGGATTGGTTGGGTTTTTGGGCCTGATGACTCTGGGTGAGAGTTATTCAGTGAATGGGTTAATACTGCTTTTAAGGTTTTAACTTAATTAGAACTACTTTTTAAATTCTATCCCTCTTTAATGCTGTTTTTATGCAAATAAACCCTATTATGCCATCCTTTGTATCCCCTATGTATTATAACTGTTCCTCTTGGATGGCTTGCTGAGTATTCAAAATACTCACTTTTGCATCCCTCACTACTAGAGGAGGAGTCCATCAGCGAAGATGAAGGTGGTGCCTTTTGAGCTAGGCCTAGTCAAGTCTGTCTGTGGAGTGGAGTCGCCGCTACGTCAATAAGGTTATTTAGGAGTTATTTATGATTGTCATTATTGTTTTGAGGTTCCAATGCCACCGCTATAATAAGTACTTTATTTATTTCATCTTGAACAATTATGCTTTCGATATCTAATAAAATGTCTATTATGTGCCTCGGCTGATTCCTGGATGAGGGTACTTTCCGCATAATAAATCATAAGAAAATGCTTGGAATTTCTGAGCGTGACATTTCCTAACAGAAACAAAAGAAAGCGCATTCCCAGTGTATATCAGCTTTTTCCTCAAGCCGATACGGTGTAGCACGCTGCTCCCTCTCTTGACACCGATGAGCTTTGATATGGTGCCTTAGAGTTTGGCTTTCCTCAACATGGCAATATGACGAGCCGACATGCACCATATTTACTGGAAAAGGATTACCATCTATCTTCATCGGCTTTGTTGCCTCATCAAATTTTATCCTTCCCTGCTCAATGGCAAATTGGATCTGCTGACAGAAATCCTTGCACTTGTTCGTGTTATGAGAACCCGTATTGTGTTACTTGCAGTACTTTCTTTTCTTCAACTCCTCCGTCGATGGAATCACATGGTTCGGTGGGAGTTGGATCTGTCTCCTTCAGCAACAAGTCAAAAATCTTATCCGCCTTATTTATGTCAAAGTCATATTTTTGTTTCTTCCCAGTGGCTTTTACCCATGGACAGGTTACTGTTTTCTTCAATCTGGCCTACTCTGCCAGGGCGACATCACCATTAGAGTCCTCTTGCTCTGATTTCGATGAATAAAATTGCACCTATGCTACCCACTTTTGTGTTTTCTCTTTACACATCTCTTGAAATCAGCTTTCATGTGCTGATACCCTTTGTGCCAGGTACGATAGGCTGTCGAATTCTTGGGAGGAAAATCTCTCTCTGATCGGTGGCAAAGGACCTTGAAGTGCTAACTCGGCCAACTGGGCGATGATCAGATTTAAACTATAGCATTGGCTCCTTATGTTGTGAAAGCGTTGAATAAACTCTGGAACCAACTCATTGAGACGTTGCTTTATCACCGTTAAATCTATCGATTTAATCTCTTGAATACCGGCAAAGAAGTACTTGTGAACTGCTTCTCTAAATCGGCCCATCCTTTGATTGAATTTGGGGAAGTGATGAAAACCAAGTGAAAGCTGATCGCAATAAAGACAACAGAAAGAACCTGACTCGAAGCGCTTCTTCAGCCGATGCCTCTCCACATTGTGCGAGGAAACGACTAATATGTTCAACCATCGAAATGTTGTCTTGACCAGAAAACTTTGAGAAATTGGGAACTCTATATCTGTTTGGTAACGGCACTCTGTCGAACCAATCTAGATATGGATACCGATACATGAAACTCTGTTCTTTTGGCTTGAGTCAAAACTGATCTCTCATAACTTCTACGATTTTGAAGGTGAAGTCATCCTCTTGTGGCACCAGATAATGCTGTATCGGCGTCACCGTCCTCTCTTGATGCTAATAATTGTTCTGGGACAGAGTACCTTCAAAACCCATCTGATGACGTTGAGGCCCATAATAAGCTGTCTGATGATACCCGGCAGAGGTGCACTCACCTAAGGCTGATAAGTCTATGGTTGCACGCTGACCGGTATAGAGGTTGGCAATATCAAGCTTGGTACTGTATTGCACTCCAACCCATAAGCGATCGGTGGTAGCAAAGTCTTCATCGGTGGTGGCGAACTCAGAATGATTGGTGCCGATGACCTTTGCGGGAGAAAAACTAGTCCCTGAGGCAGTTCCTGGGCAATGGTCCCATCCACCGTCTTCCTGATCAACCCGTGCAAAGTGTTCACTAAGTGTGTGATTCACTACCTCATTGACCGTGTCCTGGAACGATCTCAGGTTCTGCTAGCTCTGATTACTCGATTCACCTTGCATAGATGGTATCGACAGTTGGCTCTTCTAAATCAGCCCGTGCAGAGTCATACTAAAAGATTCCAAACACAGCTTCTAGAAATCTATGATGGTATATTGTGCCTGTTTCCTCTGCTCATCGGACAGAGCATCCATGGTAACTGGCATGACGACATTGTTGACATTCTCGATCTCTTTCCCTGTCATGTTGCCGATGAAGAGAAGTTGTCTTGAACTTTGTGGTAGGGTCCCACCGGGCGTGCCAAGAAAATGTGTTGACATAAAAATCGCACAGGGATTCTTACACCTTCACACTCGAAGGCCTAGGAGAATCTGCTTAACTCTAGTGCAGGTCCTAAATAACCCAGGGGTATATAGAGCGTGCCAGTCAATTTGACCCTACAATTGACAAGAAAATAAACGTGAGATATCCTAACACTATTGGCGATGGCCCATCAGCATCGACTTCGATAGCACGCATGAAGACTACGATGCATCATGATAAGCATGTGAAATACTATAGATCCTACCAATCGGCCCTAACACTAGCATTCTGATGCATCAATCTCTATAGTTCAAACTAAACCGATGTAGCGCAAAGATATCATATCAGAACTATTACGAATAGAACCAAACCGATCAACAGGATAACAAATGATCCATCGGCTAAAACTCCGATGAATGCCAGACCATTAGATTAGATCAAATCAACTCGTATATGTTCCCATCAACACTATGGATCAGACTCAACCGAGACAGCACTATGTTGATGATCGGCATATGATCTAATCTAACATAATCTATTGAACCGATGTGATTGGCAAATGCATGGACTTGGGCAATAAAGCACAACGTAAGAAAGACGAATCAATACATTAAACCGATAACTAGCCAACCTACTCGATCTAAATACAGTATCAGACTTAACCGACAAAGCCAAGAATAGATCAATCAGTTTATCAAATAGGCTATCCCCATCATGATCAGAGATCAAACTAAACCGATGCAGCTTGATCCCGATGGGGAATCACCCTAATGCTACATATCTAAAGTTAGCGATGCATCGAAGGGTTGATTAATTGGTTATGTGAACTCCTTTACAATAGCCCCAGGCCTATCTATTTATAGCCAGGTAGACATGCTATCTGTAGTTAACACAGAATCTTAACTAACTCTAATTATTCGCTAACTAAAAGATAAACATCACGAAGTATGAGCCCACGTTGCGCGCAGCCTATCTTCGTCCATTTAATCCTTATCGGTGGCCCATCGGCCCAACCACTTGGTTTGTCACGCCGATGGCATGCCGATTCACTTTCTGGTGTCAACAATATCAGGGTGCAAATATTTTCTAGCATGGATTGGATTAGATTTAATCATATATGAATTATTTATGATGCTCATAATAAAAATGATAAAACATAAATTATTTTTTTGTGTTCTTGATGAATTCATTGTCAAAGGGGGAGAGTTTTCCATTGCACACAATGCATATTCACATGGAGTTCTTCTTTTTGAAGAAAGTTCAAGGTTTTGATCCTTTTATTCAGATGCACTCGTGGAAGTAAATGTCAATGTTCAATGTCTATATCATTTTGCCAATATTTTCATCAAGGGGAAGATTGTGAAATCATGTGATGAAAAATTGGTTTATATTGAAATTAGCTTGCAAAGTGATTAGCATAATGGCATGTATCAGATGCTTTTTATGAGTGGTGTTACGTTGGCTAATCTTGGGTCAAATCGCGGAATTGTGATCGTACGCGGTTTCGTGTATTTGTTTATGTGCAGGTGTTTCTTGAGGCGGAATATGGTCAGTGACAGACTGAAACTAAATTCAGGAAGCAATTGTGATCCTATTGGTCAAAGATGTCACACAAGATATTCAGGCTAAAGAACGGTGCATATGAAAATATGATGGCATATTAGAGAGTGCCGTAAAAACAAGTGTATTTCTTGTGTGGATGTAGTATAGCATGCATGCATAAGAGCAGACAGCCTCACATGTGTTGCATGCATACAAAAGGACAAAACAGTGCTGCATGCAAGCTGGCTGTGATTGTTGCATGCACGCGCGCAGAAGCTTTGCAATGGGCTGAATTTGTTGGTTCGGTCGAGGTTGGGCCTGAGCAGTTTAAATTGGGTCTAGAGTCAGTTTAGGTCTATAAATAATTTCCCTGTTTCATTTTTTCTAGACAGTTTTTTGGCTGATTTGTTTAGCCTCGAAATTAAGAGTTTAATCTGG
The DNA here is from genome assembly GCA_000418225.1 of Zizania latifolia. Lineage (NCBI taxonomy): Eukaryota > Viridiplantae > Streptophyta > Magnoliopsida > Poales > Poaceae > Zizania > Zizania latifolia. The sequence continues at coordinate 704,819 of KE371163.1, read as the reverse complement.
GTTTTTGTGTATTCATGGAGAATTCTTATGGAAATTTTTGAGAGGCACCCAGTACACTTGATCTTGGCGATAAAGTGAAATTTTGGTATGATTAAATGTGATAATCTCGTTCTTTTTAGTTTAATTGGTATTTGCATGTCTTGCTTGTGATTTTAGATTAAATCATTGGTTCTAGGTTTATGTTTGGTTAAAATCTATCTAAGACACTGTAGTACTGATCTGGAATGTTTAGCCCGCTCGATAAGTGCCAATATGCTATGGGTAACTTGCCCTATTTGGAAAAATCAAAGAATGGATCCCTATCTCTTTTTGTTTAGCATTCGGATCACCCATTCCACACGTGCAAGTTTCCCTGCATGTGGCTCGTCCGTGCTTTTATCCGAGGCGCTGCCTGCGACTCTGCATGGGAGAAGAGGGCTGAACTGCAAACT
>KE371163.1:690039-700612 GCA_000418225.1 Zizania latifolia | reverse complement strand
TTTGCATATCAAGTTGCGGTTCAGTAGAAGCTGAAACACTTTCAGGTGATTCTTGAACCTCTTCGAGTTGCACCGTGCTCCCACTAACCCCTTTCGAGAGAAACTCTTTCTCAAGAAAAACATCATTCCGGGCGACAAACACTTTGCCTTCTTCCCGGTTATAAAAATAATATCCTTTGGTTTCCCTAGGATATCCCACAAAGAAGCACTTATCAGATTTGGGAGTAAGCTTGTCTGACGTCAAATGCTTCACATAAGCCTCACATCCCTAGATCTTTAGAAAAGACAACCCGGGACGCTTCCGAGTCCATATCTCATATGGCGTCCTCTCTACAGATTTTGATGGAACTCTATTTAGCGTGAAAGCAGCAGTTTCTAGAGCGAGTCCCCAAAAAGATAATGGAAGATCAGCTTGACTCATCATCGACCGGACCATGTCCAACAAGGTACGATTCCTCTGCTCGGATACTCCATTCCATTGGGGCGTCCCCGGCGGAGTCAGTTGTGGAACAATTCCACACTGCTTCAGATGGTCATCAAACTCATGGCTCAAATATTCACCTCCACGATCCGATCGTAGAAATTTAATTGTTTTGCCCGTATGATTTTATACCTCATTCTGGAACTCCTTGAACTTTTCAAAGGATTCCGACTTATGCCTCATTAAGTAGATGTAACCAAATATACTAAAATCATCGGTAAAAGTTATGAAGTACTGAAAACCACCTCTGGCTGTAGAACTCATTGGTCCACATACATCAGTATGTACAATGGCCAACAGTTCACTTGCCCTCTCACTTTGACCAGTAAAAGGCGCCTTTGTCATCTTGCCAAGTAAACAATCCTCACATGTGTCAAATGATTTAAAATCAAACGACTCCAAAAGTCTATCTCTATGGAGCTTCTGCATGCGCTTCTCGTTTATATGACCCAAACGATAATGCCAGATATAGGTAGGATTCAAATCATTGAGTCTAGGTTTCTTGGTATTAACGTTATAAACATGTGTATCCTCAAGATTCAGAACATATAAGCCATTCAACAATAGACAAACACCATAGAGCATACCATTCGAAAATATCGAACATCATTTGTTCTTTATTACGAATTCAAAACCGTCTTCCTCTAAACATGACGAAGAGATAATGTTTCTACCCAAGGAGGGAATAAAATAACAATTATTCAATTCCAAAACTAATCCTGAGGGTAGCGACAAAGAATAAACGCCGACGGCAAACGCAGCAACTTTTGCACCATTGCCGACGCGAACATCCAATTCGTCTCTTGCGCACTTCCTTGCCCTATTCAGCCCCTGCAACGATTTGCAAGTATGAATCATTGATCCGGTATCAAATACCCACGAATCAACTAGACTAGTAGCAAGATTAATTTCAATAATATATATACCTGAAACGGAAGTCACACTTTCCTTCTTCTTTTTCTGTCTTTTCAGGTACAACTTGTAGTTCCTCCGCCAATGGCCAGGCTTATGGCAGTGGTGGCAAGTGTCAGAGCCAACAGGACCCTACTTGGACTTTCCAGTCGAATTAGACTTAGAGCTCGAGATCGCATCTGAAGCTTTAGCCTTTTCCTTACACTTTCTCTTCTTATTTTCCTTTTAAACCATCATTACATGACTAGGATTTTTCTTAAGGCTTTCCTCGGCTGTCTTGAGCATTCCATGCAATTCAGCCAATGTTTTCTTCATGCCATTCATATGAAAATTCATGATAAACGGCTCGAAGCTCGCAGGGAGCGACTGAAGAATTACATATGTGGCCAAATCATTATCAAGCTTAGAGCCAAGCTTCTCCAGGTTCTCAACGTAACCAATCATCTTGATCACATGAGGACTCACTGGACCGCCTTTAACCAGCCTGCACGCAAATAAGGCTTTTGAGACATTATATCTCTCAGTCCTTGCTTGGTTCTCAAACATGCTCTTCAGCCCTACGATCATATCGTAGGCGTCCCTGTCCTCATATTGCTTCTGAAGCTCAGAGGACATGTAGGCAAGCATAAGACAGCTGATATCCACTGAATTACTAGCGTGCTTCTCATAAGCCCGCCTTTCAGTCAGTGGCGTATCATCCTCAGGTTCATCAGGGTGGGGTTCCTCTAGAATATAATCTTTCTTTTCCTGTTTGAGAACAATTCTCAAATTTCTGTACCAGTCAATAAAGTTTCTTCCGGACAATTTTTCTCTTTCAAGAATTGATCGCAAGTTAAAAATAGAAGTATTCTTCACAGTAGGTGCCATGATTTACAATAAAAATGTAAGGTTAAGCACTATGCTATGTTCATCTTCTATCAAATAAAAGATATACCATAATGTAAAAATTACATTCCCTCTAACAACACATTGTGGGACAAGATCCATATTCAACTAATCTCCTAGTGAGCTTTGGCATCACTGCTAGAAGATAAGTGACATAGGTAAGCAACACTTTGCTAATCACATCATATGTGACTCTTGTTCGTTGAGATGGCATCCAATGCCCGACACCCAACTCCATGCCCCAAAGCCCAAAACCGTTTTGATAGCTTTGTTAAGCAAACTAATAATATGCGTGTGGTGTCCGACACCACCCTAACTGGTCAAGATAAAAGACAATGCCCTGCTTTGGCAGGCCCACCATCGATGATCGAGAGCCTTGGTAGGTGCAGCTATTGGAAAGAGCATCAATACTTATTTTTCTGAGGGAAAACTACTCTACATGATAACGCTGTCTACCGCACACGCAAAATGTAAGAATAGTATGACAGGAATATAAGCAGCAACGTAGGCAATCATATTGACTGTGACATAGTATGGCTCCTTCACATGGTGATCTCCATCTCCATGATTCCCGTCATTGTGCCTCAGACCTCCATGAACCTATGCTAGCCTATTACAAATAATAGCGCTACACTAATTACATCAGTCGAAGCAACATAAGTCGACGCGCAGGTCGTACAACCATTGAATAGCCTTGGGCTGTAAATCACCATGACACGCATGCCATGTTATTACAAGCGAGTATCATATACTTTGCAAGGCCATACCAGTCACAACATTCTCTGCAAAAATGAGTTAGGCGAAGAATCTATGCGACTGAACTGGACCCGGAACTTCTGGCTATAGCCAGAACTTTCGGCTGAAGGGACCGGAACTTCCGGTTCACAACCGAAACTTCCGAAATCAACCTTCTGTGTCGAATTTATTTTGACCCGAAACTTCCGGCTATAGCCGAAACTTCCGATAAACCCGACACAAGAACGATAGATCTAATCTATCTCCACCACGTATCTCTATACGTGATCGATCCAGATCGAACGCTACGCACGTAGGCTCTGATACCACTGTTGGGACATGGGGAGGCTACGCTAGCTGGTAATTTTAAATTTTTAACCCGTTGGCCCAGAAACCCATGCGCGTGAGGGATCATGGATCGTTACCTTCTAACGCGAGACGCGCTAGTGCAGCGGAAGAAGATTTGAGGAAGCGCGTCCTCGCTCGTTCCCTCCTTGCCTCGCCCACTCGCTGGCGACTAAGTCGATGAAGCCCAGCGATCTTCACACGAAGAAGACGACGAGTGCTGCTATTCGAGCAGCACCTCCATGAAGTCCACACGTACAGGGACAGAAACACTCCACGCCGGCGTGCTAGCACCACTCGTGAAGTTTTTAGGGTTTGATCACAACCTTTGTGATCACTTGGGAGAGAGGAGAGGTGGCGGCTAGGGCTAGGGTAGTGCAATGGCAGCAGCCCCTTGCATGCCACCCTCTCCTCCTTTATATAGTCCCTAGCATGGGCCTTTTAATCCAAATTAAAAGCCCAACAGATCTAATCTACGCACCCCGAAACTTCCGGCTATAGCCAAAACTTCTGGTAATCGGAACTTCTGGATCCTATGCAGAACTTCCGAAATTACCCTTCTGTATCGAATTAATTCGGGTCTGGAACTTCCGGTTACAGCCAGAACTTCCAAAACAGACCTTCTGTATCGAATTAATTCCGAACCCGAAACTTCTGGTTACAGCCGAAACTTCCGAAACAGACCTTCTGTATCGAATTAATTCCGACCCGGAACTTCCGGTCCAACCAAAACTTCCGGTTCGTCCAGAACCTGGAACTTTCGGCTACAGCCGGAACTTCCGGTTCATCCAGAAGATTCTTGGGCACAATTCCATCAGGGTGGCCCTAGTTCGGCAGACCATGTGCCGATCTAGGCCAGCCCCCTAGATCGGCACTTGGGCCACCGGCCATAGATCAGCACTTCATGTGCCGACATCAGCTCTATAAAAAGGGGGTCGAAGCCCCCCTCCTAGCCGCCCCTTGCAACTCCTCCTAGCCCGCAGGTGGTCACTTCTCCTTCCAGGTATGTCTTTTTTCTCTCTTTTTTTTCTTTAGGATATAATTTAGTAGTAGATTAAGGGTACTTTAAGAGTATATTAGGGGTAATTTAGGAGTAGATTAGCAGTAGATTTAACATAATTTAGAGGTTAATTAAACATAATTTGGAGGTAATTTAAACATATTTTACCAATTTGGGAATAGTTTAGAAGTAACTTAGGGGTACTGTAATCAATAATGTATGGCTTTTTAAACACACTTAAGCGATAATTATGTAAATATTAAATAAATATGTGTTTTTTTGTTAGTTGTTCTGGGTACCATGAGGTCATGCAGAACATGTGGGTATAAATATAACATTTTAAATTTATGTCGACATATCAATTGCATATTTTCTTACCGTAGATGGTGAAAAAGGACAAATCTGAGCACGGTTACGATCCTCGTCACCGTCCGTTGGAAGGCGTTGAACCACCTATGTATTTTTGTGGAGATAAATATAAGTTCATGAGAAGTATGGCTGACCTCACATACGAGATGACGTATTGGAAGTGTGGCAACTACTCTTATACTCCTGAAAAGCCAAAGCCAAGACCGAAGCATGGACCACGTGCTAATAAACCGGTACGAATAATTATGCTATTTCTTCAGTTATATCTTGTTCTCAAATAAATCACTTATAATATCTCTATTAACGTTTCTGCGTGTAGATAACTCCTCCACCGTCGCCACCTCCACTCTATGACTTTGTCGAATGGATTGATAAGGAGATGCACCCTGATGACTATGCAGAGCTTATGAGACACAAGGAGTTCAACAGGGAGCTTTTTGAGATGCGATACCAGTGGGCCTGTGAACGTGAGGAAGAAGAGAAGAGGAGAGAGGAGGTGGAGCTCAAGGCAAAAGAGGAGCGTGAGGCTGAAAGAGAGAGGAAGCGTGAGAGGGCTCGTCGTGCTAAGGAAGCAGGACTAGATGCCATAAGGAAGGGAAAGTACCCTCGCTGCACTCAGTAGTCAGTTTGGATAAGTCTCAGCTATTTTCATTTCCCTAAAGGCACGTAATCACGTTTTCATGTGCCATTATAATGTACTGTGTTATGCCGCGAACTATTTTGTTAGAAGTTGTTGATGCTGGACTATTTTAATTACTGTGTCATGCCATTGCAATATCTATTTCGAAGGCAATCACACATCTGCAAACAAGCTCGTCAAATGTGGTATTGAAGTGTAAGCTCAAATTATGAGTAGATAGTCAATAGCAGGGATACTACGAAGTGCATATTCATAATATGAAGTGTATAATGACATAATACAACATATCGTAATAAATGTTTTAGTACAAATCGTCCATCCCTACGATAACAACCGCAAGCCGTACTAACCACCATGCTTACCCCGAGTGCGTCTCGGTGGCTGCTCCGAGAAGATAAACCTATCAGGTGAACGGCGCAACCTAGGCGGTCTAGCGGGCTGCTGCTCCGGCTACGTCGGTGGTGGTGCTCCCTCAAGCTGCGAAGGCCCGAACACCTTAGTGGTGCCATGCTCCCAGGCGTCGTAACCTCCTGAGTCATGCTGGCCACCGGTACCAGAGTCTACCAGTCCAGACAGACTATGATAGGTAGGGTCCACGCCAGCTCGCCGGTATTGATATGGATACGGCGCTGTGTAAACATATGAGTTATTAGTGACATAATTTAGATTACGATGTAAAACGGTGTAAGACTGTATAGTTCTCACCAGGTGTCGGATGTGCTCTATATCCCAATGGTGTCGGTGTGGCATGTCCCGATGGGCCCACTACCGATGATGGGTCCGGGCCATAGAAGTATTGGTGCGGGGGATACCAATACTGTGGTGGCTGCACCGGTAGGGGTGTCGGCATCACAGGCACTGGCTGTGGACGAGGAGCTGGAGGAGGTGGCTGGGGGACAGCAGCTGGAGGAGGTGGCCATGCAGACATGAGGTGGATAGAAGCGTCGATCTCATCGAGAACCGCCCGTACTCCCGTCTAGTCCAGCGGGTTGTGCACCACACCAACCTCGCCGACCCACCGCTGAACGATATCGTCGATATAGTTCCGTGCGTTTCACATGTGATCAGACTGCAAAAGAATAAAGTCAAATAGTCACGTAGTATCAATCATCAATCATCGGAGATTAGACAAATCATGTACCTACCGACTCCTGATGGGCAGTGACCATGTGAGAAGGATGTCTGTGCGTCATAGCAGCAGCAGGTGGAGAACCATCGCCCCGTTCTCTGACGAGACGATCCTTGGTATGAACGGAGTACCATCAAAGGTAGTCATAGTATGTCGTAGGGTCGTAGTCCTCCTCTTCATCTAGGTCCTCCATCGCACCCTCCCACTGGGCGACCCATGGCTACATCCTAACATCCCATGGAATACCGCCAGGTACTCCCTTCCGCGTGTTCCTACAGCAAACAATTTAAATTAAGGTTTACAATGGTAGGTAACATTAAAACATGATGCGTATGTTCGTATGTACGTGTGCAGGAGCTCACCGGTGTATCTGGGTAGGCACCTAGGCCTGTATAGGACACGGGAAGTACTGCACTCGTCCAAATTGTCGACAGACATGGTAGGGAGCATATCCCTCGATCATGACATCGAATACGAGGCATCTACGTGTCCTCCAGTATGCCGTGTCCCGCAAGCACAAGGCGTAGAGCCTGTGAGGCGCGCGCCAGATAACCTCGCTTGCCATGTAAGGTCTCCAACGAAAGTCATGCGCCCAAATGTTGTCGAGCTGCACCGTGTAGTCTAGGTAGGAGAGGTCGGTCTGAGAGTGGTCCCAAGATGGCTGCAAAAGAAGAAATATCAGTACGAAATTAATTTTGGTGAATGATTAAGTACAACAAATACTTACCCGTTGTCGACACCAAAGTGTGCCCATAGTCGGTCGGTCGATGTCCTCATCTGGTGGCCCACCTAGGTATGGTGTCATGTCACCATAGGGCCGACCAATTTGCACCCTCTCATATGACCAGATCTGTATTAATAAGGGACACCTAGTAATGGACACGTCAGCCGTCTGGTGTCGACATCCGTCGCAAAGAGCGAGGTATGTGGCGCAAAGGACGGCAGATCTCCATGAGTACTGTGGAATACCATCGTCGGGTGAATCGGCGATGGCTCAGGCAAACTGCACCAAGTGCCTATCGACGCTGTCGTGGTGCGTGCTGGTGAACATCACCCAGCCAAAAAGCCAAAGGAGGTAAGCCTCCAAGCGTTGACTAACGGTGTAATCGTCAGCATCGGGAGCTAGGTGCTCCGTCTATGAAAGATCAAATGTTAGTATACAGCCACTATGGATAAGTTAATGTTTAATTTCATTACCATGTTTAAATGACATACCTGGTACTGACGCAACCAACTCTGCGTCGGCCTGTGTGTGTCCGTGAACTCCTCCACTGCCGAGCCACCAGGCTGGATGGGATGGGCTCCCGCGAAGCGCACGAGCATATCAATGCGCCAGTCTGGCTGAACATCGTTTGGGACAACTGCTGCTCTTGCTATTGGAAGTCCTAGCAGGTAAGATACATCCTCAAGCGTGATCGTCAACTCCCCCAAAGGCAAGTGGAATGTGTGTGTCTTCGGTCGCCATCTGTCGACCCACGCCGTGAGAAGAGCTTGCATTACTAGATTTTAATCGGCTGTTTGAGATTGAAACTGCTGCTTTTGCTAATGGAATCGGTGTTGTTTTGTTGCAAGATAATCACCCCGTTGTTTTTTACAGCAAAGCACTCAGTGTTCAAAATCAGAGGTTGTCCATTTATGAGAAAGAATTTTTGGCGATAACGATGGCCATTGACATATGGCGTGCTTATTTGTCTCGAGGCCCCTTTGTGATCAAAACAGATCATCAATCTTTATGCCATTTGGAATCTCAACCCTTGGACTCTGAATTACAGTGCAAGGCTATGGCTAAACTCATTGGTTTGTGGTATCATTTTCAATATAAGAAAGGATTGGAAAAGAGGCCAGCTGATGCTTTATCTTGGATTGGTCACTATTTTCATTTGTGTGCAGTCTCTTCAGTTCAGCCGTTATGGATACAGGAAATTTTGAACTCTTATGTGAGTGACAACATAGCTCAGGAAGTTTTGCAGGAGTTAGCTATCCGGGGTATTACAGACTTGGGTCACACCTTGTATGCTGAACTAATTCGTCACAATGGCAAGATATGGATGGGTGCTAACTCTGCCCCGCACACAAAAATTATTGCAGCATTCTATGCTTCAGCGATTGGGGGTCACTCAGGAGTACAAGTTACTTACTAGCATGTCCACCATCTATTTATATGGTCTGGCCTCAAACCTGCTGCTCAGGATTTTTTTCGCCAATGTCAGGTCGGTCAACAGGCCAAGCATGACTTGTGTAAGTACCTGGGATTCTTACAGCCATTGCCGATTCCTACTAGGGCTTGGCAGGACGTTTCCATGGATTTTATTGAGGGATTGCCATTATCTCAAGGACATAACGTGATTCTTGTGGTTGTTGATTGGTTCTCGAAGTTTACGCATTTCATTCCGTTAAAACACCCATTCACAGCTGCTCAGGTTGCTACAGTGTTTCTAGATAGGATTGTGGCTCTATACGGTCTTCCAAAGTCCATCGTATCCGATCGGGATAAAAATTTTACAAGCCAATTTTGGCAGCAACTTTTCCAGAAGTTAGCTGTTCCTCTACACCTAGGTACTGCCTTTCACCCTCAGTTAGATGGTCAGACCGAGCGTGTGAATCAGTGCTTAGAGATGTATTTGAGGTGTTCTATGGCTGCTTCTCTAGGAAAGTGGGTTGTCTGGCTGCCGCTTGCTCAATATTGGTACAATACGTGTTATCGTACCTCTTTTTGAGTACAATGCCTCACAAGGTTCTTTATAGTACTGCCACAATATCTTTTGTTCCCCTGGAAAGTGCAGCTGATTCTGTGGCTAGAGATGTGGATGTGCAAAACATGATGCAAGATCGCCAGTTGTTCATTGATATGCTGCATCACAATTTGTCTTGTCCTCATAATCGTATGAAGCAACAAGCTGACAAGAACCATTCCTTTCGGGAATTTCAAATTGGGGATTTTGTTTATCTGAAGCTTCAACCTTATGTGCAGCGTTCAGTCAGCTCTCGGCAGTACCCCAAACTATCTTTCAAATATTTCGGGCCATATGAGGTGTTATCTCAGGATGGAACAGTGGCATACAAGTTAAAGTTACTAGCAGATAGTCTAATCCATCATGTATTTCATGTTTCTCAACTCAAAGCTTGTGTTCCTTGAAACTCACCTGTTTTCTCAGCTGGATGTTGCTGACCTGAAGCCTAGTGCAATTCTGGATCGCTGGCTAGTGAAGAAGGGCGCTGCGGCATTGGTTCAAGTGAAGGTTTCCAGGGGCTCCTTGCCAGCAGAGTTCACAACATGGGAAGATTATTCGGTACTTCGTGCTTGTTTTCCTAATGCGGTGATCCGTGTCTCATGAGGGTGGCAATGTCACATAGGCGAGTGTGACAAATGGCGGGAACGCAGCAAAACTAGAAGGCGGCAATGAGAATGTGTAATTCACGTGAGAAAGCATAATTGTGATTCATGTAAGCCATGCAATGGTGGTGGATTGCGTGGCTAGGCCACCAAACAGAACGATATGTATTGCTACATATGGACTGTAGCAGATACGACAAAATAAATAGAAACAGAATTCACCTACCCTTTTTCCCATCTCCTTCTGTCACCCCTGCTGGTGTGCCACATGAAGAGCAGAAGATGTGGGATGGCAAAGTAGTTTAAACGATGTGAAAACGTATTCTAGAAATGTGTAAATATGAGTGAGAAACGTAGAGGAGTGGCTTGGGCCACTTGGCAGAGGGGAGGTGCTTAAAAGAGACACTTCTGTATCAGAAACGGCACGTTGGAAATAGAATCACGTCTCTCCCCCAATTCTCTTTCCCCTCCCCCCAAGTTTTCTTCTGATCGCCTGCAATCCTCTTGTGACCACAATCGTCGATGGCTGGCCAGAGTTCTCCCTGACCTCCGGCGACCGGCCGTGACAAACTGGTATCAGAGCCCTCGATTCTCGGCGGTGGGATTTAGTTGGTAAAATCCAGTGGCTAGGTGCAGCTCCACTTCAGAGTTGGTAATCCCTTCACCGTTCAACCGATCGCATGGGAGATCACGCTGGCGAGATAATCTTTGCAAGTGAGATAGATACTAACAGCAATGGAAGG
>KE371163.1:656232-670398 GCA_000418225.1 Zizania latifolia | reverse complement strand
GAGCCAATCAGAGATGGCGGCAAGCTTATAGCCCTAGACGACGGCGCCACGAACCGATGAAAGCATCTCCTGCTCTCTCGGCGAAAGCGTTGGCGAGTCCCCATGCCCTAGCCACGCAGCCAACTCTCCAGTCCAAGCCTCCAAGGGGAATCTAGGCGGCGGTTCGCCCCCGGCGTCGTCGGCCGAGAGTTTGCGGCCAAGCAGGCCCCCTAAGATCTTTCGAAGTTTCAGTGGTATGTGCTTCTTATAGATTTTGGCTTCATTGTGTTCCAGAAATCAGAAATTGCAAGCTTCTTCTACATCCGTTCCAATGGCCCAATTTTTTTCTATAGAATAGTTGTTGAAACAGTGGAGGATATTACAAGGGTGAAGAATCAACCGTACACCCCCACCACCTCAGGCAATCGACATGGACAAAATATATCTACACCATGTACAGCAAAGTACAATCTCAGATGACTCATTATATTCATAGGTACTACTAGCTAGTGTCCAGTGCTTTTGTTCAGTTCTAGCAATCCTTTTCACTGACTAATCGCCGTCGTTCTCGCATGTGTCTACCCCTCTTTTGGGTGCTTAACTGATGAAACTCACTCACCGTGGCTGCAACTGCAAACCAGTCAAGATTCAGAGCAAAGTGGCTCGATTTCTATGGGCAGACCTCTTTGGAACTCCACGTAAGGGTATGCCATCGGAATGTCGTCGCCATCGATTCTCCATCTACACGGCACGAGAAAAGAAGAATGATGATCAGCCAACACTGCGACATGGATATTCAGTAAGTATATTTAAACACAGTACTCTGAAACAGCAACATGAGTTGCATAACCATGCCTTTTGATCTTGTCACATACAGATTTTGGCAGATTAATAATGAACCTAGTTTTTTTAGTTTGATCATACTGCAGCATATTTTTTCTTGTATGGCAGCCCTCAACTCAACTTGCCTAGCCTACCTATTGAAAACTCCATGCGGTCATGTTTGTACTGTGTGTTGTTGTCTGATGCTATGGTCTACAGTGCCGATTTTGAAAATGCACAAGATAGCTTAGTTCAGACTGGCGGTCCTTGCAGACAAAAAACATAAATAATTTGCCTAGTTACTGTCATGGCCTTCTTGCCATTACTTACTAGTGCGTATTATTAGTGTGGGAGTGGTAACTGTATCAATCTGTTTTCCTGTTCATGTTTGCCTCGTCAGTTTTTTAGCCTATTTTTGCCTCGTCAGTTTTTTAGCCTATTTTTAAACACCAACCACTCTGCATCAGTTCCTTTTTAAAGATTATTATTTCTAAACGTATTTTTCCTGTTCATTGCTGTTCAAGTCAATCAACTTTGACCCATATACTACCTCTATTCCATAATATAAGGTATTCATGTTTTTAGGAAATTCAATATTTATCATATTTGACTAATAATTAAGCTAAAAATATTTAAGTTTAGTGTTATGCATATTATATAGTTAGATTGATATTTAAAAATATTTTTATATGATGTTATCTTAATAGTCATTGATGATATGTAGTAAAAGTAACTAATGTTTAATGTTCTAAGTTGAAGACTATGTAAAAACTTATGTCTTATATTTTGAAATGGAGGTAGTATCTTCTATTCGGGTAGGACAAAGATGCTCTTTTGTTTTACCTAAAATTGAGCACAAGGTGATGGAGGAAGAAAGCAGCCTCTACTTTTGCAAGCTCTGATCCAGGGCAGAGCCGGGGGCCTCCACCGAACGGTGTAAACCTCTTGCTTGTCCCTTGGCTCGCACCCTGTTGCATCAATCAGACCATTAGCTTCATGGGTGAAACTAAGAAAAGGAAGCAAAGCCAAGAATGCTGGCTTTGAATGAGAGGAATCATGGTTAGGACCATGTACAGAAGGCATTACAGCCAAAGGGAGCTTGCTTGGCATCTGAAGACACCAGAATAGTTGCGAGTAATTATGTTGGATGCTCACTAATAAAAGGTAGCAATTAGTTAGAGAACACCCTTTAAAGAAGATTCTTTCAAGGATAAGCTCTCCTGATAGGTGCTCTAAACTTTTCATTTAAGAAGTAAGTATTCTAGAAAAGTATGTTATATATGCAAAAGTTAAACTTCACAACCTATCTGGTCTAATCATTATTCATTAGTTCATTAATAATATACATGTTCTTGTATCAAGTTCTGAGGAGTTTATATTCACAGTTTGTGAAAAACAAACATACCTCCCATCTGCAGGGCTGAAACTGTTGGGCATTTCCATGAAGTGAGGGGTTCAAATGAACAGCACTGAAAACAGGTAGGACCTTCCAACCAGAAGGAATCAGATACTCTGCAACAGCGCAAGAAAAAAAACACTTCTGAGCATCTTCTAGGAAAAGTTAAGGTGTTTTAGGAATAACAATGCTTAAAAATCAGTAATAAAGGTGCAACCATCCCCTTTGCCTGATCCATTATCATGTGATGAGCACAATGGAATCTTCAACAAAAGCGTCAAGTAGGGTTAATTACCTTTGTATCTGACATCTTTGAGAGCCTTTCTGTGGACAAACTTGACAATGTTGCCACATCTCAGTGCCTCATTGATAACCTGCATGGGCATAGCATATGCATCATCACACAGTTTCCATTATTGCAGAACAAGTACCTTCTGCCCTTTTCACTCTTATGTTACCAGATTCTTTCTTTTTTTTGCTTGATTCAAAACTTCACATATGGGTAGGTATACGGTCCATACGGAGAATCGGTCTGAATATGAGTAAACCTCATGTTTGGAGGGTCACATATTTGCCTAGATTTCTGATAATAGAAAAAAAAGGTGTTCCTGGCTTACTAACCAAACCTAAAGTATGCATTGAATGATCATCTTACATGTTGGGTATATTCCATCTTCTTATAGTCCTCTGAGCTCAAGAACTTCTCCTTCCCTTTCTTTGATCTTATACCCTCATGCTCCCTCTGCATGAAAATATGTTCATATTTATTTAGTGATGGCCACTTAATTAAATACTTAATTACCAGTACTACTTTTCATTTCAGCGTGTATACCTTCACTAGTTCCAGATCTTGAGCTGACTTCCCAAGGAAATACACAACCATGGAGATCAAGAGTGAGGTGGTTTCATATCCTCCTAGTAAGGAATCCAGCACAAAGCTCACTTTCTCCTCGTCAGAGAGCTCATTGCTTGAAAGTAGCACATCAAGGAAATCACCCTTTTTGCTGGAACCAGCATTCCTCCTCTCTTCAATAATACCCTTCACAGTGCCTGATATCCTCTCTCTGGCCTGTGAGGATTGTCAGACAAGAATGAGTGTTGTTGAAACACATCTGTGCGGTATACTAGTTTCATAAGCTCTTATGAGAAGAATACATAATGACTTGAAACTTTTGTGACAATTTAATAGCTTATGTAAAAGAGCTGTTTAGCTGCTTACCTGGACAGCTTTGGCATAGGGGGTCCCTGGAATGTAGAGGGGGAAAGAGATGAGACCCTTCATGAAGGCGAGGAAATCTTCAAGTATCATGGCAGTGACCAGCTCCTCTGGTGACAGCCCCAGCACCTGCTTCACTATTACACTGAATGCAAACTGTGCTTCTCAAGGGAAGAGCACACGAAGAGAAAAAAAAGGCAAAAAGGAAAAGGACCCTGGTAAGTCAAAGTCATCTTTGGAAATTAAAGATTCATGCAGCAGCAAGTAACAACATGACGATGTAGCTAACATGTGCGAAGTTTTTTCCTCCATGTTTCATGGGATTATGTCCCTCTACCGATGGCTCTGGTTTAGTTAGTACACTTGCTAACCTTTCTTGCCTCCTCACAGAAGGCGATGACCTTGACCTTCCCCTTGTCCTTGCTCTTGCCATGCCATGAACCAACTATGTGCAGTGCAATCTTCTCAATGTCACCAAGGTAGCTGGGCTTGAGCTTTGTGGAGGTGACCAGGGCAAGAGCAAGGTTCCTGAGCCTTTTGTGGTCCTCCCCCAGGACCACTAACATGGAGGACTTGCCCAGTATGCCATGAATTGGCCTGGGGTAGCTGCACTGAAACAGCCTCTCCTCATTCTGAAGGATGTAGTGGTTCAGTTCCTGGTCACAGGACACTATGGTGGGGGTGCAGAACAGATGGGACTTGAACACCCTCCCATACCTGCATCATCACACCATCAGTATTACTACCATGCTAGTGCTAGTGTGCAACCTTTACATTCCTTTTTTCAACTTCCTCAAGCAAGTTGCACACAACTCTATTACACTACTGTCCATCCAATTCATGTTACAGCCCCAGATGGGAGAAAAAGGCATGATAAAGCTGCTGAGACAGGACAGCAGCATTACCTTTTGCTGTCACATGAAATAATGATACTATACTTAATTCCATGGTAAGATGACACTTGTTGCTGTGTGTGTGGTGGTGATCTGGTAAAAATGTTACTGCGGCTACAGGTTAATTACCTGGAGCAGTGATCCTCCAGGAAGCTGCCCAGGGTGTTGCTAGCATGAGGCCTGAGGAACCTCAGGGTCTCACCAAGGAGAGGCCACCCAAAGCTGCCCTTGGGAGCCTTGGGATTCAGGAGCAGAGGCAGGAAGTGGCTGAGCACCAGGGTCAGGAGCAAGGCAAGCAGGATCACCAGAGCAGCCAGCACAAGCTCTCCTCCCACCATCATACTTCACACCAGGCACCACCAGCACACCCCCTCCCTTCCCTCATCTCACAAGCATGGAGCCTGCAGCCTAGCTAGCTCACCCTCTGCCTATCTGGCCCTTCACTTGCTAGCTCACCCTCTCTCTTTTCTTCTCTGGAATGGAAGGTGAGGGGGAGGCTATATAGCAGTAGAAGCAAGGCAGGAAGGATCTTGGCAAAGGGAGAGGGAAACTGGGAAAGTGTGGCGATGAGAAAAAAAAATGAGGCTACCTTTTGCTACTTGCTTTGGCCTTGTTTTAAAGTAGAAGCAGGAGTATTTCACTCATGCATTGTTTGATCTCTGTTTCTTTTTTTACTGCAGTGAAGTGAATTGGCTGCATGCATATACAGTGCCAGTAGCTTTTATCAAGGAGGACTAGGACTAGGAGGATGGTCCAATGTAGAGTAGCATCTAGGTTGCTGATGCAGCAGCTTAAGGTGCAGTCAAACCCGCAGGTATAGAGAGAGAGAGAGAAATACATTGGGGTACATGCAGTCAGGTGCAGATCGATGCATAAGACATTGGTGCTAATTAAGCTGTGTGTGATGAAGATTATGCTTATGTGGAGATTTGCGACTTGCAATCTCAGGAGGCCATGCACACGAGCTGCAGAAGAAGTCCACTACAGAGCAAAACGAGCTGCTCGTCTTCTCATCTTAGCCATTTCCTGAAGTCATTTTTAGCATGGAAAATTGCCAGCACAACACGATTTTTGGTCCTGCATACTTTAATATAAAGTTTGATTACGTGACTTTTTGTGCTTAATTTGTTAATAGTTTATAAATGTTTATCTCATTTATCATTTCTCCTTCCAGACCCTGTTTCTCCATAGCAATCTGATCCGCATTGCCGAGAGCTACTGTATTATTTCTCAAGATGATGACATCCGCGTATAGTTAAACCTCGAGATTTTAAATTATTAATAGATTAAAAAATGGTAGGGTTTGATGTGTGAAAATGATTTTGGTATATTTATCATAAAAATACTTTCATATAGTTATATATTTAATATTTTTATAAGTATAATTTCAAATTATTGATATATTAATAAATGGTAGGATTTGATGTGTGAAAATGATTTTGATAGATTTATCGTAAAAATACTTTCATATAGTTATATATTTAATATTTTGTAAGTATTTTAAATAGAAAAAGGTAGCACAAAGACATATATTGAAGATTGTGTTGATGTCCATCCAAAATATTTTCTAGTTAAAAATATTTAGATTTAGTTTTATATATGTCATATAGTTAGATTAATATTTAAAATTATTTTAATGTCGTTGTCTTAATATTTGTTAATGATATATAGTAACAATAACTAATTATCAATATTCTTAGTTGAAGACTGTATGAAAAATTGTATGCAATACATTTTATAATTGAGCTTGTACTTTTTAGTATTGCAATTTCAACATATATTTCTAGTATTGCCGAAGTATAAATTGTACGCATGTATTACAGTATTAGCCCTTGCTACCAGTGCAACTCCGACACCCGCTGACATCCTCCCCACCCTGAGTAATATACCTGTACTGTCAATTATTAGATCTACACTCCTATAATACCCACCAAAATGTAACCCATCGCCCAACACCAACAAATGATCTTTGCTTTAAAACTAATTGGTAGTTTTTTAGAACAGCTAATTAGGGTTTGAAAACAATCTTTTCGTTAAACTTGAAATCATAACATATATTCTCTTCGTATATAATTTGTTTATATTGTTTCACTAGTTAGATGTTCGTGCGTTGTTATGGATTAAAACATCATCTCTTTTAGCATAAGTGCTGATAATTTTTTGAGTGGTGCATGACATAGATGGACTAAATTTGCTTGATCATCTCTACATAAATTCAAAATTAACCACAAAATCACATATAGCATCAAAGCATGCTTATTTGCTAATAATAATCAAAGAAATATATCGAACATATTCTTTAATTTATTTGATTTACAAAAAAAAATCACCCAAAACATTACAATTGTTCAAATTTACCAAAGACCTTTTGACTCGCCCAAAATATAGGACAACTTGCCTGTACCAAAACTTCTTCCATAAGCCAAAGCTTAATTTTTTATGCTACAATGTTGATTTTGATAGGGATCCTTGATTCCATTCCAATCAAATGCAAAAAACAACATAACCATAAGACAAGAAGAATATAAAATCAAATATCTACATGTAAAAGGGAGAGCAAAAGGGGAGAGAGAGGAGGAGATGGGGCTTAGGCTCTAAGTAGAGCAAAGGATGTCAGTGCTCCTTTGGTTAGCTCGGCCGGGCAACTAGCTGCGTTCATCGGCTGAGATGACAAGCTATGACACTTGAAGGTATACCAGTGGGTGATTACTTCAATGTAAAGATAATTTATTGGCTTATACTTTTTATTTTATTATGTACATTTCAATTTTATTCCCTTAAAGTAGTCATATTTTTACAAGAGAGTTATGGGTCTCATAGATTCTATGCCCTTGTTTAAAAGTCATGAGTTATAAAAAGCATGTTACATAAAACAAGTTTTTTGAAGTGAACATAATATTACATAAAAGAGGTTTTAGTCCATTATATACAAAACCTCCAACTAATATGTGTAAGTAACTATAAAACCTAGTGAGTATCTTGTGCTAAATAAATGAATTTAGAATCCTAAAATCAAACAGCCAGATGTAGGTGAAGATTTTCCATAGTTTATTATTTGGCATAACCTTATGAGGCAGTGCACTTTGGAGTGAGATAGCAAATTTTAGTGTGAGATGTGTGAACAACAGATTTATGGCTCCACTATTAGTGAAAAAAAGAGAAGAGTAGAATGCACCATCACCATAAACTTAATCTTTTAAGTAGAGACATGCCTAGAAAATATTAAATGAAAGATCAACGTTACACCATATAAAGCATCACGAGCAACATAAAAATGTCACACATTTTAACCTGAGATTAAATTTGAATAGTTAATACCACCGTACTAGTACTCTCTAGATTAGCACATAGTCAAATGGATGATGTCCTAAAACACGCACAGTATACCTCAAAATTTTAAATTATTGATAGATTTAAAAATATTATAATTTGATATGTACCAATGATATCAGTATTTTTTATGAAAACTGCTTTTATATAGTTATATTTTTAATTATATATAAATTATAAAGACATATATTACAACATGTTGATATTCAAAACTTTATGCATTAAAGAATGAAGGTAAAAGTACTATATAAACTTGGATGACGACAAATAAAATGTCTATTCAAGTGAGTACTTAACCATCCAATAAAACCCAGCTCAGAACAAAGGCTTTTTAAAAAAATTCCGGGCTGTGCACTACTAATGTAGTTGCATGAGCACATTTAGATGTACTTGTAGCAATGGCTTGGCTTGACCGAGAGTACACAGAGACATGAGCCACTTGAGTGAAAAATATTCCTTGGGGTGGGTGGTGCCGTGGTAGTGGGTAATATATTTAAGGAACCGCACGAGTGGCAGCGGTTTCAGTACAGATAGGTCCACATTAGCCTCATCGATTGGGGTGCCCCCACACACCAGCACAAAATTTTAATCTCTCATTTACTGCGCTTCCATTTCAGAAAATAGAAATGTTTAGATCCGCACGTATGCATTAAAGAGATATATAAAACATTATAATATATTTCTTGATGTCTGTAAATACAGATCTAGTTAAGTGGAATAGGCAGAATTGATAGATAAAAAATATCTTTTATAAGTAGTTTATTATTTTTATAATAAATTTTAAACTTATATGCTATTCCTTCCATCTAATAATACTATAAGCTACAATCGAATTTGATATTTCGTAATACAATGATATTATCTAGATTCGCTGTACTATAGAATATTAAATTTAATTCTATAGTTACAATATTACAGGAGGGAGAAAGTATATTTTAGAATATTTTTCAATTGGTGAGATCTCACCTTACCTTTATCTATACCTCCTCTCTCGTGTTTTACCCTTTATCCAAAAAACAATGAGCGATGCAGCAGAGCGTGATCTTTTTTAAAATCGTTGGAATTCAAGGGTTTGTCTTGCTTTTGAATGTGAATTGATCCGTGCCTCTTGTTTAAGAAAGTTGCAAGTTGCACGTTCATTACCGCTGTGTTGTCGAATATTTGTCGGTTTTAATTTCAAAATCTAAGATTTGATTAACAATATTTTAGTATAATCAAATTATATAGTATAAAATTTATATAATTAGAATAAAAATGTAAAATATTGTACCAATATCATGTAGTTATAATTATTTAATTTAATCATACTATGAAATTAATGCTCAAAATATATCTATTTTCAGTCAAACTAAAGAGTTTTACAACCGGAGGGAGTAATTTTTATTGGATAGATAAGAAAAGGTGCGCATGGCGACTCTTGCACTTCTTAAACTGACAGCGGCCCAATAAATTTACACGGAATAGTAAAAATATGATATTGTAATGTACGAATTAAAGGTGTCGTTTGGTTGACCTTTTGGTAGGGATATGGTTCACTAAGCTAATTGTCACTAGCATCAGTAGAATTCCTACCAAACATTTTTTTTCATCTTCTCAAATGAATCAATGAGAATCCATTCTTGTTTTTTGAAGGAAAGGAGAATCAGCCATTTCGTAGTTTCTCTAGTGAATCCCGCACTCTAAATTACAAAGACACCATAGTTTTTCCAAAAAATTAACTACCTGCCATCGGCATACCCCTTAGCCCCCGCGTCCCTCCTGTTGCCCTAGCCACCTACGCTAGATTCCCCCTCTCCTCCCTGATGCCTCCATCGCCGCCTCTAACCCTGACGCCACCAGCGCCACCCAAGACCTTGCACAACCACACAAATAATTTTTAGTGATATAGCTTTAATGACGGATAAAAGACACACATCCCTAATATACCTTTAGTGACTGGTGTGTTTAACTAAAAACCTACCTTTAGTGACGGACCTCAACGATATTCGTCACTAATGAGTTGCCAAATTCTAAACTGATATTTAGTGATAGGCAATGTTGAGGCCCGTTACTAAAGATCTACCTTTAGTGACGGGTATCCTGTAGACCCATCACTAAAGACCTACCTTTAGTGACGTGTGTCCTATAGATCTGTCACTAAAGACCGCTATATATAAATTTTTTAAAAAATTTGGACGAACAAAAGAACACTAGTCCAAAAACACTGCCTGCTCCCCTTTGTTGTCACTTTGTCTCCTCCTTCTTCATCATCGTCGCCTCTCCTCCTCTATTGTGGGACGGGATAGTGGCCTCATCGACGATGATGACATGGAAAGCACCTCGAGATGACGACAAATATGACGGGAAGTGCCCCTCCACTACCACCTTGAATCTAATAGTCACCTCATTTGAACTGAAAGAAACTAAACATAGCTATATAGAACAGATCTGAAATAAAAAAAATCGACCTTTAGTGACGCGTGAATATCTAGACCCATCACTAAAGAACTACCTTTAGTGACGTGTGAATATATAGACCCGTCACTAAAAATCTATTTTTAGTGAAGTGTGAATATCTAGACCCATCACTAAAGATCTACCTTTAGTAACGCGTGAATATCTAGACTCGTCACTAAAGACCGGCGCATATGAAATTTTTTGAAAATTTAGGTGAGCAAAAGAACACTAGCCTGAAAACACAAACGCATTATTATAAAGCCCTATCTCCCCTCTTCAGTCTCTACTCTCAACTATTCTACACTTTTCTCCCTTGCTCTCTCTACTTGATCTTTACCATTGTCATCTTGAGCTCTAGCGACGGTGGCCGGTGTCACTACAAGATCTACCCGATGGCGATCAGCGTCACGTCGTGCTCCATCTGACTATGAGCTCCTCGGTATTGAGCTGCTTCAACAAAGGGTACATAGTTATTGCCATTGCTTCATCAAATTCTACTGTCTGCTCTCCTCTATTGTTGTCACCTCCTCATCTCCTTCTTCATCATCACCTCTCTTCCTCCATTGTGGCTTAGGGTAGAAGCCTCACCAACGATGACCACACGGAAAGCACATCGAAACGATGACAAACATGATGGAAAGAGCCCCTTCACGACCACATCGGATCTAATCGTCACCTCATTTGAACTAAAAGAAACTATACGAAACTGTATAGGACAGATCTGAAATGAAAAAAATCGACCTTCGGTGATGCGTGAATATTTATACCCGTCACTAATGGTCCACCTTTAGTGATGGGTATAGATGTATGCGTGTTAGTGATGTGTATAGATTTATACCCATCACAAAAGGTGATCTTTAGTGAGCTTTAGTGACATCCATATATCTATACCCGTCACTAATGATAGTTTATTAATGACGTGATAAGAGTGACGGGTGCGATACCCATCACTAATAACTTTTAAGACCCGTCACTAATAGCCTTTTTTTAAGGTAGTGTTGGCCGCCGCCGCCGCCACCGCCCCCTGTTGGGGAACGCGGAGGCTACGCTAGCCGAAAACAAAAATTTTCTACCGTGCACACTAGGATATCTTGCTAAGAGAGAGACCATAGATCGTTACCTCAGGCATGTAGTGCAGCGGAAGGAGAGTTGGAGTAGCGAGCCGATCCAACTCAAGTATGCCGATGAGGTCAGAAAGTCGATGGGTGTCCTCTGGAAGCCGATCAGTGTCCTCGAGAAGCCTTCGCCCGAAGTCGGGAACTCCCAAGGACTTCTCCCAAGGACTTTTGCTCCTTTAAGCCGATGACGTCGCTGATTCGATCAGCGACGCTGATGCCAATGTAGGTTAGCGAAGTAGTAAAGCAACGCCTCTACTAGTATCCACACATCTAGGAGTGGAACACTAGCCGATGGTGTACTAGCACCCTAGCAGTCGGGGAGATGGTCAGGCTCTCCAGAGGTGGTGGCTAGGGTTTGCCTTCGGTGGCTAACAACTTAGCACGAGGAACGCATCAACATGCGATCAGCAAAAAAACATTGCTTCCCTGCGCCCTGCGCCCTGCACCCTCATTTATATAGACATCCTAGCGGATCCAACTAGGACTCTACTCGAATCCCTATTCGATCTGTTCGGATCTCTATCCAAACCGTTTGTATCTTTATCCAAACTAAGCCTAATTCAAATCCTATTCGAATATAATGTTCCAATCCATTAAGTGTGTGACCCTGTAGGTTCATGCATAGCTTGGTTAACATATGGAAACTCCTTTCTATACTCCGTTAACAGCGGCCTCTAGCAAAGCATATTAACCCAAGTATACGTAAAGATCATATTAGCTGAACCTTATAATGTTCCATATGTACATGTTCCTTTGCCTCATGATACCGATCGAGCACAAGGTGAGATTTGTGACATCCTATCAATAACTCGATCCTCTCTCGATCTCCGTATTAGATAATAACCTATGATTAACTCCTTAATCACGTCAACATGGCCATTCACTTCCATAATCCATTACATCGAGGGGCCCAGAGATATCTCTCCCGTAAGGTGGGGCAAATTCCATCTTGACCACTCACATCCCACTACATGTTTCATAGCATACTTGAGGACTACTTTTATAACTATCCAGTTATGGAGTGGCGTTTGGTAGACTCAAAGTAAGCTAATACGTTTGTTGGGAATCATGATGATCTCAGGTCTAAGGACTTTACATAAACACTATTGAGACCAACTGATGACACGTGAAATCTCAACAGTGCCTCATAGTGGTGTTAACGCAAAAATCACAGGTATCCCTACGTCTTCATACTCGAAGGCCTCGGAGAGTCTGCTTAACTCTAATGAAGGTCCTAAATAACCCGGAGGTGTTAATAGTGTTGGGGAACGGGTAGGCTACGCTAGCATAAAACAAAACTTTTTCTATCCTGATCAACCTAGCAACCATGCGAGTAATGAGATCATCGATTGTTACCTCTCATCGTAAGACGCGCTAGGGTAGCGGAAGAAGAGTTGGAGAAGCGCATCCTCGATCAACTTCGCCCGGCTCCATCCAATCATCGGTGGCGAAGTCGATGTATCCTTGCGATCTTCACAAGAAGATCAGCACCACAGTAGCAGCAGTGCCTCCACGGTATCCACACGTATAGGGACGGGATCACCTCATGCCGGTATGCTAGTACCCGTGAGAGATTAGGGGAGAGACGACCACAGCGGGTGCGGCCAGGAGGAGGTGGCGGCTAGGGTTAGGGTAGGGGCGAAATCAACAGCAGCCTTTTCGTCCTAACCCCTCCTCTCCTTATATAGTGCCCTCTCATGGGTCTTTATTCAGTATTTAGCCCAACAGATCTAATCTGTTCGTCTGGCCTGAAAGTTCTGGTCCAGGCCCGAAAATTCTGAAAATAACATTCTGTATCGAATTTATTTCGATCCAAAAGTTCTGGTTCCACCCAGAACTTTTGGTTCGTCCAGAATTCACCTTTTCGGTAGGCCCAGAACTTCTGGTCCAACCAAAACTTTTGGTTCC
Source organism: Zizania latifolia (assembly GCA_000418225.1). Classification (NCBI taxonomy): domain Eukaryota; kingdom Viridiplantae; phylum Streptophyta; class Magnoliopsida; order Poales; family Poaceae; genus Zizania; species Zizania latifolia. The sequence goes on along the minus strand of KE371163.1, from coordinate 657,300 downwards.
TCTAGAAACCAAAATTGGGGTTGGTCCGGAACTTCCGATCGAACCTCAGGCCAAAACTTCCAATTTTCCCAGAATTCTCTTGGGCATATTTCCATCAAGTAGGCGTGCTAGTCAATTTGACCCGGCAATTAATAAGGAAATAAATGTGAGATGTCCTAACGCTATCGGTGATAGCTTATTGGCATCGGTAACGATAGCACGCTTGAAAACCATGATGCATCATGGAAAGCGTATTAAGTGTAATAAATCCTACCGATCGGCTCTAACATTAATGCCCTAAAGTACCAATCTCTATGGTTCGAACTAAACTAATGTAGCGTAAAGATATGTCACTAAAAGAACTACATGTAAGATTAAATCGATTGACATAAAGACATAGAAACCATCGGCTAAAACTCTGATGAACATCGGGTCAGTAAATCGGACTAGATTAGCTCATATGCATCCCCGTGAACGCCATGGATCGGACCCAACCGAGACAACATACTGTTAATGATCATCATACAATCTAATCTGATATGAGAAACTAAATCACCATGATTGGCAAACACATAGATTCGATCGATAAAACACAGTGTGAGAAGATGAATCAATGCATTAAACCGATAACTAGCAAACCTACTCCGTTTGATTACAGTATTGTACCTAACCGAGAAAGCCATGAACATTTGAATCAGTTTACCAAATAGACTATCCCTATCAAAGTCAGAGATCGGACTCAACCAATGCAACCATGGCTCTAGTGGGGAATCGCCCTAATGCTACGTACCTAAAGTTGGCGATGTGTCAAAGGGTTTAATTGATTGGTTGTGTGTGTTTTTTACAATGACCCTGGACTTACATATTTATAGTCAGGTAGACACGCTATCTGTGGATAATATAGAATCATAACTGACTTATTTATTTACTAATTGAATGAAAACTAATCATGAAGTATCAGCCCACGCCGCACGCAGCCCGTCTGTAGGACTGAGAGTAGCGACCAGAGGGGGGGGGGTGAATGGGAGCTAATTCCTAAAATGAAAATCTCAACAAAAACCAAATCAGGACAAAAACACCCGACTTCAT
>KE371163.1:635354-654852 GCA_000418225.1 Zizania latifolia | reverse complement strand
AGCTTCGTTGCTTGGTTTGCCTAGCCGATGGTGGGCCAGTCGAAATTCCGGTGTCAATACATGCCCCTCGAGTTCAAAGTACGCAACGTCACGTTTTGAAATCTTCCCTCGAGAACTGAATCGCTAGATTATCGAGCGTATATAAATCTTGCTCGATAAGCCTCCCTCTTCAAGCTCGGCCATCTTCACCATTCACCAGCTTATTCTCTCTCTCCTTTCATCTCCTGCCATGGCGTCAAAAGTTCCAAACTCTCCACTGAGCAAGAAAATCAAGCTGAGCTACTCTAATCACAACGCGTCCAGCGATTATGATCTGGTATGTTTCTTCCAGTTTATTTGATCCTTGTTTGCTCAATCCCTTGCTTCATTCGCTTAAAATTTCCATGTATTTTGTTTCTATTCTTGAGCTCTAGGCTTTTACTGTTCCAAACGCTAACTCACTAGACCCATCACGCTCCAAGGGCTTGACTGCCCCAACTCAGCCGTCCAGTGCTGATGGCGATCATGACCTCAATCGCCTCAATTTCTATTCTGGTGACGATGAAATTTTTTGAGATTCTTTGCTAGCCGTGAGTGCCTCATCCATACGCCAATGCCCACAGGTAACCTGTTGATTCCGCTTGTTTATTTCTAAAATTCCATCGACTCACCCCGTATCTCCTATAGGAATCCCAAGCATCGGACAGAGCTTTTTCTCCTCAAGACTCTGTACCAAGTGACCTGTTGGCTTTGCTTGACCACCTCCGCTATTCGATTGGCATCTTCTTCCAAGACATAGAACAGCGTGAGCTCATCTCCAAAATGTGGTCGATCGGCTCCCATAAGATCTAGCCAATGTCCTCTTGTGGGCCTACTCTCGTGACCACCAATCGTCCTACCTCCCCGTGTATGCTGGCCTCACCGATCGTGGGATGCAAAGGGTCCATCGGTATAATTTTGACTTAGCAGATACGAAAGTACGAGAGGCCGAGCGCCATCTTTAATTCTTGCTCAAGCTGCGTGGCCAAGACTAGACGTACCTAGATCGGCTCAGGGTAGAGGAAGATCACATCCTCCAAGAGATAAGTGTCTGGACCGATTGGCTGAATCAGCTCCGTACTTGCATGGCGACCCGACATCAGTTCTTAAATGATCTGCCGATCAAGATCGATTTCAAAAGAGCCGATTTGATCAACTTAACCGAGGAGCATGCCTAGAAGCAGCAAGCCCTTCGACCGGTCATCGGCGATGATGAGGACATGACTGACACTATCGTGTCCTTCGAGAAGACCCAAGCCGATACCATCCTTAGCTTGGAACACTTCTTGAATACCTTGTAATCGCCTTATCTGCAATCGGTCTTTTGTAATGCTTTTCTCTTATAAATAATAAAATAACTTTTGGAAAATTTGTCTCTAGTGAAATCGCTTTATCAGCAATGATCCTTTTCCTTCTTTCTGCCGATGAGTACTTGCGTGAGAACTTAAATTGCCTGGCCGAATGAACTTGCTGATCGGACTGCCGAGGCTATTGCTTAATCGCCTTTCTTCTTCAACTGTAATATTGAAAAAACTTCAAAAATTTCGCCTCCAAACTTCTGACCGTTAAACTGAAAAAACTTCGAGTCGGTCATCGTTGACAAACTTTGACCATCTCTCATAAACGTGTGCCGGTTAGAGCGCCTCTGTAACGGTGCGACATATGCCCCCCGAGTTTGGGATGTGAGAGGGCACGTTTCGAATTCTGCCTGGAATATCGCAACTATCACATTGCTTAAATTTTGTATTAGGGATCCAACCGTTGCGGTTCTCTCCCCTATAAAGCCTACAGCTTTCTCCTTCCTTTGCACGCTTCTTGCTCCCTTGCCCTCAAAATAGCCCTTGAGTTTGCCGCCGTCGCTGGTCGAGCCTCGCCGCTGTTCGTGTTTTTTTCTCCACCGTCCGTTCTCGTCGACTATGGCCTCTTCATCGCTCATTCCCGAGGTATCTCCCTATTAGAGAACGTGGAGGCTATGCTAGCCAAAAACAAAAATTTTCTTCCGCGCACACTAGGACATCTTGCTAAGAGAGGGACCATAGATTGTTACCTCAGGCACGTAGTGCAGCGGAACAAGAGTTGGAGTAGCGAGCGATCCAACTCAAGCGTGCCGATGTGATCGAGAAGCCGATCAGTGTCCTTGGGAAGCCGATCAACCTCCTCGGGAACTTCTGAGGACTTCCCTCGAGGACTCCTCCTTCAAGCTGATGAAGGTCCTCGAGAAGTAGCCGATGACACCGCTGATCCGATCAGTGGTGCCGATACCGATGCAAAGCAAGATAGCAATGTCTCTACTGGTATCCATACATCTAGGGTAGGAACGCTGGCCGATGGGGTACTAGCACCGGGCGGTCGGCGAGATGGTTAGGCTCTCAAGAGGTGGTGGCTAGAGTTTGCTCTCGGTGGCTAACAACTTAGCATGAGGATCGCATCAACATGCAAGGTAGCAAAATGATGTGTTTTCTCTATGCCCTACACCTCAATATATATAAACATCCTAGCTTGGGCCCTCCTGAGCCTAACCAGGACTCTACTCGGATCTCCATCCGATCTATTCGGATCTCTATCCAAACTATTTGGATCTCTATCCAAACTAAGTCTAATTTGAATCCTATTCGAATCCAATGTTCTAACCCATTAAGTGTATGACCCTATAGGTTCACATATAGCTTAGTTAATATATGGAAACTCCTTTTCATACTCCATTAATAGCGGCCTATAGCAAAATATATTAACCCAAGTATACGTAAAGATCATATCGGCTGAACCTTGTAATGTTCCATATGTACATGTCTCTTTGCCTCACGATATCGATTGAGCACAAGGTGAGATTTGTGCCATCCTATCAATAGCGTTTAGTAGTCCCAAAGTAAGCTACTACCCATGTTAGGAACCATGATGATCTCAGGTCTAGGGACTTTACATAAACATTACTGAGACCAACTGATGACACGCGGAATCTCAATAGTGCCTCACAGTGAGTCTATCCAACATATGTTCTCCAATATATATACGTCCATGTTATTGAGTTGGTATCTCCATACCCATGATCCATAAGATATGATCATCAATCAATACACATGTCGATCTCAGTCATATCTGTTTCATATATGATCTATATCCGATCAGGGATAATTTAGAAATAGTCAAATTATGAGTCTCATGTACAAATCACATATTTGTTGATCCATAATGATAATCTATTTCAAGGAACACTAACTTTATTTTATAAATATAGTATGCCACATACAACATCTTCATGTTGCCTCTAGGGCATAATGCTAACAATCTTCCACTTGCACTAGAATCAGCTATGTAGATATCTAATTCTCATAGACCTAGTGTGCATCTCATGCTTGTGCTGTGAGAGGGGCTTCGTCAATGGATCTACAATATTCTGATCTGTTTGCACTTTGTATATCTTTACATCTCTCCTATCCACTATCTCGCGGATTAGATGATATCGCCGAAGTATGTGTTTGGACTTTTGGTGTGACCTAGGCTCTTTGACTTGTGCGATAGCACCACTATTATCACAATAGAGGCCTATCGGACTAGAAGCACTGGTCATCACACCAAGCTCAGAAACAAATTTCTTGATCCAAACAGCCTCCTTGGTAGCTTCTGAAGCAGCTATGTACTTGGCTTTTATTGTAGAGTCAGCTACAGTCTCTTGCTTAGAACTCTTCCAGCTCACCGCTCTGCTATTTAGGCAGAAAATAAATCAAGTTATGATCTGTAGTCATCGCTGTCAGTTTGGAAGCTTACATCAGTGTAACCACTTACAACGAGCTCTTCCTCACCTCCATAAACTAGGAACATATCTTTAGTCCTTCTCCAGTACTTCAAGATATTCTTTACGACTATCTAGTGACTCTCACCTGGATCCGATTGGTATCTGCTCATTATGCTCAAAGCATACGAGACATCTAGGCATGTACATAGCATGGCATACATGATGGATCTAATTATCGAAGCATATAGAATCCCATTCATCTTATCTCGCTCATTAGGTGTACTCGGACACTGAGTCTTGCTGAGATTTATGCCATGTGACATTGGCAAGAAACCTTTCTTAGAATCCTGCATGTTGAACCTCTTCAACACCTTATCAATGTATGTATCCTGGTATAATCCATTTAGCCTCCTTGATCTATCTCTATAGATCTTGATACCTAGAATATATGCTGCTTCTCCTAAGTCCTTTATAGAGAAACTATTTTTAATGAAGACTTAACACACTCCTGCATAGGTATATCATTTCCAATCAACAATATGTCATCCATATATAAGATCAGAAATACAAGTGTGCTCCCTCTAGCCTTCTTGTAAACACAGGGCTCTTCTTTGTTTTTTATGAAACCAAACCCTTTGATCACATCATCAAAATGAATGTCCCAATTATGAGAAGCCTGCTTCAATCCATAAATGAATTTCTATAGTTTGCATACCTTTCTATTCAATTGTGGATCGACAAAACCAGTCGGCTGTGTCATGTACACATCCTCACTCAGATTTCTATTAAGGAAAGTTGTTTTGACATCCATCTGTCATATTTCGTAATCAAAATATGCAGCAATCGCTAGAATGATCCGAATAGACTAGTATTACAACGGGCGAGAAGGTTTCATCATAATCAACACCTTGAATCTATTTGAAACATTTTGCCATCAATCGCACTTTATAGATGTTAATATTTCCATCTATGTCTATTTTCTTCTTGAAAACCTATTTACACTCGATGGTTTTTACACCATTGGGTGGATCAACCAAGTTCCAAACTTAATTGGTATGCATGGATTCAAGCTTAGATCTCATGGCTCTAAGCCATTTCTCAGAGTCTGGTTCCACTATCGCTTCTTTATAGGTATTGGGCTCATCGTTGTCCAATAATAATATATCCCATTCCTGAATGGATAAGAACATGAACCTCTTAGGTGCATGCCGTATCCTACGTGGTGCAACAGGTTCTTCAACATTTTGATTATCCTGTTGTGGTTCTATGGGAGTTGAAACATTTTCAGATGTTTCTCGAACCTCTTCGAGATGCACCGAGCACCCACTAACCCTTCTTGAGAGAAACTCTTTCTCCAAGAATATAGTATGTCGAGCGACAAACACTTTGCCGAGTTCCTTATTATAGAAACAATATCCTTTGGTTTCCCGAGGATACCCGATAAAGAAACACTTGTCATATTTTGTAGTAAGCTTATCGGACTATAAATGCTTTACATAGGATTCACAACCCCAAATTTTAAGAAAAGACAAATTAGGACGTCGTCCTGTCCATATCTCATATGGAGTCTTTTTATCCGACTTTGATGGAACGCTATTTAGTGTGAAAGCTGCTGTTTCAAGAGCATATCCCCAGAAGGATAACAGAAGATCACTTTGGCTCATCATCGATAGGACCATATCTAATAAGGTACGATTTCTCCTCTCGGACACACCGTTTCACTGAGGTGTTCCGGGTGGAGTCAATTGTGAAACAATTCCGCAATCCTTTAGATGATTTCCAAATTCAAGTCTCAAGTATTCTTCTCCACGATCCAATCGTAGAAACTTTATTGTCTTTCCTAAATGATTATGTACTTCATTCTAGAATTCTTTGATCTTTCAAAGGACTCCGAATTATGCCTCATTAGGTAGATATATCCATATCTACTAAATTCATCGGTAAAAGTTATGGAGTACTAAAAATCACCTTTGGCTATTGAGCTCATTGGCCCGCACACATTAGTATGTATAAGTGCCACAACTCACTTGCCCTCTCACTCTGAATCATGAAAGGTGCCTTTGTCATTTTGCCAAGTAAACAAGATTCACATATTTCAAATGATTCAGAATCAAAAGAGTCGAGAAGACCATCTCTATGTAGCTTCTTCATGCGTCTGTCATTTATATGGCCTAGGTGACGATGCCAAATAAATGTAGGATTCAAATCATTAAGACATCGCCTTTTTGTGTTAATGTTATAGACGTGAGATTCTTTAGGATTAAAAATGTATAATCCATTCACCAATAGAATATGACAATAGAACATATCTCTAAGATAAAGTGAACAACCATTGTTCATTGATCTAAAGTCATAACCTTCTGCTTACAAACATAAAGCAGAAATTACGTTTTTACATAGAGTTGGAACACAATAACAATTATTTAATTCTAAAACTAATCCTGAAGCTAGAGACAATGGCATGGTGCTGATAGCAACCACAACAACTCTTGCTCCACTACCCACGTGAATATCCACTTCACCTCTTATCAAACTTCTACTTTTTCTCAGACCTTACAACGACTTGCAGATATGAGCAACTAATCCGGTATCAAATACCTAAGAATCAGAAGTTAAAGTAGCAAGATTGATTTCTATAACATTTATACCTAACGCGGAAGTCGTACTTCCCTTCTTCTTGAGATCTTCCAAGTACTTCTTGTAGTTTTCTTCCAATGACCTGGCTCCTTGCAGTAAAAACATACTGCATTTTGAGCCACCCCTTTCTTGTCCTTTTTGGTCTTGGAATTGCTCGCGATCTCATCGGGAGTCAACTTCCTCTTGATCACACATTTCTTGACATGGGGTTGTTTCTTGCCTTTGTGCAGCATCATCATATGATTGCTATTTTTATTAATGCTTTCCTTGATGGTTTTCAGTATCCCATGTAGTTCCGTCAAAGTTTTGTCCATGCTATTCATATGATAGTTGAGTATGAATGATTCAAAACTCTTGGCTAAGGGGAAAACCAAGCTTTTTCAGACTCTCAATATAGCCGATCATCTTGATAACATGGGGACTGACGGGATTCCCTTCAGCAAGCCTACACGCAAAGAAGGATTTTAATTAAGGTGTTGAACCTCTCGACCCTCGCTTGGTTCTCAAACACGTCACGCAGACCCTCAATAATATTGTAAGCGTCTATATTCTCATATTTGCTTCTAAAGCTCAGAGGACATTGTGGCAAGCATGAGACAGCTCACATCAAGGCAATCATTAGTGTGCTTCTCGTAAGCACGCCGTGCAGCCACAGTAGCATTATCTGGCAAGTCATTAGGATAGAGACTTTCAAGAACATACACTTTTCTCTCTTGTTTGAGAACAATTCTCAAATTTCTATACCAATCCATAAAGTTTGTTCCATTAAGCTTTTCTTTCTCAAGATAGATCACAAATTAAAATAACTAGACGTGGTAGAGGCTGATATAATCTACAACATAAGATATGCAAAGTTTAGCATCTATTTTTATGTTAATCTTTCATTAAGCTATTTAACAAAAGATTCTCTCACTATGTTTTTAGAAACCAAAACCTCCCTCTCGGTCACATAGTGGGTCAGGATCCTCATTTCACTAATTCCTAGTGAGCTTTGGTATCACTGCTAGAAATTAATGACATGAGATAAGCAACATCTTGCTAATCACATCTCCATGTGACTCCTGATTGTTGGGTTAGCATCACCATGCTCTAGCCCTAACCTGATACCCTAAGGTCCAAAACTGTTTTGATAACCTTATTATGCAAACCAAAGCTTCCACGTATAGATGTTCAACATCTATCCTAACTTGCAATGGTAATCACCGGCACTTTGCTTTGGCAGACCCACCATACAATGAACACTACCATGTTAGGTGCAGCAATTGGAAAGGCATCAGAAACTTAATTTTTCTGAGGGATTCTATCCTATCATGGCAATATATGAAATAAGATATAGCATGAAAAGAGATACCAGACATCACAGATAAACATATTTAACTGTCAATTAGTATGGCCCAAGCAAATGGTGATCTCCATCTCCATATTGATGTAGATGATCTCCATCCTCCACATCATTCCTCTGGGCCATTATGCTTGATATCCTGCAATCTTATAATAGCTAGAAAATGAAGATTACAAATATTGATTCAAGCACCCAACACATAGGTCAGCAAATACAATAGAGACAACTATCACATAGCTGAAGATCATGGCATGCAAGCCATGCTTAAGAGTTACATGGATCACATACATCTCTTACAAATTATATTGGGCCATATCATTCACATCATTCTCTGCAAAAACAAGTTAGACATAGAATCATATTCTAGCTAATGATGTGAACTTGGACTCTATACAAGGCGCCATGCAATACAAGGCGCGCACACACGGCAGTCCTCAATCTGAGACAACCTCTTAGGAACTAGTTTTTCCTTAGCCGATGGGGTCGGCCAGGTGGTCGGGCGAAGTGCTCGGGAGCCGGCGATAGTGGTCAGGAAGACTAGTCGGGAGGCGCTCGAGACCACTGGATTGGTAACCTACTCAGATTACGATACATGTTTATATCCAATGCAACAACATATAGCGATTCGAGTGTTATGATCCAATCTGTAACTACCCTGTAAACCGATTGATCTCATCAACCCATGCTGCCGATTGATTCATCTCATAAACCAATCAACCTAGACTGTAATAGATTCAATCTACTATGACCACATGTTAACTATATGCACCGATCTAGATCATAATCTACATAAGATGGCTCTGATACCACTGTTGGAGAACGCGGAGGCTATGCTAGCCAAAAAGAAAAATTTTCTACCACGCACACCAGGATATCTTGCTAAGAGAGGGACCATAGATCGTTACCTCAGGCACACAATGCATAGGGACCATAGAGCATGCCGATGTGGTCGAGAAGTCGATCAATGTCCTCGGGAAGCCAATCAACCTCCTCGAGAACTCCCATGGACTTCCCTCGAGGACTCCTCCTTCAAGCTAATGATGGTCCTCGAGAAGTAGCCGATGACACGGCTGATCCGATCAGTGGTGTTGGTGCCGATGCCAATTCGAAGCAAGATAGCAACGCCTCTACTAGTATCCACACATCCAGGGTGGAAACGCCGACCGATGGAGTACTAGCACCTGGGCAGTCGGCGAGATGGTCAGGCTCTTAAGAGGTGGCGGCCAGGATTTGCTCTTGGTGGCTAACAACTTAGCACAAGGATCACATCAACATGCGAGGCAGCAAAAGGACGTGTGTTCCCTATGCACTACACCTCAATATATATAGACGTCCTAGCTTGGGCCCTCCTGGGCCTAACCAGGACTCTACTCAGATCTCCATCTGATCTGTTCAGATTTCTATCCAAACCGTTCGGATCTCTATCCAAACTAAGTCCAATTTGAATCCTATTTTAATCCAATGTTCTAACCCATTAAGTGTGTGACCCTGTAGGTTCACGTATAGCTTGGTTAATATATGAAAACTCCTTTCCATACTCCGTTAATAGCGGCCTCTAGCAAAGCATATTAATCTAAGTATACGTAAGGATCATATCGGCTGAACCTTGTATTGTTCCATATGTACATGTCTCTTTGCCTCACGATATCGATCGAGCACAAGGTGAGATTTGTGCCATCCTATCAATAGCTCGATCCTCTCTCGATCTTCGTACTAGATTAGAACTTGTGATTAACTCCTTAATCATGTCGGCATGGCTATGCACTTCTATAATCCATTACATCAAGGTGCCCAGAGATATCTCTCTTGATAAGGAGGGGCAAATTCCATCTTGACTACTCACATCCCACTATATGTTTCATAGTAGATCCGATGACTACTTTTATAATTACCCAGTTACGGAATAAAGTTTAGTAGTCTAAAAGTAAGCTACTACACATGTTGGGAACCATGATGATCTCAGATCTAAGGACTTTACATAAACATTACTGAGACCAACTAATGACACTCGAAATCTTAACAGTGCCTCATAGTGGGTCTATCCAACATATGTTCTCCAACATAAGTCCATGTTATTGAGTTGGTATCTCCATACCCATTATCTATGAGACATGATCATCAATCAATAAACCTGCAAATCTCAGTTTTCCATATATGACCTATATCCGATCAGAGATAATTTAGAAATAGTCACATTATGAGTCTCACGAACAAATTACGTATTTGTTGATCCATAATGATAATCTATTTCAAGGAATACTAACTTTATTTCATAAACATAGTATGCCACGTACAACATCTTCATGTTGCCTTTAGGGCATAATGCTAACACTCCCTTTCTCCTATTTTGATCTAGATGTTGATCCCTTTCTCTAGGTAATCTCTTTTACCCCTCTTTTTATTCTTCTTTGTAGAACTTGAAGAACTAAATTTTAATCCTCTTTGCCAAACATCCTAATAGCTATTTTCTTGGACCTTACAGGGAAGAAGACTCATTGTATTTGGTAAACACTGAGACCAATAGGATTCTGTTCAAGCAATCTGGTATGCAGCACAAAGACTGGTCTTTGGCGTTTTGCTCTTGGGCCAACCCCATTGATGGATGGAGAGATTGGTATGTGAGGGTCACATCGACGAAGGACGCAGATTGGCAGGTCAGCAACATCGGCCACTGTATCAGACTCACCATGGCCGAGACTGAGCGGAATGACGTGATGCTTGCTGTCGCCTGCTACTTCTGGCTAGATACTGTTAATGCCTTTATGTTTGCCAATGACCCGATGTCCCGAACTCTTCTTGATCTCTTGATGCTAACTGATCTCAACGTCACAGACCCTTTGCGCTAAGTTGATTTTAGAGGGAAGCCGACGCATGACCTTGAGGTGAAGAAACCTGGTGGTTGGACCAATTACATGGCCACTTACAATCAGATGATGGGCCCGATTGAGGAGAAAGAGCATGTTGCTTTTCTAAACATGTGGCTAGAGCAATTTGTTTTCTGTGGTACCACCCTCGGCCCTACCAAGAATTGGCAGAATTTGGCCGAGCCTCTTGCCCAGAATGAGCAGCTTCCGCTGGGCCAATTTCTGTAGATAACTGAGCCATACTACTTGATGTTCTGCATCAGCTCCGGGAACCGATTGACATCCTTGTGGCTGATTCGAGGCCCATTAGGGCATGGCTTGTTGAGATTTTGGGCTCACTTCCTCGACATCTTATGGAGGTCTTAACCTTGGCGACTTATCTCGAAGTTCACCGGTTCCACTACGTGCGTCTTGAGGAGCAGATTGCCGCTCGTGCTGGGCGCTATTCACAACAGCAGAGCATCCAGACTGACCAAGATACGCTTGAAGAGAAAAAGGCTGCTCTTGATGCTTTGGTGGCCGAGACCGAGCCCTTTATGTCGCTTAAAGAGAAAAAGGCTGCTCTTGATGCTTTGGTGGCCGAGCGGAATGTTTGTCTCTCATGGTAGTATGGCTTCATGTCCGTAGACTAACTGGTAAGGCAACACTTGAGTTGATCCATGACAAGCCATCCGATATGCCCATAGTGCATCGGCCAGCATTGTGTGTCACTTTTTAGGTTATTCTGTGATCTTGCGCTTGATCAATTTTATCACACTCTTGTTTGAGACTTTGGCTTGACCATTTGCTTGGGCGTAGTAGAGCGATGAATAGAGCAACTTAATTCCCATGCCAGCTGCAAATTGCTAGAACTCTTCCGACATGAATACCGATCCTTGATCGGTAGTGATTGTTTGCGGGATCCCAAACCTGTAGATAATGTGCTCCTTGACAAATTCTACGGCTTCTTGAGCAGACACCTTTTTCAAAGGAATCACCTCTACCCACTTGGTGAAATAATCGATGGATGCTAGTATAAATTTATGTCCCTTGCTAGACGATGGATAGATCGGCCGATCATGTCTATTCTCAAGCCTCTGAATGGCCATGGCTTGATAATCGGGTTCATGGCTGATGCAAGAGCTCATTGTATGTTCCCAAATTTCTGGTAGTCTTAACATCCCTTATAATATTTGAAGCAATCTTCGAGCATCGTTGACCAAAAATAACCGGTGCGACGTGGCAGTCACTTCATCTTGTGGGCCGATTGATGGGTTCCACAGATTCCTTCGTGCACCTCGCACATTACGACTTTGGCTTCTTCCAGATTTAGGCACCTTAATAAAACTCTATTAATCGGTCGATAATATAATTCCTCATCCAGCAACACATATCTTAATGCTTTATAACGGAGCTTTCTTGAGGCCGATTGGGATGGATCCCATAGATAACCTAGTATTTCAGCCCTCCAATCTTCGGCATCAATATCGGCTATTTCTGCTTCAACCATCTTGTCCGTTGGCTGATACCCTGACATGGCTTATGCCAGTTCATTGGCTTCTAAGTTTTGATTCCTTGATACGTGTGTTAATGATACCATCTTGAATCCTTTCAATAATTCCCGGCATTTTTCAAAATATACCCTTAAATTTTTGTCTTTGCAGTCATACTCTATAGAGAGTTGCTTGATTACCAACAATGAATCTCCCATGATCACGATGGCATCGGCTTCTATTTCAGCTAACAGCTTTAAACCTTTGAGGACCGCCTCATATTCTTCCTGATTATTAGTGCGGTAGGGCTTGATAGTGTAAGCGAACTCAAAACTTGCCCCCAAGATGATATGATTACCAACCCGATACCACACCCATGCGTGCAAACTGATCCATCAAAGAAAAGTGTCCATGATATCAGCTCCATATATTCTGCTGCTTTGTCTCTATGCTGTACTATGAAATCGGCGATGGCTTGCCCCTTGATTGCTTTAGCCAATTTATATTGTAAATCAAACTCTGTTAATGCAAATACCCATTTGCCAATCCTCCCCTTCAAAATTGGAGCCAATAGCATGTACTTAATCACATCGGCTTTGCATATGAAATAAAGCAATTTTTCAATAATATATAGTGCCTTAATTTAGTGCAAGAGAAATAAAGACATAGGCACAATTTTTCAATTGCAGGATACCTTGTTTCAGCATCTAATAACCATCAGCTTAGGTAAAACATGACATGTTCTTTCCCTTCTACCTCTTGAATCAATACCGACCCAAAACGCTAGAGGGACCATTTCTTATTTTGTGCCAAAGCAATTTATAAAGCACAGGCCGAAACGAGTAAAGTCCCGTAGATAGGAGATCGGGCACAAACTCAAGTCTCATTGCAGATTCTAGCACAAGCAAGTCTTAAACAATTCTAGCATCATGCTTACGACATCGGTTGACAAATATAACTTGTATGGCTTACTAGGCCGTGGTGAGATTAACACTGGAGGAGAACTTAAGTATTTCTTGATTTCATCAAATGCTCTCTGATGTTTATCGGTCCAAATAAATTCCTCTCTTTCCTTTATCCTTAGCAAAGGCATGAGCGGCTCCAATTGGCCTGATAAATTTGATATGAATTGGTGGATAAAATTAATCTTGCCGATTAATGACTACAACTCTGTCTTGTTCCATGGTGGTATTGTTTTCTTCATGGCATGAATAATGTTCTGACTTATTTTAATTTCTCTTTCGTAAACCATAAACCCCATAAACTTTCTAGCTGATACACCGTAGGCACACTTCTTTGGGTTCATACGAAGGCCATATTTCTTTGCCCTCTCTAGAACCCTTCTTAGATTGGCTAGATGTCTTTCATTATCTTGGGACTTTACGACGACATCGTTGATATAAATTTTCTCCAGAGAGCTAATCAAATCATGAAATATGTAATTCATTGCTCTTTGATATGTCGCCCCGGCGTTCCTTAGGCCAAAAGTCATAATGACCAATTCGAATAAGCCGATGACGTCGAGGCACCTGAATGCAGTCTTTGGAATATCTTGCTCTACCATGAATATTTGATTATATCTGGCATTCCCATCTATAAAGCTAATAATCTTATGTCCTGATGCCACATCGACTAGCAAGTCTACGATCAGCATCGGGTATTCGTCTTTAGGTGTGGCTTTGTTTAGGTCTCTGAAATCTATGCATACCCTCAGTTGACCGCTCTTTTTTCATACGTGGACTATATTTGATATCCATTCTGCGTATCGACATGGTCTTATAAAATTCGCTTCGTATAATCTTGTGATTTCGGCCTTTATCTGAGGATACATCTCTGGTTTAAATCTTCTCTGACTCTGCTTTACTGGCCGAAATCCTATTTTTATTGGGAGCTGATGTTCTACAATCGATCGGCTTAGTCTAGGTATTTCATGATATTTCCAAGCGAAACAATCTCAAAATTCCTTTAATAATGCAATCAATTTCCTTTTTACAGAAGAAGGTAATTTAGCACTAATGTATGTTGGCCTTGGCCTATCTTTTGGTCCAATGTTTACCTCTTCCAACTCATCGGCCGACGTAAACCCTTTTTTGAGCTTTCCTTCTTCGTCATCTATTCCTCTAAACACGGATCCTAGCCTAGAATCATCTCGTTGGTTGGCTGGAGGCCAAGATCCGACACCCTTAAAAAATCCCATTCCCAAACTCGTCTAGAAAGGCAGTCCATCTTCTCAAAATTGGGTGCGTCGGCCGTTGATACGACAACTGATCTATTGGCCTGAATAATTTTGACCTCATCACCTTGCCATTGCATTAGACTCTGGTGCATTGTAGAAGGAACACAACAATTGGCTAAATCCAGTCTCTTCCCAGCAAGAGGCTATATGAGCCTTTTCCATCAATTATGAAAAACATGGTCGACAATGTTTTGCTTCTGACTGTGAGCTCGACGCTCAAGGCATCTTTTACATCTGATAAATTACCACCAAAGTCTTTTAATACCATGTTGGTCTTTACCAGGTCCTCATTCACTTTACCGATCTTGCGGAAAGTAGAATAAGACATTATGTTAATGGTCGCTCCTCCATCAACCAACATCTTTAACATTGGCTTGCCATCAACGTGTCCTTTAATATATAGGGGCTTCAAGTGTCGATACTCATCTTCCTCTAGCTTCTCAAAGGTTGTTGGTTGTGGCTGTAGCAGTAATTGAGCGGTCAATTCCTCTTCCTCTTCACTGTCCGATGGAGGTGCCCTTTATTCTGCAGGTAATATGAAAACCATGTTTACCTCCATCGGCTTGTCTTCTGTATCGGTTTTCTTCTTCGGCCACCACTCCTTTCTCACTCATCGTTTGCTTTGCCGATATTCCTCGTATTCTCCCACTAGCTGCTCTTGATGCCTTTGCCATTAGAGCCTCCTTTTCTAACTCCGTGTTAAACCTTCTAGGCACCAATGGGGCTTTAGTATGGGGTTTCGATCCCCGTGTCATCTATCCTCATTCCGAACACGCCGATCATCACTGACCTCCTCCTGCTTGGGAGGTCCCAATCAATCCCTTGCAGGAACTCTCTTCCTTGGGGGCTGACCATCGGAACTAATATCATCTTGACCAACTTTTCCGGTGTATTCTGGGCTATCCTTAATTGATCGGAGCCTCATATTGTTTTCCCAGTAGAAACAAAAGAAAGTGCACTCTCAATATGGATCAACCTTCTCTTCTTGCCCATATGGCATGGCACGTTGATCTCTTTCCTGCCACCGATGAGCCTTGATGTGGTGTCTTAAAGGATTCCCGTCGATCTTCATCGGCTTTGTTGTTTCATTAAACTTTATTCTCCCTAGTTCGATGGCGGATTGGATTTGCCGATGAAAAACTTTGTATTCATTTGTATTATGGGAGCCAGTATTGTGCCACTTATAGTATTTTATTTTCTTCAATTCTTCCGCCGATGGAATCACGTGATTCGGCGGGAGCTGGATCTGCTTTTCTTTTAGTAACAAGTCAAAGATTTTAGCCACCTTATTAATATCAAAATCATACTTTTGGTCCTTCTTGGCGGCTTTGACCCAAGGATAAGTTATTGTCTTCTTCAACCTGGCCCATTCGGCTAAGGCAACATCACCATCGAAGTCTTCCTATTCTGAATCTGATGAGTAAAACTGTACCTGAGCCACTCGTTTTTGTGTCTTTTCTTTGCGCATTTCTTGGAATCGGATTTCATGGGCCGATACCCTTTGTGCCAAGTGCGACAGGCTATCAAATTCTTGAGAGGAAAACCTCTCCCTGATCGGCGGCAGAAGCCCCTGGAATGTTAATTCGGCTAATTGAGCGTCGGTCAGGCTGAGGCTATAGCATCGGCTTCTCACATCACGGAAGCGTTGAATGTACTCTAGCACCGATTCATCCATGCGCTGCTTTACGGCCATCAGGTTCATCAATTTCATCTCCTAGATCCCGGCGAAGAAGTATTTGTGAAATTGCTTCTCTAAATCGGTCCATCCCTTGATTGAATTTGGCGGTAGGGAAGAAAATCAAGAGAAAGCTGATCTAAACAGAGATAATGGGAAGAATCTAACTCTGAGAGCCTCCTCGATCGATGCATCTCCGCATTGTGCGAGGAAACAACTAATATGCTCGACTGTTGAGGTACTGTCTTGACCAGAGAACTTCGAAAAATCTGAGACCCTGTACCTATTCGGTAGCGGCACCCTGTCGAACCAATCTGGATATGGATGCCGATACATGTAACTCCATTCTTTTAGCTTGAGCCCGAACTGACCCCTCATAATCTCTGCCATCTTGAAGGCGAAATTATCTTCCTTTGATGCCAGATAATGTGGTACCTGCGTCGCTGCCCTGTCTGGATGCTGATAATTATTTTGGGGCAGTGTTCCTTCAAAATTCATCTGTTGACGTGGAGACCTATAACAGGCTGTATAATGGTACCCCGGCGAAGGTGCACCCACCAGAGGGTGGTGCGTTTGAGGCGATGTACCAGTTGGCATCGGGGCTAGCGGTATTAAGCCTGGTACCGTGTCGCGCTCTAACCTGTACGTCACTACTGGCAGAATAGTTGTCATCGGCGGAGGTGTGGTCAAGGTGATGGGTGCCGGTGACCTCTGCTAAAAATAGACTGGCCCTTGAGGTAATTCCTGAGCAATGTACCCATCCACCGTCTTCTTGATCAACCCATGCAGAGTGTTTACTAACACACCGGATTGGTTAATCAGTGCGTGACTAACTGCTTCGTTGACTGTGTCCTAGAACGATCTCTATGGACTTTGATTGCTAGACTCAGCTTGCAGGGCTAGAATTGGCAATTGGCTCTTCTGGATCATCCCGCGCCGAGTCATACTAAAGGACTCCAAGCACAGCTTCTGAAAATCTGCAACAGTCTGCTGTACTTCTGCCCTCTGTTCATCAGTCAAAAGTTCTAATGTGACCGAGATGACAGCGTTGTTGGTCTGCTCAGCCTCCTTCCCGGTCATGGCACCGATGAAGAAGATTAATCTTGTTGTTTTATGAAAATGGTCCCACTGAGCGTGCCTAGAAAGCGTGTTGACGCAAAAATCATAGGTAGCCCTACGTCTTCACACTCAAAAGCCTGGGAGAGTCTGCTTATTTCTAGTGTAGGTCCTAAATAACCCGGAGGTGTCAGTAGGCATGCCAGTCAATTTAACCCTACAATTAACAAGGAAATAAACATGAGATATCCTAACTCTATCAGCGATAGCCTATCGCCATCGGCAACAATAGCACGCTTAAAAACCATGATGCATCATGCAAAGCGTATTAAGTATAGTAAATCCTACCGATCGGCTCTAACATTAATGCCCTAAAGTACCAATCTCTACGGTTCAAACTAAACTGATATGTCACTGAAAGAACTACAGATAAGATTAAACCGATTGACATGAAGACATAGAAACCATCGGCTAAAACTCCGATGAATGTCGGGTTAGTAAATCGTACCAAATCAGCTCATATGCATCCCCGTCAACGCCATGGATAGGACCCAACTGAGATAGCATGCCATTAATGATCGTCATACAATCTAATCTGATATAAGAAACCAAACCACTGTGATTGGTAAATACATAGATTCGATCGATAAAGCATAGTATGAGAAGATGAATCAATGCATTAAACCGATAACTAGCAAACCTACTCCGTCTGATCATAGTATTAGACCTAACCGAGAAAGCCATGAACATATGAATCAGTTTATCAAATAGACTATCCACGTCGAAGTCAGGGATCAGACTCAATTGATGCAGCCATGGCTCTAGTGGGGAATCACCCTAATGCTACGTACTTAAAGTTGGCGATACGCCGAAGGGTTTAATTGATTGGTTGTGTATGTTTTTTACATTGACCTCGGGCTTACATATTTATAACTGGGTAGACACGCTATCTGTGGATAATATAGAATCCTAACTGACTTATTTATTTGCTAATTGAATGAAAACTAATCATGAAGTATTAGCCCACGTCGCACGCAGCCCGTCTTCGCCTATTAAGCCTCTATCGACGGCCGATCGGCATCGTTGCCTGGTTTGCCTAGCCGATGGTGCGCCATCTAAATTCCGGTGTCAACACATGCCCCCGAGTTCAGAATGTGCAACGTCGCATTTCAAAATTTTCCCTCGAGAACTGAATCGCTAGACTACCGAGTGTATATAAATCTTGCTCGATAAGCCTCCCTCTTCAAGCTCGGCCATCTTCACCATTCACCAGCTTATTCTCTCTCTCCTTTCATCTCCCGCCATGGCATCCAACGTTCCGAACTCTCCACTGAGCAAGAAAATCAAGCTAAGCTACTCTGATCACAACGCGTCCGGTGATCATGATCCTATATGTTTCTTCCGGTTTATTTGATCCTTGTTAGATCAATCCCTTGCTTCATCTCTTTAAAATTTTCACGTATTTTGTCTCTATTCTTGAGCTCTAGGCTTCTTCTATTCCAAACACTAATTCACCATACCCTTCACGCTCCAAGGGCTCGACCGCCCCAACTCAGCCGGCTAGTGCCGATGGCGATCATGACCTCAATCGCCTCAATTTCTATTCTAGCGAGGCTGACAATTTTTGAGATTCTCTGCTAGCCGTGAGTGCCTCTTCAACACCTTGTCAATGTAACTATCCTGACATAATCCAATTAGCCTCCTTGATCTATCTCTATAGATCTTGATACCCATAATATATACTGCCTCTCCTAAGTCCTTCGTAGAAAAACTATTTTTCAATGAAGACTTAACAGACTCTAGCATATGTATATCATTTCCGATCAACAATATGTCATCCACATGTAGTATCAGAAATACCAGTGTGCTTTCACTAGCCTTCTTGTAAACATTTCCATCTATGTCTATCTTCTTCTTGAAGACCCATTTACACTCAATGGTTATTACACCATCAGGTGGATCAACCAAGTTCCAAACTTGATTGGTGTACATGGATTCAAGCTCAGATCTCATGGCTCCAAGTTATTTCTTAGAGTTTGGTCCCATCACCGCTTCTTCATAAGTCTTGGGCTCATTGTTGTCCAACAACAATATATCCCAATCCCGAGTGGTTGAGAACATGAACCTTTCAGGTTCTCGACGCAACCTCTCTAACCTACGTGGTGCAACAGGTTCTTCAATACCTTGATTATCATGTTGTGGTTCAATGGGAGTTGAAACATTTTCAAGTATTTCTCAAACTTCTTCGAGGTGCACCGAGCTCCTGTAGGACCGAAAAGGCGACCAGAGGGGGGGTGAATGGGCGCAAATTAAACCCGTGGAAGCCAGCCCTAGCCCGTGGAGGAAGAGGGATGGAACCCTAGGTTGCCATGGTGGAGAGGAGGAGAGAGGTGAGGCTTGAGGAAGAAGAAGGTGGGAGGCTTGGAGGAGAAGGAAACAAGTGGAGACAATTTTCAGAATATTGC
>KE371163.1:541727-564965 GCA_000418225.1 Zizania latifolia | reverse complement strand
GGCTCGACGCACGGCCAGCACCCGGGAACGCGAGGAGCAGCAGCGACACCCTCGGCTACGACGACACACGGCCCCAACTCCGGCGAGCAGCGTCTTCTCCACCCATTTAGTTGATTCCTAAATCTCTCACACACCACTTGTTTGATGAAATGCCTAAGACAGATTTGGGATGCATGCCATGTGTTTGATAAAATGTGTACAAGCGCTTGATTTTTTAACTGCACTTCATATGTTTGATGAAATGTCTATGTGATCCAAGTGCACTTCAACTATTTGTTGTTTTGCGAGAGAGGATCCGGAATGTTTTTTACATGCTTGATGAAATGACATTGCGTTTGTTCACAAAGTGTTCGATCTTTTGCATTTGAGTGTCTCGGGCGTATCTTTTTCTATAGAACGCTCGTCACACTAGTGAATGCATTTTGATAGATCGATTTACACTTGTCTCTACGTAGAGTGATTCTTTTCAGCATTCATCTTTTGGAGGTTTGTATCGACTTGCTTTGAGAGTGAACATTTTATGGCACAGTCTTGTGCAAAATCTCATAGAGTCACTTGCAAGTTGGACACTTGAGTTTGAGGAAGTTTTCCTGAAGTTTTTGTATCGAATTGCCAGGTGTAACTTTTATTGTCCAGACTTGGACTGAATCTCATCAAGTCACTTGCAAGTCCGATACTCAAGTTTCAGGAGTTTTATTTTTCCGCTGTATTTTTTATTCGCGCCCATTCACCCCTCCTCTGGTCGCTAGTTTCGATCCTACAATTCTTTGCTAGTAATGAAGCAGCTATCGGGTGAACATGAATGCAAGGATGATATTTTGAAGACTTATCACGATCTGTGTCAAGACCTGATGTCAAGCCTCGGAAGTATAACCCTCACCCATATCCCAAGATAGCAGAATACGGAGGCAAATGATCTGGCTCAAACAGCATCGGGGTATAAACCGATGGCTAAGCCGATTGAGATAGAAGTTGCAGAGGTGGAACCCGATGACTAGAGGTATGAGCTCGTTACATATTTGAAGAACCCTTCACAATCGGTGCCAAGAAAACTCAGGTACAAAGCTACGAAGTATGTGTTGCTTGATGAAGAACTGTATTATCGGACTATTGATGGAGTGCTGCTCAAGTGTATAAACACCAAAGAGGCGAAGGTTGTTATGTGCGAGGTTCATGATGGCATATGTGGCACACACCAATCAGCCCAGAAGATGAAGTGGCTACTCCGGAGGGCAGGGTACTTTTGGACGACCATGATGGAGGATTGCATAAGGTATTATAAAGGATGTCAGGATTGCCAGAAGTTTGGAACCATCCAAAGAGCTCCAGCATCGGCAATGAACCCGATAATCAAGCCGTGGCCTTTCAGAGGTTTGGGTATCGACATGATCGGCCAGATCTACCCAGCATCAAACAAGGGACACAAGTTCATTCTAGCGGCTACATATTACTTCACCAAATGGGTAGAGGTTGTTCTTTTAAAGAAGGTTACTTCAGCTGATGCAATCGAGTTTATTAAGGAACATATAATATATCGCTTCGAGGTCCCACAGACAATTACAACCGATCAAGGGTCAATCTTCGTATCAGAGGAGTTCCAGCAATTTGCAGTCAGCATGGGGATCAAGCAATTGAATTCATCGCCCTATTATGCGCAGGCGAATGGACAAGCGGTGGCGTCTAACAAGAGTTTGATAAAGCTAATAAAGCGCAAAATCAATGAACAGCCGAAGCGATGGCATCGGTCCCTATCGGAGGCACTTTGGGCTTATCGGATGGCATGTCACGGAGCTACACAGGTGCCGCCGTATCAGTTGGTTTATGGACATGAAGCAGTATTGCCGTGGGAAAATAATATCGGCTCAAGAAGGATAACATTGCAAAATCAGCTTATAGCCGATGATTATTATAATTTAATGACAGATGGTTTGGATGATTTGGCACAGAACCGGTTAAGAGCCCTCAAGAAGATCGAAGAAAACAAAGCAAGGGTGACCAGACAATATAATAAGAAGGTGGTGCCTAAGTCATTTGAAGAGGGAGATTTAGTATGGAAGCTTATTCTACCGATTGGGTCTAAAGATAATTGGTTCAGAAAATGGTCACCTAATTGGGAAGGGCCTTATCGGATACATCGAGTGGTTCTTGGTAACGCTTATCTACTCGAGAGCTTAGAAGGAGAGCTGTTCGGGAAAGCATTGAATGGAAAGTACTTGAAGCGATACCATCCGATCATATGGATAAATGCCTAAGTCTACATGAAAGCAAAGAAAATCAAATAGCCAATACAAAAGTATCACCTTAAGAAACGACCGATGAGACTCATCGCCCTTAGATATAAATTTACAGCATAAAATTCAAGTGTTATTAGGACCACAACCAGCCCATCGGGCACGCATCAGAGTTTTAAGTTGGAAGAATTTCAGGACAGGTACGGGATGATAGCTTCAATTGCTTTGCTTCTGATATCATTGATGCTTTGGATAAAGGTCAGGTCCTCTTTGTCCGACCCCAGAACTGACTTGATGGCCCGATAGCGATGATGTGCGCGGCGGACGGTCTCGGCAAGTTGATTTTCCTGCGCCTGAATCCGCTGAGGAAGGACTTGCAGGATATTTTTGTCAGAAGCTATCTTCGCCCGTACCTCTGCAAGCCTTGAAGCCAGATCAGCTTCCTCCAATTTCAGCTGTGCTAGATGAGAAGAAGTGGCCGATGACTCGTCAAATAGATTGTCCAGATTGGTCTTCTCCTGAAAAATAGCAGCATCATCGGCTCGGACGGCATCCAGCTGCAGTCTCTGACTCACCCTGTCGGCCATTCTCTGTTGAGCTCTGATGAACGAGGACTGATGGAACTCCAGGTTTACCGCCGGCGTCAACACATCTACAAGCTCAGCATAAAGATGATCCATGATATCATTAAAGCGTGCCCTTATCAGACCCGAATTATTTACCAAGCACTCAACAGGGTCTTCGAGCCAATTCAGGATGTCCGATAGGACCTCTTTGACTTTAGAGGGGAGTGGAGCGCTAGCCGGCTGGGAGCACCAATGATTTCTTCTTGCAGATAATGATTAATATCGAAAGGAAATCTTTGGGCAAATGACTGAATAAAAACAAGACAAGGGGTAAGACAGAGGTTAACATAGTTGAAATGGAAGAGTTGAAAGAGAGCTTATATCGGCTGCTTCAGCACGATCGGGTACAAGAGTGGGATCGGCGGCCGCAGGAGATTCGTAGGGTGCCTCGGCTACATTCTCACCACCGATATCGGTGGTATGACTTCTGGTTGGGCCCTCTTCTTCAATATCAGCTTGAGGGGCAGGGACGTTGGAATCCTCCGCCACAACAGAAGGGTCGATCATCGACTGCAAAAATGAAATAAGGCCGATGTCAGTATCATAAAGATAGGTATAACCAGAAGATTAAAAGGTACCTGGGAAGATTAAAAGCCCACCAACCGATAGCTTGGCCGATACCTAGTGGAGGAGGTGATAGGTGGCTCTAAGAATGTATCGGCCAAGGGGGATTTTCTTGTTCGTAGCAAGCTGTTCGGCCATGAACTGAAGATGGGTTGTCAGCCCCAAGGTAGATCTACAGAAAAAGAATCTTTCTAGCCAGAGGTTAAGGAAAGCAATGTGTTCTCGAATATCTACTGGGCCAGTCTTTTTATTGTACTTGGCGATATATTTTCCCCAGCCGCCACAGGATTTAGTGTCAAGACGGTGGGTTGGTTTGAATTGGAAAAAAAGTGGGTCCATCGGAGAGGTAATATCTAGAGATGTCAAGGCGAAGACATCGAGCAAAGAGGAGCTCTTCGGCCCATGGCCGAACAAGAAGGCATTGAGCGCATCGGACCAGAAGTAGCAAGCAGCAGCAAGCATCGGCTCGTTCTTATAGGGCTCAGCGAGAGAGAGGCTGATGTAGTGCCCGATATCAATCTCATCCCAGAAAGTGCGCTTGGCGGCCGATACCCTGAGGTACCAGTCCCGCCAGCCGGGAAGAGGAGAAGGAAAGGCTCTGAAGCTCAAATTCCAGTCAGAGAGAAGCATATTAGAGTTCTTGAAAGGGATCCGTTAGGTTTCAGCATTAATAATATCAGAAGGGTCTGGATTACGCATCGGACCGAGAAAAAAGTAGGAAGGAGGATCTGCAAGGGGGATGAGGATTTGGTTTTTGAGGTTCTACAGAAAAAAAAGAAAAAGGGCAAATCAGAGAACTAAAAAATGCAACCAGAAACCAAGAACCTGAAAGAACAGTGAAAAGGAAGAGAAACTGAGAAGGGACCAAATAGTACAATGTACCTCTGGAATCATGGAGGTGGTCGCCATTGGAGCTACGGCGGAGATTGTTGATGTGACTGAATGCGAAGAGGTGGATTTTGCAGTCCTAGATCGTCGGAGGCGAAGACACCGGCAGCAAGTACGCAGCGACAGTGAGGAGGCTTGGGTGAGAAAAGTGCTGTGCGCGTGAAGGAAACGAGAAGTAGAGAAGAAGAGGAAGGGTCGCCGGTTGGTATCTATAGGGCAAATGTGGTGCTTCGGAAATTGGATTAAGGAGGATTCCGCAGATTTGGTGGGGCCCATGATCCAACGTTTGGCAGAGGTTGCTATTGGTAAGACTGGAATTTCGATGCATCGGGTTGCACCCATACTCCGAAATTAGGGGGCATGTGTTAACGGCAAGATTTGGTAAGGCCCAAGCCCAACACAGTTTCGGCACGGTCAATGGAAGTCAAGGAGTCTGGTCAAAGCACTGTCAATGAAGCCCGTCTGCTATGCGTACGTGTGACCGGATAAAGATACAAAGAAGCCGATAAAGGAAAGGATAGATTTTGCTGCGAAGATAAAGATGGAATTGGTTGCAGTCGTATCCTCATAGGACAGCAAGTCTCCGGACTATAAATATGTAAATGTTAGATTAGAATAGGAATCAATCAACAGATCAAACAACTCTCGGCGCATCGCCAAACTTGCCATCGGCGAGTTCTTGCTCTCCCGCGAGGCTGCATCGCTTTCATCTCCGACGAGGGGTAAGTTCCGCCAAACATGTATTGAGTAGTAGATCTAAGGCTTTATTGGTTAGGTCCAACATCTTAGTCTATGTATCGATCATGCTGTATCAGATGGGTGGTTTAGATCAAATATTTCAGTTTAAGGCTTCATCGGTTGAGTTCGACATCTTAGTCTGTGTGTTTGATTAACGTCACGTATCGTTCATCTGGATGAAGTGTGCTCCGATATGTTTAGCACTATGATTTGCTGTGACTTAGCGACTGTCTTGGTTCGGTCCAATCTTGCGGTTTTAGCGAATAATAATGCGAACACAGATCGGGCATGGTGAGGCCAGATTCTATCGGAGTATAAGCCGATAGGTTATCTTTCTGCATGTTTTAATCTCATCGTTGTATTGGGCATTGGAATCGGGCGATACACATCGGTCTAGCGTTATTATATCTATCTTGCTTTTATATCCCGATATCGACTCTAGTATTACTTTCAGATGATTTTACAGATTAGATGGTTCATGCCGATACTATTGTCCTGATAGACCTTTACATTGGATTTATTTTCATGCCATGCATCCGATATGTCACATCATACGATTTTTTACTATGCCTTATTTATCTTATTTAAATGTACGTCCCGATGCACGCCAAGACCATCGGCTCGATAGCCGATAGGCGTTACTACTAACGTTTTTTTGTCTATCTTATCAGTTGCAGGATCAAACTGATTGGCACGCCACGAACCGTAAATTTAGGACCTGCACTAGAGTTAAGCAGATCTCTCAGGCCACGCGTGTGACCAAAAACTTCACCAAGAGACTGGCCCGGAACTTCTGGTCCTACCAGAACTTTGGGATGCTCCAGAACCCGGAACTTCCAGCTACGGCCGGAACTTCCGGTTCCCCAGAATTTCCTTGGGCACAATTCCATCAATCTCCCACTTGCACAAGAACCAATTCTTTACAAGATTTGAATTCCATCCCCTTAAGCGTGCGACCCAATAGGTTCATATGCAAATGGTCGCTATCCTGGAAACCCTTTTCGGATCGCCGATCAATAGCGGTACCTAGCAGCACATATTGACCCCCTAAAGCATACAAAGTCAAAATCATACTTTCTGAACCTTGATATACTCACACACCAATCCCTTTACCATATGACATCAATCAAGCTCAAGGAGAGATTCGTGCCACCCTTGTTGATAGCTCGGCACTTCACTCGATCAAGTAGTGGATTCAATCATGATCAACTCTTTGATCATAGTGGCATGGCCATGCACTTTCCAATCCGACTACCTCGAGGGGCCCAGAGACATCTCTCCCATTATGTAGAAGGGGTAAATTCCATCTTAACCGCTCATATCCCACGACATGTTTCGTGGCACACCCAAAAGCAACCTTTATAACTACCCTGTTACGAAATAGCGTTTGGAAGCTCTTAAGTGTGCTACTACACATTCTAGAATCAATGACAATCTCAGGTCTAAGGATTCTGTAGGTACATCATTTGAGATGACAACTGATGGCACATATAAAATAACAATACCAGCATTATCTCAAAGTGGGTCTATCCAACTCCATGTTCACTAACATGAGTCCACATCACTGATTTGACATCTCCATGTCTATGATCTGTGAAACATGATCATCAATCAGACATATATGCTAATCTATAAATCAGTACTGTCCTACATGACGATATGAGATTAGGGATCGTTTAGAACAATATCAGAACACAAAGAGTCTCATAAACAAGTCATCAACTTGCTGATTAATGTAAAAGATATTTATTCAAGGAACAAGATAACCAATTATCCAAATGTACATTAACATAGACAAAATAACTTCTTCTCACATACACTCAACTCACTCACGTAAGTATCTAATACCCATAGACCTCAAGTGCGTCTCATGCTTGGGCTATGACAGAGGCTTCATCAATAGATTGGCTAGGTTTAAATCTATGTGTACCTTGCATATCTTCACATCACCTCTATCTATAATCTCACGGATCAGGTGATAGCGTCGCAATATGTGCTTGGACTTCTGATGCGACCTAGGCTCCTTGGCTTACGCAATGGCACCACTATTATCACAATAGAGGTCCACTGGACTAGACGCACTAGGGATAACACCCAGCTCAGAAACAAACTTTCTGATCCAAACTGCCTCCTTCACAGCTTCCGAAGCTGCAATATACTCAGCCTCTATTGTTGAATCTACAACCGTTTCTTGCTTGGAACTCTTCCAACTCACTGCGCCTCCATTGAGGCAGAACACAAATCCAGACTGTGATCGCGAATTGTCCTTTTCGGTCTAGAAGCTGGCATCGGTGTAACCACTTACAACGAGCTCCTCCTCGCCTCCATAGACCAAGAACATATCCTCAGTTCTTCTCAAGTACTTAAGGATACTCTTTACTACCGCTAGTGACTTTCACCTGGGTTTGACTGATATGTGCTCGTAACAATTAGAGCATAAGAGACATCTGGGCGTGTACAAAGCATGGCATAAATGATGGATCCGATTGCGGAGGCATACGGGATCGCACTAATCTTCTCCAGCTCATCGGGTGCCGAAGGACAATAACTCTTGCTGAGAGAAATACCATGTGACATTGGTAGGAAACCTTTCTTGGAACTCTGCATATTGAACAATTTCAATACATTGTCAATGTACATGCTTTGGCTTAATCCAATTAACCTTCTCGATCTTTATGCCTAAGATGTATGCTGCTTCTCCAAGATCTTTCATTGAGAAACTTTTTCTCAACGAAGACTTGACAGCATCTAACATAGGAATATCATTTCTGATCAACAATATGTCATCTATATATAAGACCAGAAACACAAGTGAGCTCCCACTAGCTTTTTTGTAAACACAAGGCCCTTCTTCGTTCTTGATGAAGCCAAACCCTTTGACTACCTCATCAAAACGAAGGTTCCAACTCCGAGAAGCCTGCTTCAGCCCATAAATGGACCTTTGCATCTTGCAAACTTTCCCAGCACTCTCAGGATCATCAAGACCTTTAGGCTGGCGGAGCCAGCTGTGGAACAATTCCACACTGCTTCAGATGGTCATTAAAGTCATAGCTCAAATATTCACCTCCACGATCCGATCGTAGAAATTTAATTGTCTTGTCAGTATGATTTGAACCTCATTCTGGAACTCCTTGAACTTTTCAAAGGATTTCGACTTATGCCTCACTAAGTAGACGTAATCATATCTACTAAAGTCGTTGGTAAAACTTATGAAGTACTGATATCCACCTCTGGCTGTAGAACTCATTGGTCCACATACATCAGTATGTACAATGACCAATAGCTCGTTTGCCCTCTCACTTTGACCAGTGAAAGGCGCCTTAGTCATCTTGCCAAGGAAACAAGACTCACATGTGTCAAACGATTCAAAATCAAATGACTGCAAAAGCCCATCTCTATGGAGCTTCTGCATGCGCTTCTCATTTATATGACCCAAACGATAATGCCTGACATAGGTAGGATTTAAATCATTGAGTCAAGATTTCTTCATATTAATGTTATAGACATATGTATAATCAAGATTCAGAACATATAAGCCATTCAACAATGGACAAACACCATAGATCATACCATTAAAAAATATAGAACAACACTTGTTCTTTATTACGAATTCAAAACCATCTTCCTCTAAATATGATGAAGAGATAATGTTTCTGTCCAAAGCGGGAATAAAATAACAATTATTTAACTCCAAAACTAATCCTGAGGGTAGCGACAAAGAATAGACGTCGACGGCCAACGCAGCAACTTTTATACCATTGCCGATGCGAACATCCAATTCGCCTCTTGCGCACTTCCTAGTCCTTTTTCAGCTCCTGCAACGATTTGCAAGTGTGAATCATTGATCCGGTATCAAATACTCATGAATCACTTGAACAAGTAGTAAGATAAATTTCCATAATATTTATACCTGAAGCGGAAGTCACACTTCCCTTATTTTTTTTTGTTCTTCCAAGTACAACTTGCAATTCCTCCACCAATGGCTAGGCTTATGGTAGTGGTGGCAAGTGTCAGAGTTAGCTGGGCCTGACTCGGACTTTCCAGCCGATTTAGACTAAGAGCTCGATATCACATCTGGAGCTTTAGCCTTTCCCTTACGCTTTCTCTTCTTACTTTCCTTTTGAACCATCATCACATGACTAGGATTTTTCTTAAGGCTTTCCTCGGCTGTCTTGAGTATTTCATGCAATTCAGCCAACGTCTTCTTTATGCCATTCATATGATAATTCATGATGAATGGCTCGAAGCTCGCAGGGAGCGACTGAAGAATCACATATGTGGCTAAATCTTTATCAAGTTTAGAGCAAAGCTTCTCCAGTTTTTCAACGTAACCAATCATCTTGATCACATGAGGACTCACTGGACTGCCTTCCGCCAACCTGCACGCAAACAAGGACTTTGAGACATTATACCTCTCAGTCCGTATTTGGTTCTCAAACATGCCCTTCAGCCCCACGATCATATCGTAGGCATCCCTGTCCTCATATTTCTTCTGAAGCTCAGAGGACATGCAGGCAAGCATGAGATAGCTGACATCAATTGAATCACTAACGAACTTCTCATAAGCTCGCCTTTCAGCAATTGGTGTATTATCCGTTGGTTCATCAGGGTAGGGTTTCTCTAGAATGTAATCCTTATTCTCCTGTTTGAGAACGATTCTCAAATTCCTGTACCAGTCTATAAAATTTGTTCCAGACAATTTCTCCCTTTCAAGGATAGGTCGCAGATAAAAAAAGAAAGTGTTCTTTGTTGTAGGTGCCATGATCTACAACAACAATGTAAGGTTTAGCACTATGCTATGTTAATCTTCTATCAAATAAAAGATATGCCACAATATGTAAAATGATCGCTTTCCCTCTAACGACACATTGTGGGACAAGATCCATATTCATCTAACTCCTAGTGAGCTTTGGCATCACTGCTAGAAGATTAGTGACATAAGTAACCAACACATGCAAATCACATCTCTATGTGACTCTTGTTCGTTGGGGTAGCATCCAATAACCGACTCCCAATTCCATGCCCCAAAGCCCAAAACCGTTTTGATAGCTTTGTTAAGCAAGCCGATACTATGCATGTGGTGTCCGACATCCACCCTAACTGGTCAAGATAAAAGACGGCACCTTGCTTTGGCAGACCCACCATTGATGATCGAGAACCTTAGTAGGCACAGCTATTGGAAAGAGCATCAATGATTAATTTTCTGAGGGAAACTATTCTAACATGGTAACGATGCCTACCGCACACAGAACATCAAAGAATAGTATGATAGGAACATAAGTAAACATCACAGGCAATCATATTAACTGTGACATAGTATGGCCCTCTCACACGGTGATCTCCATCTCCATGGTTCCTGTCCTTCGGATCATCACGCTTCAGGCCTCCATGAACTTGTATCAGTCTATTACACCTAATAGCACTATCCTAATTACATGAACTGAAGCATCACATGTCGACGCGCAGGTCGTACAACATTTGAATAGTCTTGGGCTATAATCAATCGTGATGCGCAGGCCATGTTATTACAAGTGGGTATCATATACTTTACAAGGCCATACCAGTCACAACATTCTCTGCAAAAACAAGTTAGGCGGAGAATATGCGCAACTGAAAATAGACTCTGAACTTCCTGCTCAGTCGGAACTTCCGGTCGAAGGGCCCGAAACTTCCGACTGAGGGCCGAAACTTCCGAAATCAACCTTCTGACTCGGATTTAAATTGGCCTGGAACCTTCCGGGTCATACCCGGAACTTCCAAAAATAACCTTCTGTACGGAATTTATTTCTATCCAGAACTTCCGGTCTAACCGAAACTTCTGAACCTAGAACTTCTGGTCCAACCAGAACTTCCGAAAATAACATTCTGTATCAAAAATTATTTCGGCCCGGAACTTCCGGTCCAACCGGAACTTCTAGAAATCCGACGACAAAAACAATAGATCTAATATATTTCCATCACATATCACCGGATGTGATCGATCCAGATCGAACACTACGCACGTAGGCTCTGATATCACTGTTGGGTTATGGGGAGGCTACGCTAGCGCTTAATTTCAAAAATTTACCCCGTTAGCCCAGGAACCATACGTGCAATGAGATCATGGATCGTTACCTCGAGCCTCGAGACACGCTCGGGCAGCGGAAGTAGAGTCAATGAAAAGCGTCCTTGATCTGCTCCTCACAGCTCCGTCTGTTCGTCGGCGGCGAAGTCGGTATAATCCGGCGTTCTCCAAGGAAGAAGAACAGCACCGATGCAGCAACGGTGCCTCTCCGGTATCCACGCGTACAGGGACGGGATCACCTCGTGCCGGCGTGCTAGCGCCACTCGTGAGATCCAGGGAGATCGATCACAACACTTGCAATCGAGGAGAGAAAAGAGGTGGCGGCCAGGGCTCTCAACCAGGAGCAATAGTAGAAACAACCAGCAACCTTTTCATGCTTGCCCCACCTCTCTTTATATAGTGCCCCATCATGGGCCTTTAATCTATATTAAAGCCCAACAGATCTAATCTGTTCGCCTCGCCCAAAACTTCTGACTATAGCCGAAACTTCCAGACCCTGGAATATCCCGCTACAGCCGGAACTTCTGAAAATGACCTTTTGTATCGAATTATTCTCGACCCGAAACTTTCAGCTACAGCTGGAACTTCTGGTTTGTCCAGAAAATCAAATACTAGGACTGGCCTGGGACTTCTAATCCTACCAGAACTTCCGGATGCTCCAGAACCCAGAACTTCCGACTACGGCTGGAACTTCCGGTTCCCCTAGAATTTTCTTGAGCACAATTCCATCACTGAGAGGGTGCATTCGGACTTGCCTGAGGGTTGCCTCCATCTAGGCCGATAGGTCGATAGCCTCTGCTTGGGTGAGACTGTCCTTCTCACATGCACGGGAAGTGCTGACTTTTCCCTGAACAGTGACGACTTCGCCGGGGCCCGGCATCTTGAGCACCAAGTACGGATAGTGCCTGATTGCCATGAATTTGGCTATGGATGGTCTACCTAGGACGACATGGAATGGAATGTCGTATTCTATGATCTAGAAGGTGATGTGCTCGGTCTGATAGTTATCTCGAGAACCGAATGTGACCCAGAGAGTTATGGCGCTGAGCAGCACCGAGCTCTGTCCTGGTATGCTACCGTAGAACGAGAAGTTGTCCTCTTTTTGGAGGCTGTCGACCGAGATGCCAATTTCAGTGAGGGACTTGCGGAACAGGATGTTTAGCCCACTCCCTCTATCGATCAGTACCCGCCTAACGCATACTTTAAGAATCACTAGGTCAACCACTAAGGGCCAACACTCGGTTTTTGGGACGTTTGTTCATTGGTCATCTTGAGAAAAGGTGATCAAAACTTCCGACCACCACAGCAGCTGAAGTTCCTCGAATCCTACGACGTTGATGCGTTGATCCAGAATCTTTTGCTGCCATTTGGTTTCAGCTAACGTGGGGCCTCCAAAGACAATGTTCATAGTCCTATGAGGTTCTTGGAAGTCGTTGTCATCTTGAGGCCGACTATCGTTTCTCAGGGCATCATCATCGTCTCGGCGTCTTTTGCTCTGGCGGGGATTATTGTGCAATTCTTTGATGAGCACGTCCTTTAGAGAATAACACTTGCGCATGGTGTGCTTTCCCTTTGAATAAAACGGGCACGGTTTATCGAGTTCTTCCAATATGGCTTCATCCACCTGGCGTCGTGCTGTAGGCGGCCGCCACGATTGTCTCTATCTTTCTCTTTCGCTCTTGTTTACCCTGAGAGGATCTCGATCGCTCATCCTCTCGTCAAGGGGACCGAGGTCGGTCGTCTTTGTTTCGATGAGATCAACTGTCATGGCATGACTGCTCCAATTTTTCCCTTCGAGCATCTTTGCAGTCAGCGTAACTTTCAGCGATGAAGATCATCCGGGCCATGGACTTCGGCTTCTTCGTCACGAGGGCCCCGTGCAACTCGAAAGAGTGGTGTAGGGCATCGGTGAAGTAGTTGATGATGTCTCTTTCATCGATTTTCACGATCATAGTCCTTTTCTCCGAGAACCTTTGGATAAAACTATGGAGCGTCTCATCCTCCTTCTGTCGCAATCATTGGAGGTCGTATTGGGTCCTGGGCTTTTGCCATGTTCCCTGATAGTTGTCGATGATGGCTGATCGAAGTTGAGCCTAGGAGTCGATAGAGTTCCTAGGTAGGCTCGAGAGCTAATTGTTGGCAGACGAAGAGAGCATGACTAGAAGATAGTTTGCTATGACGGTCAATGCTTGGTCTTGGCCTACCCTTGGTCCGGTCTGATAAGCCCAACTATGAGGCACCCGGGCGTCACACCCCCGACACCAAGTAAACAAGATTCACACGTCTCAAATAATTCAAAATCAAAAGAGTTAAGAAAACCATCTTTATGGAGTTTCTCCATGCGTCTTTCATTTATATGACCTATGCAAGAATGCCAAATAAATGTGGGATTCAAATCATTAAGACGTTACATTTTTCGTATTAATGTTATAGACGAGAGATTATTCAGGATTCAAAATGTACAATCCATTCTCCAATGGAATATGACAATAGAACATATCTCCAAGATAAATTGAAAAACCATTGTTCATTAATCTAAAGTCATAACCTTCTGCTTGCAAGCATGATGTAGAAATTACGTTTTACATAGAGTTGGAACACAATAACAATTATTTAATTCCAAAACTAATCCTAAAGTAGAGACAATGGCATCGTGCCAACAGCAACCGCAGCAACTCTTGCTCTATTGCCCACACAAGATCCACTTTGCCTCGAACGAAACTTCTACTTCTTCTCAGACCCTGCAACGACTTGTAGATTTGAGCAACTGATCCGGTATCAAATAACCAAGAATCAGTACATAAAGTAGCAACATTGATTTCTATAACATTTATACCTGAAGCAGAAGTTGTACTTCCCTTCTTCTTGAGATCCTCCAAGTACTTCTTGCAGTTCTCTTCTAATGACCTGGCTCCTTGCAGTAAAAGAATACTATATCTTGAGCCACCCCTTTCTTATCCTTTTTGGTATTGGAATTGCTCACGATCTCATCGGGAGTCAACTTCCTCTTGACCACACGTTTCTTGACACGAGGCTATTTCTTGCCTTTTTACAACATCATCACATGATTGCTGTTTTCAGCATCCCATATAGTTCCGTCAAGGTTTTGTCCATGCTATTCGTATGATAATTGAGTATGCACTGTTCAAAACTCGATGACAGGGATTGAAGAATCAAGTCAGTAGCCAACTCTTGGCTAAGCAGAAAGCCTAGCTTTTCTAGAGTCTCAATATAGCTAATCATCTTGATAACATAGGGACTGACGGGATTCCCTTCAGTAAGCCTGCATGAAAATAAGGACTTTGAGTTGTTAAACCTCTCGACCATCGCTTGGTTCTTAAACATGCCACGCAGACCCATAATGATATTATAAGTGTTTGTGTTCCCATATTGCTTCTAAAGCTCAGAGGACATTGTGGCAAGCATAAGACAGCTTACATCTAAGACATCATTAGTGTGCTTCTCATAAGCACGTCGTGCAGCCGCAGTAGCATTATCAGTCAAATCATTATGGTAAGGACTTTTAAGAATATACTCTTTACGCTCTTGCTTGAGAACAATTCTTAAATTTTATACCAATCCATAAAGTTTATTCCATTAAGCTTATCTTTCTCAAGGATAGATCACAAATTAAAAGAATTGGACGTGATAGAGGCTGACCTGATCTATAACATAAGATATGTAAAGTTTAGCACCTATGTTTATGTTAATCTTTCATTACACTATTTAATAAAAGATTCTCCTACTATGCGTTGGTAAATCAAAACCTCCCTCTTGGTTACACAGTCGGGCAGGATCCTCATTTCACTAATTCCTAGTGAGCTTTGGTATCACTACTAGAAATTAATGACATGGGGTAAGCAACACCTTGCTAATCATATCTCCATGTGACTCCTGTTTGTTGGGTTAGCATCACCATGCTCCGGCCCCAACCTGATGCCCTAAGGTCCAAAACTATTTTGATAACCTTATTAAGCAAACCAAAAGCTTCTGCATATAGATATCCGACATCTATCCCAACTTGCAATGGTAATCGCCGGCACCTGCTTTGGCAGACCCACCAAACGATGAACATTACTGTGTTAGGTGCAGCAATTGGAAAGCCATCGAAAACTTAATTTTTCTGACGGATTCAATCCTATCATGGCAACATATCAAACATGATATAACATGAAAATAGATAGAAGACATCATAGATAAACACTTTTAACTGTGAATGAGTATGTTTCATATGGTGATCTCCATCTCCATATTGCTGTAGATGATCTCTATCCTCCACATCATTCCTTCGGGCCATCATGCTTGATATCCTGCAATCTTATATCTATGCTACCATAGCTAAAAAAAGATTACAAATCAAGCATCTAGTCGACACGCAGGTCACAAATACAGTAGAGACAGCTATCACATAGCCGAAGATTATGGCTTACAAGCCATGTATAGGAGTTACATGCATCACATGCATCTCTCACAAATTATATAGGGCCATACCATTTACTTCATTCTCTACAAAAATAAGTTAGACGTAGAATCGTATTCTAGCTAACGATGTGAACTAGGACGCTATATAAGGCAGGCACACACGGCAGTCCCGCTAGCTGGTTAGTGGGCGAGGGGTCGAGCGGGAGGACGCCCCCTCATGGGTTGCTGGGTTGTGCTCTATCCACCAGCGAAAATGACATATCCAATCTATGAAGTTTCATTAGAAAAACTACTCGGGACAAACAATTTATCCTGATCCGAGACAACCTCTCTGGAACCAGTTTTTCTTTAAGCCGATGGGGTCAGCCAGGTGGTCGAGCAATACGCTCGAGATGATCGGATCAGTAACCTACTCAGATTAGGATATGTGTTTGCATTCAATGCAGCAACTTATCCCGATTCAAGTGTTATGACCCGATCTGCAACTACACTAAAAACCGATTGATCTCAGCAACCCGTGCTACCAATCGATTCATCACATAAACCAATCAAACTAGACCGTAATAGATCCAATCTATTACAACCGCATATCTACTATATGCACTGATCTATATCACAATCTATACAACATAGCTCTAATACCACTGTTGGGGAACGCGGAGGCTATGCTAGCCGAAAACAAAAATTTTCTACCACACACACCATGCTATCTTTCTAAAAGAGGGACCATAGATCATTACCTCATGCACGTAGTGTAGCGGAAGGAGAGTTGGAGTAGCGAGTCGATCCAACTCGAGCATGCCGATGAGGTCAGGAAGCCGATGGGCATTGTCGAGAAGCCGATCAACGTCCTCAAGAAGCCTTCGCCTGAAGTTGGGAACTCCCGAGGACTTCTCTCTAGGACTTCTGCTCCTTCAAACCGATGACACCGCTGATTCGATCAGCGACGCCGATGCCAATGTAGGTCAGCGAAGTAGTAAAGCAACGCCTCTACTGGTATCCACACATCCAGGGGTGGAACACTGACTGATGGTATACTAGCACCCTGATGGTCGATGAGATGGTCAGGCTCTCGAAAGGTGGCGGCTAGGGTTTGCTTTTGGTGGCTAACAACTTAGCACAAGGAATGCATCAACATGCGATCAGCAAAAAAACTTTGCTTCCCTGCACCCTGCACCCTCATTTATATAGATGTCCTAGCTTGGGCCCTCCCGGACCCAACCAGAACTCTACTCGGATCCCCATCTGATCTGTTTGGATCTCTATCCAAATATTTTGGATTTCTATCCAAACTATGCCCAATTCGAATCCTATTTGTATCCACTGTTCCAACAAATTAAGTGTGTGACCCTGTAGATTCGCGCATAGCTTGGTTAACATATGAAAACTCCATTCCATACTCTGTTAACAGTGGCCTCTAGCAAAACATATTAACCCAAGTAAACGTAAACATCATATCGATTAAACCTTGTAATGTTTTATATGTACATGTCCCTTTGCCTCATGATTCCGATCGAGCATAAGGTGAGATTTGTGCCATCCGATCAATACCTTGATCCTTTCTCGATCTCTATATTAGATTATAACCTATGATTAACTCCGCAATCACGTTGGCATGGCCATGCACTTCCATAATCCATTACATCGAGGGGCCCAGAGATATCTCTCCCATAAGGAGGGGCAAATTTTATCTTGACCACTCACATCTTAATACATGTTTCATAGCATACCCGAGGACTACTTCTATAACTACCCAGTTATGGATAGCGATTGGTAGACTCAAAGTAAGCTACTACGTTTGTTGGGAACCACGATGATCTCAGGTCTAAGGACTTTACATAAACACTACTGAGACCAACTGATGACACGCGGAATCTCAACAGTGCCTCATAGTGGGTCTATCCAACATATGTTCTCTAACATACGTTTATGTTATTGAGTTGGTATCTCCATACCCATGATCCATGAAACTGATCATCAATCAATACACATGCTAATATAAGTCATATCTGTTCCATATATAACCTATATTCAATCAGGGATCATTTAGAAATAGTCACATTATGAGTCTTATGAACAAATCATGTATTTGTTGATCCATAATAACAATCTATTTCAATGAACACTAACTTTATTTCATAAATATAGTATTTCACGTACAACATCTCCATGTTGCCTTTAGGACATAATACTAACACCCCCTCCCTTCGGTCGTCATCACCGCCACCCCTTCTCCAGTCTCTGCCATCTTCTCCCCTCCCTCGATGCATCAATCGCTGCCATCGGTGCTTGACCGCATAGAGTTGAAGCCCACGTCCATTGAGAAGGAGGTGTTCCTACGCATCATCGCCGACAACAGCTTGTCTGCCATGGTCCTATAGTATTTTACATAAATTTATTTGGGTCGATTTTTCATATTGAAATTTCCTATGAATGAACATGTTGATGTCCAAAGACACATCCTTACAAATAGAGAGGGAGTATGAAATTATATAACTTTGAGTACTTTGTAGTTGTATGTGATTGATCTCTCAATTCAATGGAGTGTTCTCTGTTCTTGATATTTGAATTCCTATGAAAGTTTTGACAAGCGGTCTGCTATATAGCAATTTACAAGAGTATGTCAATTAATCGATCAACACATTGTTTTCCTTGTATTATCAGAATTGGAAAATGATGAAATTCAAAATCCAAGTGCAAATTATTTGAAATCTCATGTTTTTTAGTTGAAGTTTGAGAATTCCAAGAATCACATAGGAACCCCAAAAGGTTAGAAGTAAGCTAATCATTTCATACCATCATACTCTCTTACATGAATCAAAATCTAGTGATCCAGCTAAATAATTTCTCAACTGATTCTGATTCACCACAAAATCACTTTACCAGAGAATCAGAATTAGAATTGTGAGAATTAGAATCTAGAGTGATACCAAACACACCCTAAATCTTGCAGTTGCCTCTGCCCTCATCAAAACAGTGTAAGGTAGTGCTACAACCTTTTATATTACCACGTATGTGTTTGTCGTATATGTGTTTAGTTGAGTTATAAATTTAAAAAACATGCGAAGTTATTTGGTTATAATAATTGTAGACCTATGGTATGGTAGAATGATTTTTATGAAGCTTAACATGATAAAATAATTATTTTATAACTTAATTAACAACGAATATAATAAGCTCATAAGGACTGACAAAAGGATCATACATAAAAAACCGTGAAGTTGTAGAATCTGTGGGATGAGCAACTTTTATTGTGTACTTGTAAAAACTGTTGTGATTAAAAAACTGGTTTCATTCAATAGTTGTTTAGTTTAGATTTTATCTTTCTAACCGATTGGAAAATGTGAACCGCTGTCAATTA
The DNA here is from genome assembly GCA_000418225.1 of Zizania latifolia. NCBI lineage: Eukaryota > Viridiplantae > Streptophyta > Magnoliopsida > Poales > Poaceae > Zizania > Zizania latifolia. The sequence goes on along the minus strand of KE371163.1, from coordinate 546,071 downwards.
AGGATGATAATTTTGCTCGATTATCCATTTACACACGGGTAAAATCTCTATTAAAGTCGGATATGTTCCTAATTTCATTCTCACGAGTATGATATTAGATCATACTTTATATCCAATTGGTAAATGTATATGAGTATAGGTAGTGACTAAACATACCTGCTTCGCTCGTTTATCCATTAGTCATAAGTATATGATCTAATCCCTAATCCAACCCTAGCCTCGTGACCCTCCTCTATAATCCGGTTGCCGCTAGCTCAACACAGCGCCTCTTTCCTCTACCATTATCCCCTATACCCACTGTCGGCTCCCATGCTCCCCCTGTCAGGCCCCATATCTCCCTATTGGCCCCCACAAGCCCGGCCCCTATCAATGCCTCCTCATCTTCCTGTTAGCATTATGCTCTATAGACAATATGAAGATGTTGCACATGGCATACTATATTTATAAAATAAAGTTATTGTTCCTTGAAATAGATTATCATTATGAATCAACAAGTATGTGACTTGTTCATGAGACTCATAATGTGACCATTTCTAAATGACCCCTAATCAGCTTTAAGTCATATATGGAATAGATATGACTGAGATCAGCATGTGTATTGATTTATGATCATGTCTCATTAATCATGGATATAGAGATATCAACTCAATAATATGGACGTATGTTAGAGAACATATGTTGGATAGACTCACCATGAGGCACTGTTGAGATTCCATGTGTCATCAGTTGGTCTCAGTAGTGTTTATGTAAAGTCCTTAGGCTTGAGATCATCATGGTTCTCAATATACATAGTAGCTTATTTAGAGTCTACCAAACGCTACTCTATAACTGGGTAGTTATAAAATTAGTCTTCGAGTATGCTATAAAACATATAGTGGGATGTGAGTGATCAAGATAGAATTTGCCCTATCTCTGAGCCCCTCGATGTAATGGATTATGAAAGTGCATGGACATACCGACATGATTAAAGAGTTAATCACATGGTTTAACCTAATACAGATATCGAGTGAGGATCGAGCTATTGATAGGATGGCATAAATCTTACCTTGTGCTCGATTAATATCGCGAGGCAAAGGGACATGTACATGAGGAACATTATAAGGTTCAGTCGATATGATCTTTACGTATATTTGGATTAATATGCTTTGCTAGAGGCCGCTGTTAACGGAGTATAGAAATGAGTTTTCATATGTTAACCAAGCTATGCGTGAACCTATAGGGTCATACACTTAACGGGTTAGAACACTAGATTCGAATAAGATTCGAATTGGACTCAATTTGGATAGAGATCCAAATGGTTTGGATAGAGATCCGAATAGATCGGATAGGGATCCGAGTAGAGTCCTGTTTGGGCCCAAGAGGGCCCAAGCTATGACGTCTATATATATGAGAGCAAAGGGCTCATGCAACATATGCTTTGGCGTGCTAATCTGTTAGCCACCATGAGAAACCTTAAGTCACCGACATCACTCTCGAGCCCGACTATCTCGCCGACCGCCCGGGTGCTAGCACACCATCAGCCGACGTTCCATCCCTAGACATGTGGATACTAGTAGAGGTGCTCCTTCTCATACTACGCTCATCGACATCAGCAGCGCTGATTAGATCAGTGTTGTCATCGACTCGTGGGAATTCGGGTGAAGGCTTCCCGAGGACTTTTCGATCAAATCGTCCATCTCCGGAGGACATTATCGGCTACATTTCGAGGACCTTAATCAGCTACCTTGAGAAGACATTGATCGGCTTCCCGAGGACATTGATCGGCTTCCTGACCACATCGGCACGCTCGTGTTGGATCGGCTCGCTACTCCAACACTTATTCCACTATTCTGTGCATCTATTAGTAATGATCTATGGTCCTTCTCTTAGCAAGATATCCTAGTGTGCATGGTAGAAAATTTTGTTTTCAACTAGTGTAGCCTCCATGTTCCCCAACACTTCCCACCGTTTGCCCCAGTCACTACCATAAAAATAGTCTTTAGTGACTAAGCTTTACGGACGGATCAATATCGTGCGTAAGTAATACACTTTTAGTGACGGGCTAATGTTCACACGTCAGTAATGTTGCCCTATTAGTGACAGGTCATAATGTGGCCCGTCATTAAAGAGAGAGCACCCTCATTAGTGACAGGTCATATTACGACCCATCATTAAAGGGTCGAAGAACTAGTGATGGACGGCAACTACCGCCAGTCACTAATGACACCACCGGTCAGTAGTGATGGGCGGTAGTTACAGCCCATCACTATAGGTGACTCCTATGTATAAGTAGATGGAGCCAACAGTGAATCGGCCACGCTTTCATATCACGTAGAACCCTAAACCCTAGCAGCCATGCTTCATCATGCTCCTCCGCCGTCATGGCATCCATTCTGTTGCGGCCTTCTCCGCTGGCCTCCGTTCCCTCACGGCCTCCGTTCTCTTGCACCCGCTGTTCTATCATGAGTGGTAACCATTTCGTCGCTGACCCTCCTCGCTGCCGCCTCGTCATGCCTCTCCTCCTCCTAAGGTCCTCCTCCTTCTCCGTCGTGGCTAGGATTTGTGACTTATTATGAGTTTGTGAATATGTGGATAATTAATTTGTTAATATATTGCTTTATGAATATGTTCCCCTATTCGCTCAATGAATAGAAGACTATTATATGAGGATGTGTGTGACAATTAGGGTTTTTTTGTTTTGACAAGTTTGTTCATACAATGATGTTATATTACGTGCTACTATTATTGTCCCTATATTTTATTCATACAATAATCTTACATTATGTGCTTACTACCATGTAGTTTGGTTTCGTATGTTGCTTTTTTCTTCAATATTCTTTAGGTGTAAGATTTAATTAATTAGTTGTCACACACCTATGAATTGAAATATAGCTTAGTGGCGTGGAGGCCATTAAGTTGGCAGCCCGACATCTGAGAGCAATATGAGTTTTTGTCTTGTGGTTTACATAAGTATTATTGTACTTTTTTCATCGTTATTAAATGTAACATGAATTAGGGACATGGCAAGCCTCCCAAAATCAACATGGCACTTCTGTCGAACAGCATGCTTCTAGCAATAGGCGAGCCCATACAGTATTATTGTACTTTTTTTGCTGTCTCGTACTGCAAGTGCTATGTTAGTTATAGTAATTCATGCCAACAATGTAGGTACCGACTTATATTCCTAACTTTTGCCTTCTAAAAATCAGTCATTATGTCCATGGGCGTGCCTAGGTTAATACATTATACATTGTATATTCTATTTATGTGATAACAAAACTAAAACTGATGTGATATTATCTCACTGTGGTAACAAAAAGCTTTGCCGGTAACCATAACATTCACGCTGGTGACATCCTTAAAATATCAACAAAAGATGGGTGCACCAATATGGTTGAGGTTGCGAGCTGTGGAGGCAGGTTATACCTCTATAGAGGGTGGGATGCATTTAGTTCTTGAGTCCGCCTAGTAGAAGGGGACTTTGTGGAACTAACAATGGAACCCTCACTATCTTGTATGGCTCCTATTTTAAATAATTATGGCGAAGAGAAGACCGCATGAGCCATAAAAGTAGAGGACAGTGATAACGGTATCTATAGCATACTCACATTACATACTAGAAATACATATTTTGTTTATGTACTTACCGACTTTTTTATAATGGTAGGTGAGGGACCTAGCAATGCTGTGAAGAAGGGGAAGCAGATATCCAGGGAAGGCGACACCAACCAAATGTACCAATTGAAGAACATCTATTATTTTGGCAATCATATAGATGTAACTCTAGCAAGGAAGGCTCTCGTGCAAGACATCTTGGCAGGTTTATCTTCTGGGACCCAGTTATATGTCTGCACAATAAATAACTCGATCATCAATAAGAAGTCGGTGGTAAGCTCTTTGCAAATGTTAAAAAAACAAACATCTACATATATGCACCTGGCCTTATCTAACTTGCTTTGTATAGATTTTATTGTAATAGTACTTTTTAAGGCAATATTGTGAGAAGTACATCACACCCCACCAACACTTGCAGATCACCTAGATTTAACTGACAGCGGTAGGTAGTGAAGCAATCCCAATTGCAGTGCACAAATCCACTGATGGACGGTGCTACCTAACTAGTGGTTTTAGCCAATTTCTTCGAGATAACGTATTAGAAGTTGGCACAGTATGCACCTTCCATTTCAACATCAATAATGATGTAATCGAGCCAATGGGCCACTTGTAGGACCGAATTTAGCGACCAGAGGGGGGGTGAATGGGCGCAAAACAGAAAATCAGCGGAAAATAAAATTCTGGACAGAAGGTCCAACTCGGAAGTTCTGATTTGGAGCCGGAAGTTCCGATGTACCGGAAGTTCCGGTC
>KE371163.1:387718-404379 GCA_000418225.1 Zizania latifolia | reverse complement strand
CTAAAGTATCAGTGTCGGTTCATGGAACGAACTGACACTATTACGCAACTTTCAGTGTCGGTCCTAGCCACGAACCGACACTGATACTTCAGTGTCGGTTCGTAGCTACCACTGACACTAAAAGTTGCGCAACAATGTCGGTTCCATTCTAGTTTGAAAAATATAACGGCTTTTATTTTTTAAACCGACAGTGATACAGCTTTAGTGCTGGCTTAAAAATAACCGACACTGATATGGTACTACTTTTAAGTGGTTATGTGGTAGTGTGTGAGAGATAGCATCAGGACGGTTAGCAACTACTAGACGAGATACTCTGCACAAATCTATAGTAGATTGATTAGACATCTCTACGTGCTTCAGAAAAACGTTTGAGCTGGGAATAAACGCTACGACGACAAAAAAAACCATGCCACACGATGGATGCTTCAACATCGTCTAAGGACATGTTTGTTTCAGCTTCTAGTAGTTATAGCTATTTCTAGAGTCTGAAGCAAAAACAAACAATCTAGATTATGAATCTAGATTGTAGGAATCAGTAGGTGTAAAATTTAAAAATAAACTAGAATATAGAAACTGAAAAATACGACATTCTCCAGATTACCACTAGCTATATACTTAGACTAGTCAGCTACTCAGACAAACTAGCTAGATACTTAAATAAACTAGCTACTAAAAATCTCCGCTGAAACAAACATGCCCTAAACAGCCTGAACTAATGGCTTTCCTTGTAGAACAAACCATTCCTAGAAATATGGTTAGGAATTCGATCTTGTGCTCTTATATATTCTCCGCTTTTGTAGTCAAGAGAATGTCGAGTATGCGACCTAATTTGTTAGCGGTGGTGAGGCCAAGAACCCAGCAAGATCCACCAGCGACGAGTGGAGAAGTCTTGGGGAGGGGAGATGGGGGCTAGATCCAGATATGGAGGGGCAGATACCAATACCGAGACGGAGACCGACGGTAGCTGGCTTGTAGTTAGTAACCCTAGGGTAGGGAAGGGAGAAGAGGAGGAGCGTGGTAGACGGGGAGAGTTTGCCCCACCCTAAGAGACGTGACTCTTTTCCCGAGGAAGCCGCGCATAAGAAATATTTTTTCTCTCTCATAACATGTGTACCATATGTAGCAGTTAGTTAATCTCATATCGTCAACTTCACAAAACCACGGTAACTAGACTAGTTATAGTGGTTTTCACCTGTTTAAAAACCACTGTTCGATCGTCAGCAGTAAGTTTTGTAAACACTGTCTGCTGCACGGCACGAACAGGCGCGTGTGGAGGGCAGGGAGTTTATTTTTTGACGAAATGTAGCCGCGTATGGCAAAGAGACATCCGACAGGGGAACTGGGGAAGAAAGGATGGCGCCTCTAGCTGGCTAACACCTCTCGCCCAGCTCGCTTCGCTCGGTGGGTCGCCGTGGTTCCGACGGATTGCTCGCTGATTCCCGGCGCGCGCACGCGGCCGGCGAGATGGATGCCCCTCGCCACACCACGTCACCGTGTGAATGCGCGCCTAGCTAGTTTGTCGCCATGCACTCACGCACGCATGCGGCCTCCCTTTAGAAGTTAGATCTCCCTCTCCTGCGCCCGTATCTTCCCATGGATTTGCTGCTGCAGCGGCGGTAGCTTTTGGACGACCGTTCAGGACGAGATCTGGAGCGAGGGCTGTTCCTACTTAATCGCGCTTCACTTTGTCCTGCCTCTCTTGTCTTCTCGCCATTAACTAATCGCCAGTGTACGTGGGATGTTGATCGATCGGCCGGGTCGGTTCGCATCGTGCTCGATCGATCGATCGATCCCATCTCTGTTTCCGATTGAATGGGCTCTGTTTCCAGTCAACCCGTCCGGCTCTCTGTTCCTTCAAGGTGGAGTTAAGGGTACGCACTAGTGCTGATGGGGCGCTAAATCTAGAATTTGATTATGCACGTGGACAAGCGAGAAGCCACCACACTGTCAAAAAAGTAGAAGCCACCCATTGTGTCATAGTTACGTATTAGCAAAAACATTTAGTTTTGTGCATCGTTACGGTGCATTCTACATAATACTACCAGTAGATTAATTCTAGTCGTCGATTTTAAATGATAGATTGATACTTTTAAATAGTAAATTAGAGGCTGATGGAGGAGCGACATGTGACAGAGCTGCAACGACACTTGAAGTTGAAGACGGATAGGTGGGAAGCAACGACTACAAGCCGACGGGCGAGATGCGTCGAGGCTAGACCTTTCTAGGAAGACTAAAGGCCTAACTTTTTTTGATGGTTTTATTCTCTGTACATTCTACTGCTCCTCATCAAAATGGTAGTAGAAATTAATCTCAACCATTAAATAAAAAAACATTAACAGTTAGAATACATTGTTGTACTGACAATAGAATATACCATAAAATAGATCTACATTTAAAATATATTTTAGGGTATACATAATACAGCTAATATGAGATTAACACTATTATGGCCTATCGGCTTCGTCTCCGCCCCTGTTTACTAGTATGTGTTCGAAATGCTCTGCATTCGAAACCAGGGCGTACGTACGTACTAGGAGTGGTTATGGAAGGGGTAGATACATCCAATGCCACGTCGGGCAGGCGTACCTCGGCTACGTGCAGTGCAGCTCCGGGCGCTGCTGCGATCGTGATTCGTAGGCCCCAGGAGGGCGGACGCCCAGCTGCCCGGTACATCATCGCATGGTCTAGTCCCGGTCAGGACACGTACGTACGTGCGACGCGCGTACGGGAGCTGCAGCCTGGTGCCGATCGAACTCGACCCACTCCCCTACTGGCCAGTGGCCACGAAACCGTTATACCGACCATTCATGTATTTTTAGTCTAAACACTAAACGAAAGCAGGGAGTGTAAATTGCTTGTTACAAATGATACTGTCATAATTTTTAACCAAACGCACACACCCTGCATAGCTCATCCCTTTGTCGCCTCAAGCCCTCACGGGCAGACAGCAGGAAGGCACGAGGACCTTTTTATTAAAAAAAATGCCACTTCGACGCGTGCAGCGATGACCTGCCCCCTGCCCGCACGAGTCGCCTCGGTGCGCGCGCCGTCCGCGGTGGCGCGCCTCTCGAGACGGCACGGGGCGAAGGGGGGCGCCACTGCGCCAGCAAGCCAGGTCCCTGTCCTTGTGACCACCTATCACCTCGCCACCACCACCTCTCCCCCGGCAGCGCAGCGTACGTACGCGCGCGCCACTGTTCTGGTTCTGCTCCTGCCGCTGATGCGGCCTGCGGGTGGTCGGGATTAGGAATTTTTTTTAATAATACATTTTTTAAACAAATTTTAAAGTTAGTACACAAAATTAAAAAATTATAAAACTAACATACTGTCAGCACTTCAAGTATCAATCTAGACCGATTGGCTGAGTGCCGATCTAAGCCAATCGACCTAGATCGAACTGCCACAACCCCTGTCGGCTCATGGTTAGCCGATCTAGGCCGGCTGGCTCTAGATCGGCAGACCATGCGTCGATAGAAGCCCTATATAAGGGGGGCCGAATCCCCCCTCTCTCCCACACGCGCTGGCTGCTTCTTCACTCTCTGGTAAGTCCCTCCTCCCTCTCTTTTGTTCTTTAGTTAGTTATAGATAATTTAGGGTAGTTTAGTAGTAGATTAGGAATAATTTAGGAGTAGTTTAGAGGTAATTTAGGAGTAGATTAGGGATAATTTAAGAGTAATTTAAATATAATTTAGAGATTATTTAAATATACTTTAGCGATAATTTAGGAGTACTTTAGAGGTAATTTAAACATACTTTAGCGATAATTTAGGGATAATTTAGAGATACTTTAAACATACTTTAGCGATAATTTAGGGGTAATTTAGAGGTACTTTAATCATACTTTCGTGATAATTTAGGGGTACTTTAAAGGTAATTTAAACATACTTTAGTGATAATTTAGAGGTAATTTACAGGTACTTTAAACATACTTTAGCGATAATTTAGGGGTAATTTAGAGGTACTTTAAACATACTTTCGCGATACTTTAGGGGTACTTTAGAGATAATTTAAACATACTTTAGCGATAATTTAGGGATAATATAGAGGTACTTTAAACATACTTTAGCGATACTTTAGAGGTACTTTAACATAGTTCCTTATTCTGTGTAGCTTTCTTGCGCGTGCTAGCCTGCTGACGTAAGACCCGACCATGACTGCATTCATTGCTGTTTCAGGTATTTTAATATACTTTACTATGTTAGATATTTTTTGTAGTTGAGACTTAATGTAGCTCTACTTTGAACGTAATTCGCCTATTATTAAAGAAGTTGAATGGTACTGACGCGCTACACACGTAGTTATGTTTGTAATATTGTTTGCTGCTTAATTTACCTTTATTGGTGTAAACTTAATGTTTACAGGCATGTCGGATAGAATATCATTTAGGATTTACTACGAAGATGGATAAGTACTTATTGGTCATCAAGTTGCTGACTTTATTAGTTTTTAATGTACCAAAAATAGTTAAGTCAGGTCGTGGAGCGTAGCATTGAGAGTGTTAAGCGGTGGATGTATCATATTTTTCGATTGGATACAGAGAAGAGGGAGTTGTATCTGTATGCCCGATGCAGCCGTACGGCCGAAGGGTATTTTTGGGAGATGGTTCCTGTTACCGCGACCGCCATGTGGAGAGGGTTTGTCAAAAAGACGCTAGAGAAAGGTTAGGAACGGATTTTGCTTATCTATTTTACTCCTCGTGCCTTTCATACTCCAGATCCAGCACTGGACCAAGTTACCGAGTCTGGAGTATAATTTGAGGTCGGCTAGAGTAGCCAAGTCCAGGACGTGATCCCCGAGACGGATGTAGTGCCACATTCCGGGGATGCTCCCCCGTCTACGATAGCTAGGGTTGCTCAAGGGCAAGCTGATGAAGGGGAGGAAATAGAGGCCATACCTAACTTTCTAGAGAGAGAAGACTAAGACTTCGAGGAAGCAGTCGAGTAGGGTGCCAATGACAACTCAGACGAAGAAGACGAAGCAGGAGATGGCAACAATGACAATGAAGAGGAAGATATTGTGATTTCCAACGAGTAGCAAGCACAAGATTTTGATGCTCTTGCTATTAGTGAGGGCCGTGACACTTGTTGAGAGTATAGACAGAATGAGGTCCAGAAGGATACAGTGTATCCTACCAAAGATGCAGTTCAAGATGCCGTGAAAACATGGGCATTGTCACTCCATCGGTCATTTCGAGTAAAAAAGTCAAACCGCACAATGTATGACGTTGTGTGCGAGAGGGATGATTGTCCATGGAGAGTTCGCGCACATCAACCGAAGTGGGGAATTCATTGGGTATGCTCAATTGTTGTGCAACATACATGCGTGGTCGATACAGCTGTAACCAGGCAGAAGAATCTAAGTGCCAAGTACATTACGGGGGTGATGTATTCCGAGATTGTTGAGAATCTTAGTTACGAGCCTCGGGCCTTAATACTTGCCATAGAGAGAAGGTTTCAGTACACAATCAACTATTATAAGGCATGGAGGGCTAAATAGAAGACGCTCGAAATGAGGTTCGGTACATTCGATGACTCATATCATAACCTGCCTCTCTATCTAGATACGGTGAAGAGGCGCAACCCTGGCACATACTTCTCATTCGAAGAAAAAGATGCGATATTCCTAGAGGGTGCTAAGATTCTACATCGAATTTTCTTTGTACTCGGTGCTTACATCCGGGTTTTCCAGTATTGTCGTCCCATTCTTTATGTGTATGGCACATTTCTAACTAGGAAGTATAGAGGCCAGATATTGACCGCTATTGATATTGACGGCAACAACCAGGTTGTGCCAATTGTCTTTGGCTTCGTGGAAAGTAAGAACTACGAAAGTTAGTTGTGGTTCTTACGGCACTTGAATGTTGGGGTTCTTTAAGGTAGGCCAAATGTTTGTGTATTGCATGACCGACATGCTGGACTTATAAAGGTAGTCCAACATATAAAGCATGATCCGAAGGAGTCATATCTTTGGAAGGACATTCAATCTCGATGGTGTATGCGCCATCTAGGTGTGAATTTCTATCGTCACTTCGGGAAGAATAAGAATTGACTAATCTGTTTAAGAGACTGTGTAGCCAAAACCAAGAGAGAATATTTAAGACCCTGTGGAGGAAACTTGATGAGCTAACATCAAAATACAAGCATGAGAAGGCCATAAGGCAGCAATCTGAAAGTAATCCAGAGCTAGAGCTGGAGCCACTTTGTTCTCTGCCCACTGATGATCAACAGACAATCCGCAAATGGCAGAGGATGAAAGTTTGCTGCTTTTTAGATTGGATTAAATTCGAGAGTAGGGAGCAATGGTCTCTACTCGATGACACTTACGGCTCACGGTACGGCATCATGTCCACCAATCTTGCAGAGGTGTACAATTAGGTCATGCGGGGTATGCGATGCTTGCCATTGGTTGGTATCATGGAGAGCATAATCCGTGGAACCACCCGATACTTCGTGGATCGGCATACTGCTGTGTTGGTGGTGCATAGGGACGAGCGCCATTTGTATTGCAGAAATATTATGGAGTACTTCATAGAGAAAAGTAGGAAGGTAATCCAACATCGTGCCATCAAGACAAGTTCGAGGGAACTCCGTTTTGAGGTAACGTGTCGAGACAAAGGTCAGCGAGAAACAAATCAGGATGTTATTGTTCATGAGTGCACCATTACCGACACTTGTCGGTGTAGCTGCAACAAACCACCTCTGTACCATAAGCCATGCAGTCATGTTATGGCGGCGTGCGCCACATTTGATATGCATGTCAGGGTGTACTTGTCTGAATACTTCACAAAAGAGAAGGTCCTTCAGACTTAGAGCGGTGAACTCCGAGGGTGTGGAGTTATCAGCTCATTCACATCTCTGCCAGATGGTGCACGTCGTTGGGTACCAGATTTCCAACGTGTCTACTCAAATGTGGGAAGAAGAAAGACACGACGCATTCAGAATGATATGGATGAATATGAAGTAGGTAGGAAAAAGAAAAAAGTGCTCTTTGTGCAACACGGCCGGACACACGTACAAGAATTGCACAGAAGCCGACACAAGCAGTTGAGGGCCCAACTGACATACAGATCACCACATATCACATAATGTACATAGTCCCCAAGATGTATGTATGGTAGTTACTTTACCTGAATTGTCACATGTTGTATCTTTGGCGCTAACAATATTTGTCTATTTTACAACTTATAGATGGCGAGTAACGATGGTTGCCCCTATGAGCTGTTGGAAATATGCCCAAGAGAATTCTGGGGGAATCGGAAGTTCTGGCTTGAGGCCGGAAGTTCCAGTAGGACCGAAAGTTCTAGGCCAGCCCCAGTTTCGGTTTCTAGAGGAGCCAGAAGCTCCGGTTAGACCGAAAGTTCCGAGCCTGCCTAAAAGGTGAATCTGGACGAACCGGAAGTTCTGGGTGAGACTCGGAAGTTCTGGGTCGAAATAAATTCGATACAGAATGTTATTTTCAAAAGTTCCGGTTGGACCGAAAGTTCCGGACTGAAATAAATTCGTACAGAAGGTTATTTTCAGAAGTTTTGGGTCTAACCAGAACTTTCAAGCTAGGCGAGCAGATTAGATCTGTTGGGCTTTAATGCTGATTAAAGGCCCATGAGAGGGCATTATATAAGGAGAGGAGGGGCTAGGACGAAAAGGCTGCTAGCTGTTCGCGTGGTTGGTTGCTACCATTGCTGTTGCTTGTTGGTTTGACCTAACTATAGCCGCCACCTCTCCTGGCTATATCGGTTGTGACCATCTCTCCCCTGATCTCTCGCGTGGTACTAGCATACCGGCTTGAGGTGATCTCATCACTGTACGTGTGGATACCGTAGAGGCGCCGCTTCTACTGCGGTGTTGATCATCCCATGGAGATCACCGGACTACGTCATCTTCATCACCGATGAACAGACGGAGCTGAGCGGAGCCGATTGAGAACACGTTTCATCAACTCTACCTCCACTGCCTAGGGCGTCTCGTGGCTAGAGGTAACGATCTATGATCCCATTACACGCATGGTTCCTAGGCAAACGGAGTAAAATTTTTGAAATTAATACTAGCGTAGCCTTCCCATAATCCAACAGTGGTATCAGAGCCTACGTGCGTAGTGTTCGATCTGGATCGATCACATATAGGTGATATGTGGTGGAAATAGATTAGATCTATTATTTTTGCGTCGGATTTTTGGAAGTTCCCGGTGTGACCCGGAAATTCTGGGCCAAAATAAACTTCAAAACAGAAGGTTATTTTCGAAAGTTCCGGGTGTGACCCAGAAGTTCCGGGCCAAAATAAATTCAATATAGAAGGTTGATTTTGAAAGTTCCGGGTTTGACTCGGAAGCTCCGGGCCCTTCGACTAGAAGTTCCAGGACTTTGAGCCAGAAGTTTTGGGTCTTGTTCAGTCACGTGTAGATTCTACGCCTAACTTGTTTTTGCAGATAATGTTGTAACTGGTATGGCCTTGCAATGTATAAGATACAAGCATGTAATTTTCATGGCTTACGTGTCATGGTTAATTATAACCCAAGGCTGTTCAAATGTTGTATGACCTCCGCGTCGACATGTTATGCTTCTTCTCATGTGCGGTAGACATCGTTACCATGTTAGAATAGTTTCCCTCAGAAAATTAAGAACTTTAGTGTCCTTTTCAATAGCTGCACCTACAAAGGTTTTGATCATTGTATGGTGGGTCTGCCAAAGCAGGGTGCCATCTTTTATCTTGACCAGTTAGGGTAGATGTCGGACACCTACATGCATAGTATTGGTTTGCTTAACAAAGCTATCAAAATGGTTTTGGCCTTTGCGGCATGGAGTTGGGCGTCGAGGCATAGGATGCTACCCCAACGAACAAGAGTCACATAGGATGTGATTAGCGAGTTGTTACTTACGTATGTCGCTAATCTTCTAGCAGTGATGCCAAAGCTCACTAGGAGTTAGTTGAATATGGATCTTGTCCCACTATGTGTCGTTAGAGGAAAAGCGATCATTTTACATATAGTGGAGTATCTTTTATTTGATAGAAGATTCACATAGCATAGTGCTGAACCTTGTATTTTTGTTGTAGATCATATCACCTACTGCTAAGAACACTTCCAATTTTAATCTGCGATCAATTCTTGAAAAGGAAAAGCTTTCTAGAACAAACTTTATTGACTGGTATAGAACCTTGAGAATTATTCTCAAGCAAGAGAAAAAGGAATATGTTCTAGAGGAACCCTATCCTCATGAACCAAAAGATGATGCATCTATCGTGGATAGACGCGCTTATGAGAAGCACGCCAATGATTCAATAGATGTCAGCTGTCTCATGCTTGCCTGTATGTCCTCTAAGCTTCAGAAGCAATATGAGGATAGGGATGGCTATGATATGATCGTGGGACTCAAAGGCATGTTTGAGAACTAAACACGGACTGAGAGGTACAACATCTCAAAGTCTTTGTTTGTGTGCAGGTTGGTAGATGGCAGCCCAGTCAGTCCTCATGTGATCAAGATGATAGGTTACATTGAGAGTCTGGAAAAACTTGGTTTTCCCCTTGACTAAGATTTGGCCACGGATGTGATTCTTCAATCGCTCCCGGTGAGCTTCGAGCCATTCATTTTGAATTTTCATATGAACAGCATGGAGAAAAGCATGGCTGAATTGCATAGGATGCTAAAGACTGCTAAGGATGGCATTAAAAAAAATTCTAGTCATGTGATGATGGTTCAGAAGGATAGTAAGAAGAGAAAACACAAGGGAAAGGCTAAAACTTCAGATGTGATCTCGAGCTCTAAGTCTAAACCAGCTGAAAAGTCTAAGACTGGCCCTACTATTTCTGACACTTGCCACCACTGCCATAAGACTGGTCATTGGCGAAGGAATTATAAGTTATACTTGGAAGAGCTCAAGAATAAGAAGGAAAGTATGACTTCTACTTCAGGTATAAATGTTATTAAAATTAATCTTGCTACTTGTCCAAGTGATTCATGGGTATTTGATACCAAATCAATGATTCATACTTGCAAATCGTTGCAGGGACTAAAAAGGACTAGGAAGTGTGCAAGAGGCGAATTGGATGTTCGCGTCGGCAATGGTGCAAAAGTTGTTGTATTGGTCATCAGCGTTTATTCTTTGTCGCTACCCTCAAGATTAGTTTTGGAATTGAATAATTATTATTTTATTCCTGCCTTGGGTAGAAACATTATCTCTTCGTCATGTTTAGAGGAAAACGGTTTTAAATTCGTAATAAAGAACAAGTGTTGTTCGATATTTTCGATTGGTATGCTCTATGGTGTCTGTCCATTGTTGAATGACTTATATATTCTGAATCTTAAGGATACACATGTTTATAACGTTAATCCCAAGAAGCCTCGGCTTAATGATTTAAACCCTACCTATATTTGGCATTGTCGTTTAGATCATATAAATGAGAAGCGCGTGTAGAAGCTCCAAAGATGGGATTTTGGAGTCATTTGATTTCAAATCATTTGACACATGTGAGTCTTGTTTACTTGGCAAAATGACTAAGACGCCTTTCACTGGTCAAAGTGAGAGGGCAAATGAATTGTTGGCCATTGTACATACTGATGTATGTGGACCAATGAGTTCTACGGACAGAGGTCGTTTTTAGTACTTCATTACTTTTACCGACGACTTTAGTAGATTTGGTTACATCTACCTAATGAGACATAAGTCAGAATCCTTTGAAAAGTTCAAGGAGTTCCAGAATGAGGTACAAAATCATACAGTTAAGACAATTAAATTTCTGCGATCGGATCATTGAAGTGAATATTTGAGCCATGAGTTTATTCATCATCTAAAGCTGTGTGGAATCGTTCCATAGCTGACTCCACCAGGCACGCCTCAATGGAATGGGTGTTCGAGCGGAGGAACCGAACTTTGTTGGACATGGTCCGGTCAATGATGAGTCAATCTGATCTTCCATTGTCCTTTTAGGGATTTGCCCAAGAAACTGCTGCTTTCACATTAAACAGAGTTCCATCTAAATCTATAGAGAGGACACCATATGAGATATGGACTGAGAAGCGTCCCAGATTGTCTTTTCTAAAGATATGGGGTTGTGAGGCCTATGTAAAACGTTTGACATCTGATAAGCTCACTTCCAAATCTGATAAATGCTTCTTTGTGGGGTATCCTAGGGATACCAAAGGATATTACTTTTATAACCAGGAAGAGGGCAAAGTGTTTGTCGCCCGGAATGGTGTTTTTCTTGAGAAAGAGTTTCTCTTGAAAGGGGTTAGTGGGAGAACGGTGCGACTCGAAGAAGTTCGAGAACCACTGAAAAGTGTTTCAGCTCCTACTGAACTACAACTCGACATGGAATATGTTGTAGAACCTATTATCGAGACACCAGCCCCACGTCGGTCAGAGAGATTGAGTCGTGCGCCCGAGTGATTTGCATTTTTAACCACTAGGTAGCGTGATATATTATTATTGGACAATGATGAACCTAAGACCTATTCGAAAGCAATGATGGGACCAGACTCTGAGAAATGGCTTAGAGCCATAAGATCCGAGTTAGAATCCATGCGAGAGAATCAAGTTTAGAACTTGGTCGATCTACCTGATGGTGTAAAAACTGTTGAGTGTAAATGGATTTTTAAGAAAAAGATAGACATTGATAGAAATGTTCACATCTATAAGGCACGATTGGTGGCGAAAGGTTTCTGGCAGATTCAAGATGTTGATTATGATGAAACGTTTTCATCCGTCGCAGTGCTAAAGTCTATCCGAATTATCCTAGCAATTGCCGCATATTATGACTATGAGATATGACAAATGGATGTCAAAACGGCTTTCCTTAATGGAAACCTATGGGAGGATGTGTACATGACACAGCCTGAAGGTCTTGACGATCTAAAAAATGCTAGGAAAATTTGCAAGCTGCAAAGGTCCATTTATGGGCTAAAGCAGGCTTCTCGGAGTTGGAATCTTTATTTTGATGAAGTGATCAAAGGGTTTAGTTTCATCTAGAATGAAGAAGAGCCTTGTATTTATAAAAAGGCTAGTGGAAGCGCACTTGTATTTCTGGTCTTATATGTAGATGACATATTGTTGATCGGAAATAATATTCCAATGCTTAATGCTGTTAAATCTTCGTTACGAAAAAGTTTCTCAATGAAAGATCTTGGAGAGGCAGCATACATTTTAGGCATAAAGATCTATAGAGATAGATCGAGAAGGCTAATTGGATTAAGCCAAAGCATGTACATTGACAAGGTATTGAAACAGTTCAATATGCAGAATTCCAACAAAGGTTTTCTGCCAATGTCACATGGCGTTATGCTCAGCAAGAGTCAGTGTCCTTCGACACCTGATGAGCTAGAGAAGATGAGTGCGATCACGTATGTCTTCACGATCGGGTCCATCATGTATGCCATCCTTTGTACACGTCTAGATGTTTCTTATGCTCTAAGTGTTACGAGCAGATACCAATCAAACCCGAGTGAAAGTCACTGGATGACAGTAAAGAGTATCCTTAAGTATTTGAGAAGAACTGAGGATATGTTCCTAGTCTATGGAGGTCAGAAGGAGCTCGTTGTAAATATTTACACCGACGCTAGCTTCCAAACTGACAAGGACGATTCGCGATCGCAGTCTGGATTTGTGTTTTGCCTCAATGGAGGCGCAGTGAGTTGGAAGAGTTCCAAGCAAGAAACGGTTATAGTTTCAACAACAGAGGCCGAGTACATTGCAGCTTCTAAAGCTGCGAAGGAGGCTGTTTGGATCAGAAAATTTGTTTCTGAGCTAGGTATTGTCCCTAGTGCATCTAGTCTAGTGGACCTCTATTGTGATAATAGTGGTGCCATTGCGCTAGCCAAGGAGCCTAGGTTAGACCAGAAGTCTAAGCATATACTGCGGTGCTATCACCTCATTAGAGAGATTATAGATAGAGTTGATGTAAAGATATGCAAGGTGCACATGGATTTAAACATTACCGATTCGTTGATGAAACATCTCTCGCTAATGTACATTTGAATAATTGGTTATCTTTTTCCTTGAATAAATGTCTTTTACATTGATCAGCGAGTATGTGACTTGTTTGTGAAACTCTTTGTATTATCACGATGTTATTCTAAATGATCCATAATCTCATATCGTCATGTGAGACAGTGATGATTTATAGATTAGCACATCTGTCTAATTGATGATCATGTTTCATGGATCATAGACATAGAGATGTCAAATAAGTGTTGTGGACTCATGTTGGTGAACATGGAGTTGGATAGACCCACTTTAAGATACTGCTGGGATTGTTATTCATTATGTGCCATCAGTTGTCATCTCAAATAGTGTACCTGCAGAATCCTTAGACCTGAGATCGTCATTGATTCCAGAATGTGTAGTGCACACTTAGGGACTTCCAAACGTTATTCCGTAACTGGATAGTTATAAAGGTTACTTTCGGGTGTGTTATGAAACATGTCATGGGATGTGAGCGGTCAAGATGGAATGTACCCCTCCTAAATAACGGGAGAGACGTCTCTGAGCCCCTCGAGATAGTTGGATTAAAAAGTGCATAGCCATGCCACTATGATTAAAGAGTTAATCATGATTAATCCACTACTTGATCGAGTGAATTCTGGACGAATCAGAAGTTTCGGGTGAATTCAATATAGAATGTTATTTTCGGAAGTTCCGGGTCTAGAAGTTCTGGTTGGTCCGGATGTTCCGGACTAAAATAAATTCGTACAGAAGGTTATTTTTGGAAATTCTGGGCCTGGACCAGAACTTCCGTGCCAGGTGAACAGATTAGATCTGTTGGGCTTTAATACTGATTAAAGGCCCATGAGTAGGCACTATATAAGGAGAGGAGGGGTCAGGACGAAAAGGCTGCTGGCTATTCGCGTGGTTGGTTGCTGCCATTGCTATTGCTTGTTGCTTTGACCTAACCCTAGCCGCCACCTCTCCTGGCTACACCGGTTGTAGGTATCTCTCCCCTGATCTCTCATGCGATACTAGCATACTAGCTTGAGGTGATCCCGTCCTTGTACGTGTGGATACCATAGAGGCGCCGCTACTACTACGGTGCTGATCTTCCCATAGAGATCACCGGACTACGTCGCCTTCATCGCCGACGAACTGATGAAGCTGAGTGGAGCCAATTGAGAACGCGCTTCATCAACTCTACTTCCACCGCCATAGCGTGTCTCGTGGCTAGAGGTAATGATCTATGATCCTATTACACGTATGGTTCCTAGGCGAACAGGGTAAAATTTTTAAAATTAACGCTAGCGTAGCCTTCCCATAACCCAACACGTGCTTCTCTCTCTTATGATCGACGGCCACCACCGGGCACGAGCACTCACATCCACTTATTCGAACCAGGCTGATCTCGTGCCGCTTAGAGTCCGGATACCGCTGTATCTCTGGAGCATCCATCCTCGATGGGTTGGCAGGTTAGTTAAGCAAGCATAATAGTCATTCATGTTTTATTTTTATCTCGTTACATGACTGACATCTTCTTCCATGTAGGTTGTGTGGTGCTGGCTTACTCCCTCTGGCTAGATTGGTCGATGGAGCCACCAGGTTTCCATTCGACCGAGCTCTTATCACGGCGTGGGTTGACAAATGGAGGCCGGAGACACACACATTCCACCTGTCTTTGGGGGAGGTGACGATCACGCTTAAGGATGTATCTTACCTGCTAGGACTTCCAATAGCAGGAGCGGCAGTTATCCCGAACGATGTTCAGCCATAGTGGCACAATGACATGCTCGCGAGCTTCGCGGGCGTCCATCCCATCCAGCCTGATGGCGCGGCAGTAGAGGAGTTCACGAACACACACGGGCCAACGCAGAGTTGGTTGCGTCAGTATCAGGTATGTCGTTTTAATATGGTAATAAAATTAAACATTAACTTATCCATAGTGGCTGTATACTAACGTTTGATCCTTGATAGGCGGAGCACCTAGCCCACGATGCTGATGATTACACCGTTAGTTGGCACCTGGAGGCTTACCTTCTTTGGCTTTTTGGCTAGGTGATGTTCACCAGCACGCACCATGATAGCGTCGACAGGCACCTAGTGCAGTTCGCCTGAGCCATCGCCGATTCGCCCGACGATGGCGTTCCACAGTACTCATGGGGATCTGCCGTTCTTTGCGCCACATACCGCGCTTTTTGCGATGGATGTCGACGCCAGACGGCTGGCGCGTCCATTACTAGGTGTCCCTTATTGATATAGATCTGGTCGTATGAGAGGTTGCAGATTGGTCGGCCCCAGGTTGACTTGGCACCATACCTAGGGGGGCTGCCAGACGAGGACATTGACCGACCGACTATGGGCACACTTTGGTGTCGACGATGGGTCAGTATTTGTTGTACTTAATCATTCACCAAAATTAATTTCGTACTGATATTTCTTCTTTTGCAGCCATCTTGGGCCCACTGTCAAACCCACCTCTCCTACCCAGACTACACGGTGCAGCTCGATAACATTCGGGCGCACGACTTTCATTAGATACCTTACATGCTAAGCGAGGTCATCCGGCGCGCGCCTCACGGGCTATTCGCCTTGTGCTTGCGGGACGCGGCATACTAGAGGATACGTAGATGCTTCGTATTTGATGTCATGATCGAGGAATATGCTGTCCACCATGTCTATCAAAAATTTGGACGAGCACAGTCCTTCCCGTGTCCTATACAGGCCCTGGTGCCTGCCCAGATGCACCGGTGAGCTCCTGCACACGTACATACCATTGTAAACGTTAATTTACACTTGTTTGCTGCAGGAACACATGAAAAGGAGTACCTGGTGGCGTTCCATGGGATATTAGGATGCAGCCATGGGTAGCCCAGTAGGAGGGTGCGCTGGAGGACCTAGACGAGGAGGAGGACGACTATGACCCTACGACATAACATGACTACCTTCGATGGTACTCCGTTCGTACCAAGGTTCGTCTCGTCAGAGGATGGGGCGATGGTCCTCCACATACGGCTGGTGTGACGCACAGACATCCTTCTCACATAGTCGCTGCCCATCACGAGTCAGTAAGTACATGAATTGTGTAATATCCGATTATTGATGATTGATAGTACATGACTATATGACTTTGTTCTTTTGCAGTCCGACCACATGTGGAACGCACGGAACTATATCGACGATATCATTCAGCGGTGGGTCGGCGAGGTTGGTTTGGTGCACAACCCGCTGGACTGGACGGCAGTGCGAGGGGCTCTCGGTGAGATCAAAGCTTCTATCCGCCTCACGTCTGCACGGCCACCTCCTCTAGCTGCTGCCCCTCAGCCACTTCTTCCAGCTGCTGCCCCTTAGCCACCTCCTCCACCTCCTCATCCACAGCCAGTGCCTTCAATGCTGGCACCCTCACCGGTGCAGTCACCACAGTATTGGTATCCCCCGCACCAATACTTCTATGGTCCCGGCCCATCATCGGCAGTGGGCCCATCGGGACATGCCGCACCGCCACCATTAGGATATAGAGAATATCCGACACCTAGTGAGAACTGTACAGTCTTACACCGATTTTCATCGCAATCTAAATTATATCACTTCATTTGTTTACACAGCGCCGTATCCACATCAATACTAGTAAGCTGGCGTGGACCCTGCCTATCACAGTCCGTCTAGACCAGTAGACTCCGGTACCGGTGGCCAGCACGACTCAGCAGGTTACGACGCCTGAGAGCGTGGCACTGTTGAGGTGTTCAGGTTTTC
>KE371163.1:376913-387585 GCA_000418225.1 Zizania latifolia | reverse complement strand
TGTTATCGTAGGGACGGACGATTTATACTGAATCATTTATTACGATATGTCGTATTATGTCATTATGCACTTCATATTATGAATATGCACTTCATAGTATCCCTGCTTTTACGTATTGTTTTTTCTTCTGCTTCTACATTTCGATACGACGTATTTTACTATAACATTCTGACCACGTCTTATTCTTTGTAGCTATATGGCTTCCTCCTCTACTAATCTTAAGAGGACTGAACATCCGGACTGGAGGAGAGATCCTTTCGTTGTCTCATCCCTCCGTGGACCGATCGGCCTTTGTGCCATTGCGGGGATCGGTGTCAACTAGAGACAGGAAAACGATATGACATTATTGGAAGGAGGTACTATCTACTCATAATTTAAGCTTACACTTCAATACCACATTTGACGAGCTTGTTTGTAGATGTGTGATTGCCTATAAAATAGATATTGCAATCTCATTTCATTGCCTCTAGCGCCAACCCTGGTACCCTCGTAGCGTGCTAAATTGACGAATACACAGTAATTAAAATAGTCCAGCATCAACAACACCCAACAAAGTTCACGACATAACATAGTACATTATAATGGCATATGCAAACGTGATTACATGCCTTTAGAGAAATGAAAATAGCTGAGACTTATCCAAACTGACTACTGAGTGCAGCGAGGGTACTTTCCCTTCCTTATGGCCTCCGGTCCTACTTTCTTAGCACGACGAGCCCTCTCATGCTTCCTCTCTCTATCAGCCTCATGCTCCTCTTTTGCCTTGCGCTCCAGCTCCTCTCTTCTTTTCTCTTCTTCCTCACGCTCACAGACCCACTTGTATCGCATCTTAAAAAGCTCCCTGTTGAACTCCTTATGTCTCATAAGAGCTGCCCAGTCATTAGAATGCACCTCCTTGTCAATCCATTCGATAAAGTCACAGAGCGAAGGTGGCAACAGTGGAGGAGTTACCTACACGTAGAAACATTAAAAGATATATTATAAGTGATTTATTTGAGAACAAGATATAAATGAAGAAATATCAACTTTTATTAGCACATGGTCCACGCTTTGACCTTGGCTTTAGCTTTTCAGGAGTGTAAGAGTAATTGCCACACTTTCAATACCTCATCTAGTATGTAAGGTCATCCATACTTCTCATAAACTTATATTTATCCCCACAAAAACACATAGGCGGTTCCACACCTTCTGGTGGACGGTGACAAGGATCGTAACTGTACTCAGATTTGTCCTTTTGCATCATCTATGGTAAGAAAATAAAAGTTGATATTTCCTACGTGACATATCTATAAACTATGTTTAAAGCACCTCTAAATTACCTTTAAAGCATCCCTAAATTATCTCTAAACTAATTCAAATTACGCTAAAAGTATCATCAAAATAATCCTAAATTACTATTAAACTACCCTAAAAATACTACTAAACTACTCCTAAACTACCCATAATCTACTACTAAATTACCCTAAACTACCTACCCTATAACTACAACTAACTAAAGAAGAGAAGAGGAGAGGATATACCTTGGAGAGGAGGCCAAAGTCTAGCACGGGGTGGGAGGGAGGGGGGCTTCGGCCCCCCTTTTATAGAAGTCCTGTCGGCGCAGGGTTAGCCGATCTAGGCCGGATGGCCCTAGATCGACACATGGTCTATCGATCTAGGGCCACCCGGCCTAGATCGGCCAACCATGCGCCGACAGGGGTCGATCTAGGTCCGGTTGGTCTAGATTGGCAGATCAAGTACCGATCTAGGGTCAATCGGCTTAGATCGGTATTTGAAGTGCCGACAGAAGGCTAATTTTGTATTTTTTTCATTTTCATGTACCAACTTTAAAATTTGTTAAAAAAATGTATTATTAAAAAAATTCTCGGGATTAGCACCGAGCTAGGAGTAGGCTCGCCCTGGGCTGCTGCGAGTGCCCCCCTCCCCATGGCCTCCTTGGCAGCTTGGCATGGCATGGCAAGGCATGGCTACAAGCCGTAGTGGGCGCGGGCGCGAGGCTTTGACCGTTCTGCTCGCTGCACCGATCGCGGCCGCGCGTGCGAGGGGGCGAATTAACTAGCCCGTGCGATGGAGTCCTGTCCATCCTGAGGGCCGTGCGTGCGTCCTCGATGCACATCCAATCTGGCATTATTCTGGCTGGCTAACTGATCCTCTCTTCGTCCATGAGAAGAAAATATGTCCTGATCCTCTACCCAGCGTTCTTATTTCTTTCTTTCTCGGTTCTATTATCATTTACAAAATCACAATATCTAAACTGATTACTACTATTTTTGATAGTCGATTTGGTTAGTGAAAGCTGCCCTGATAACCGTCAAATGGTAACAACGGTAATGGAACTGGTAACTATAGTAACTAGTCGGCCATCCTATCATCGTCAGTAATTAGATAAACAGATCGACACCAGCTTTATTAACTTGCTTGTAACTAGTGTAGTTTGTCGTCATCAAGTCAAAATCGACGAGTACTAACCGGTTACTATTAGCATGTCAAATGAATGCTACTACTACAGTCTGAAAAACAAAGAACTGATCATTATATATGAGATGTCTTTTTCAGGATTTAAGTAAGTCCATCATATTGTTACTTTTTAGACTTTTTAGATCAACAAATAGAGAAAGTTAAAGTAAACTATTGTTGAGGGAAAAAAAATCTCCAATCTGTACGTTGGGGTCATGAAAAGCTGCGCATATATTTTATTCTATCCTAAGATAACCCGATCTCCATTTTCGTCACAGTACAAGACCATGCTTAAAATGCCTCTACCTGTACTTATCCAATATAATGTATAGGATCAATCCAGTCCGTATGGGGTAGCAGATATTGTCAACAGCTATATGACACTGTAAAAAAGTAATTGAAGATGCTCCCTTTCAATGCGTAGATGGTACAGAAAGAAAATGTCCAAGCTGCAGAGGAGATTGTCACGGTCCGTCTTCTCTATAATTGAGTTTCTCCTTCACATAACTAATTTTAAGCCTACGCCGGGGCTGTCTAAAGGAGATAGCTAGCTAGATGCCTCAAAATTTTCAAAATAAAAGGAGAAGGGCATTGATTTTGAATCTCTTGAAGTAGATGACTTTCTAAGGAAAGAGCTAACCACTTCTAAGTCTTTTCTTCTAACTTTATATATATACTTTTGAGAATATAGGGTTTGTTTATAATATAGAGATGACCATTTAAACCTCGAAATATACATCAAAATAGCTTAAATTTGTCATTTGTGGCCAATTAGACTTCAATTAAATAAATTCACATGATTCTTTCATTATACAACCCTAATATGATGTTTTATAGTCTCTAAAAGGAACACCAGGAATGAAATTTTTTGGATACAGGTCTAGATCTAGATCTATATAATGAGAGAGATGTATCTTTTTTGCTAGACACCTTGTAATCATGACGTTTTGATAGACATGTATTCAATAAAAGATTGTTTTTTATTTGGGAGATTTAAGGATTTATCACTAAAAAATTTGTACTATTTGATTATTTGTCACATATGTAGATGACAAGTGGGACCATATAAGTCTATGACTGTGGGCCAAAGTGACAAATAATCGAAACCACTTTTTAGTAGTAGCAAATCATCAAATATTCCTTTTTTATTTTAGGTAAATAAAAGTTCCATTTTACATATACCAAGGTTGAATTAATATTAAGGTTACCTTTTGTAAAGCAAATTTTAGAACCGTTACTGTCAGGGATATAACCCCCGGATATCCCGTGATGGGCTTATCAGGCCGGACCGAGAGAGGGCCAAGTACAGCATTGTAGTCCAGTATGACCCATGAAAGGATTTGGTCTCGATAAGAAAGATTAAGTTCTTATTTAGAAGCCAAATCCTAGATCCGGTATAAAGAGATATGTTTATATCAGAATCCTTATAATTAAGGAATTAGCATCTAAGTTTGGTATGTAATCTTAGAT
This sequence comes from Zizania latifolia, assembly GCA_000418225.1. Taxonomy (NCBI): domain Eukaryota; kingdom Viridiplantae; phylum Streptophyta; class Magnoliopsida; order Poales; family Poaceae; genus Zizania; species Zizania latifolia. Next base: position 383,658 of record KE371163.1, on the reverse strand, counting down.
ATCAGAGAGACCGACTTGAGATAGAGTCCTGGGTTGTTGAGCTCACCCCTTGAGTATATAAGGGGGCGAGCACCTCCAGAGGCATCTTATTCTTCATGCTTATATGCTTTGTAAGCTTAGACACCATACAATACACCAAAACACTGGATATAGGGCTATTATCTCTTGGGAGGCCTGAATTAGTATAAATCTTGGCTGTTGCTTCTCAGAGTCGACCATCGGGTTCGAAGGCGTTACGCTTTCCTTACATATCTATTCACCACCTCAGGTACCCCTTGGGTGGACTGCTTAGTGATTCACCGACAGTTGGCGCGCTAGATAGGGAATCATGGTAGCCTTCACCAGGATCCGATGGCATCGCCACACCGTCTCTCCGCCAAGCCAGGAACAACATTCATCTTGGGTGACACTACATTCATCGCCGATTCAACCGGGAGGCTGGTACCCTTTGACTCGACGCCAGCACCAGCTCGGTCTCCACGTTAGGTCCTCGACCCCTTCACTGCCCGAAAAGCGGACCGGGTCACAAAGCACTTGATTAATAACGTCATGGAGATGGTAACGGTTCAACTAGTTGGCCAAGTCACCAGTCGACTGATCCAGCACTTCTCGACCACCCTAAGGATCTACAAGGATCCTCTCCTCACGCACGGGACGATTTTCTCGAGCATGTAGGGGATCGCCTCACTGGCCGACTCACTCGATTACGTGTCTAGACAATCGACGAGGGCACCTCGGCTCCTAGGTCTGGCTCCTCCCATCATACCAGGTGGACGGGGCATCGCCGTAGGAACTCCAGGAAGGATGGCTCTAGCCCACTAGGGGCTGCTTGCCAATTCAAGCGCTCGAGAAAGGAAGGACAAGATGACGCCTTGGGATGACCCTGACGATGATGGACCCACAAGAGGATGTGGCGCAAGAAGACCGATGAGGACGCCCCGGCGTAATCTGAGTAGCAGACCAGGATCATGAAGACAATGGCGCCAGCAAGGATCGACTCTAGGGTAGATCGTCTTCAGGATCGCGGTTTAGTATCACACCAATTTTCCAGTAGGGTCACTGAACTTCGGCCAATCCAAGCTTTCCCCCTTTTCCAGCTATGTGCCTTTTGCACTAAATAAAATAAAGTTAAACTTCATTTTATGCAAACTTGCATCATGCGTCTTATCGTCAACCCGCTAGGCTAGGACCGTCCTCAAATCAAATGCGAAATGTCGTACGCCAAGCTCAAACAGTTGTGCCCCAATGAAGCAGCCCTAGGTTTGGCGCTAGCAACCGTGCGAGAAAAAAAGAGCTGGCATTAGCGCCCCTCTCGGCACTCGACAGCTTGCTAAGACCTTCAGGGGCTCGAGTCCTTAGCCTCAACTGTGCCAAAGCCTGAAGGGTCCCGAGAACTTGTGGCGCCTAATGTCGGGTTGGTGCGTAAGTGGTATCAGTTCCCCATGCCAAAGACTATATGGCTATACTAGGGGCTCGGGGCCTGACTTTGGCTATGCAAAGGATTTAACAACGCCAAAGCCTTGAAGCTCTCGTGGACTCACGTTGCCTGATGTCGGTAGGCATGTACGTGGTATGAGATCTCTATGCTAAGTACTATATGGCTTAGCCAAGGTTCCTCGGGGCACTGGCGACTTTCATACACAAAATTTGCAAACCATAAAGGACATTCATTCACAAAAAGACAAAGTTTCATTACAAAAGTTTGCACTGACTACCTACTCCTAATTTTTTGCATACATTAAACTAATCTACTCCTCTAGGGACGCCACTGCTGGCTCTAGGTTTTTGGTGGACGCCAAGAGCTCAAGGTCCCTAGCAATAGCAGTGGCGATATCCTCCACCTCCTGCCGATAAGCAGTGGTGTCTTCGGCGGACACCCCTTCAAGAAGCCCGCGTGCCATCCACCCAAGGTGCGCTTTAGGGAAGTGGGCCCAAACATACACTAGGACGTGCTTGACCCCAGTCCTCGCCACATCCTCAACAAAGAGGCAAAGCTGGGTCTTGAGGCCCTCGAGCTTCTCCTGGAACTCTCCATCCGATAAGGGGACACCCACCAGTAGAAAGTGAAGGCGCTCGACCACCGAGCGAATCTGACTCGTCTCCCCCTCAAGCTCAGCAATTTGGGTGTTGGCCCGATCGTGTCTCCCTATAGAAGAAAACCAATGAGCATGAGGATTGAAGGACGAGGCGTGCAAACAAAAGAAGTCAAGCACAAAACACTAACTCCCAAAATCGGCAGCGGCCTCTGTAGCCGCCATCTTGGCTGACTCATAGGCAGCTCGGGCAGATTCCTCCACCTTCTTCACCGCGTCTGCGGTGGCCTTGGCAGCCTCATCCAGCCGTTCCACCTCCTCGGCCCTTTTGGTGGCATTCTTCGCCACTGCCGCCATGGAGCTTGCCGCAGTGTGGGCCAATGCCCTACCGCATCAGCTCCTCGACCCTCACCCTGAGGTCAGCTCACTCATGCCTGAGCAGCTCGACCTCAGCCTCGAGGCGACCAACTGGCCCACACTCGATGACTCCACCGCTAGCCATGTCTAGAGCAGCTGCAACTGAAGACATGATGATCAACAAAAGATGAAAGAGGGAAGAGGAAAATATCGCAAGTTGGAAATTTACCTTGATGAACCCGGTCAGCTAAGCGAGGGCCTCACCCGCGGAGGTCCCAAGTGCTAGCTCGGGGGCTCTAGTTGCTACCTGAAGGTCGTTCGGGCCCCCCAAAGGCCTAGAACTAGCAGCCGCCGTCAGAGAAGATGACAGAACCACCGCAGCTGCCACCCCTACCACCGAGGGATCGGTGACATCTGCCACGGATAACATGACATATGTCGTAATGGCGTCTCCACCAGTCGCCACCCTAGTCGCCGAAGGGTCGATGACTTCCATTGTAGCCACCACTCTTGCCGCCGAGGGGTCCGTGGCCTCCGTCCTAGATGCCATGACTTGCGTCATCGTGGCATCCCCACCAATCGGCACTGAAGCTGACACCGCGGCCAAGCCCACAGCATCCCATGCAAGGAGGACAATGGCATTCCCCTCGGCCACCGCTAGACCTAGGGCCTCGGCCATCGTGGCCAAGGCCGGTGATGGCAACTCCGTAGTCACCCCTAGAGGGAGTGTGGCCCTGGCCACCCTGAAAATCATAGAGTCAAAGGTGAATCGGAAGATGAAAAAGCGATAAGACGATCTCTGCACAATAGAGACAAAACTCACCTCGGCACTAGATGAAAGGCCCAGTGAGCTGGCGCCTTGTTGTTCCTTTCACCGGGGGAGGAGGGGGCCAGCGTAGCTTCAGGGATCATGGCATCCCCCTCCTCCTCGGACTCATCCAAGTCACAGAGAAAACGCCGCCTTCCATGTGCTAGAGCCCGTCTTTCCTGACCTCGGTCAGCTTCAAGCGCTTGCTCGCACTACCACAGATAAGCACTTTAGTGACATGTTATAACATACATTAGTGATGGGCATGTCCCCCGTCACTCTTATCACGTCAGTAAAGCCCTGTCATTAGTGATGGGTAAACACACATCACTAAAGTGTCCCTCCAGGTCCATGCCACGTTCGGCATGATCCCTTTTAGTGATGGGTGAATATGGTGACCCATCACTAAAGATCAAACTATAGTGACGGAGAGTACCCGACACTCATCACTATTGGGAACCTTTAGAGACGAGATCTCAGTGGCTATCCATCACTAAATGGGGTCATGCCGGACGCAAGGGACCCTTTAGTGACGGGCTGTAACTGACACCCATCACTATGGGGAGCTTTTAGTGATGGGTATATATTTAGACCCGCCACTAATGTTATGGTCATATTATAAAACATAATATTTTTAGGCTGCATCCTGAATCAAAGCCAGGATTTGGCAGCCAACATTATACATTGCAAACAACACATAATTCATCACAAATTGCATTGCACAAACAAAGCATACATCAAAAATTGTATTGCAAACATCACAGATTTTACCAAATATTACAAGTTATATTACATCATAAGTTCACAACCAACAAACATTAATTCTAGCCTTTATAATAGAAAGCACCACCTGGTTTGAAGTCTTGGTCAACAAGGAATACCGCTAGCCGTGAACGGATGTCCCCCAAGTCAGTCTCTCTAAGATTGCCTTCAGGTATGTTGAATTCCTGCAAATTTAGTTTTTTATGTTAGTCGATGTTTATATAAGTGAATCGTAAATTCAACACAGAAACGAAGTACATGATAATATCTTACGTCGGGTGATTTAAGATCCGCTATCTTTAGAGCCAGCATCATATGGTGTGCAATATAAAACTCGTATTGGTTTTCAGGAGGTTGACTGTAGCACTGTTATAGAAATACACGATTAGTTTGGACGACACATTAAATTTGAAAGGGCAAATATTTAGAGACTTACCAGCATTAAGGTTTTATGCACCAACTATCGGCGTTGCGTTGCTTTTCATGTACTGAGATCGACACCGAAAGCTCTATAACAAGGTACAACAAAATTGAGTTAAGCGAGAATAGGTTAAAGGTTGAACTTACAGTAATAAAGTAAAGAAAACCTTATTCATCGATTATACTTCTGATTTCTGAGAAGTCCCTCTCGATGCGGTCTCCATTCGGTCCCAACGGTCTTGTCGAGTCAATGTACCATGCAATGTTCCACTTGGGGGCGAAGAGTAGTAGGACATAATGTCCATTCAAGTGGTGTACGCCCATTAAAAATTGTTCTCTTATGGTGCAATCAGCGAGTACCTTACATACGTAGTCGACGCATGACTCCTTATCATTCTCGATGGTTGCCACTGCTAACAGCTGTGGGTCAAGAAATTTGAATGGTCGTTTCTTACATTCTTGCCACTTTAGCCTGCAGATATAAAAGAGTAGTTAATACCACATAATAACGTGTCGACTTTAATTGAAATACTAGGTTAAGTGACTTACAATGCCCAGCACCGCAGCAAGCTAATGTCGAGAGCGTCTAAGTTGAAAAGATCATATAGATCCTCGAAGCAAAGCAAAAAATAGTTGTCACTGGTCCAAAAATTATGTGGCTTGTACGTTACAGTAACTGAAAATTTATTGTTGCAGCCATTTAGGTAGAATGCATAGAGGTCCATTAAGGCTTGCCCAGCCTTTCTTAGTTGATCTTGAGAGAGCAGAGCCTTGCCAGCTTGGTACTTAGGGTTTGTCTGAGTCTAGGCTGACACCACATTAGGCTTCGCAACATTTTTGGACTTTTTGCCAGCTGTCTTCTTTGTTTTGGTCTTTCTGACCGCTAGCTTCTTGGGAGGTGGCACAGTGGTGGCATTTTTATCTTGCTCAACAGGTGCAGGACGTTGAGCAGTAGGTGTAGCAAGAGGTTGAGCAGCAGGCGCAGCAAGAGGTTGAGCAGCTGGAGGTATAGCAACAAGTGGTTGAGCAGCAGGAGGTTGAGAAGCAGGAGGTTAAGCATGAGCCTGGCTTGCACTAGTCTCGGCATCGACAAAAATATTCAGCCAGTTCTATTGTACCCTTGTTAGATGTGCATAGCGCAGAGTGATGATTTCGTCATTCGGAGGAATAGGCAATGCGATATCTTCCACGTTGGGGTGCACAAAATCGATAGATACCACTGCACATCCCTCCCTTATCGGCACGTTGTGCAACTCATGCTGATATGGATAGACCACACCCCTTGCCACCTCAATCTGATAGCCCCAAGCTTTATGATAAGCTTGCACATGGTTGGTTCAGTTAGCCGGTCAATCGTGTCAGCCAAACCACTGCAATATTGTGGGGTCACTTCTAGTCGTTGCGGCTCGACCTCTCTTGATGCATAGCTGCTCTTTCTAACACAAGCAGGGCTATCTAATGTAGCTTGATCTGGAAGGACGATACCCTGTAGAGCTAAGCTTCTCGTGATATCTGCATATAGATCCTTCCTGGTTTCGCAGAGAGCGCTTCCACATAGATTCCCCCAGACCTTCTTCGCTTCTTGTACATGTCAGCATTGTTCGGAAAACCTTTATTCTAGCCTTGCGAGCTAGAGATGCCCCGCACATGACCAGGGTGCTCTGGGTTGCCAAGAGCACTTGTTAGCTCATCCTGCTCCTACATGGCAGTGAATGATCCTTGTGATGCTTGCACGGCCAGATCTCTGACCTTCTGAGCCACTGACATTGCTTCGCTCGAGATCAACATTACTTCACCGCACTCTGTCAGTCTCCTCAATCCCTTAGAAACGATTGCGCTCTGTCGGGAAATTGTTTCCATGGATTTTCTTTGCCCTCAATGGCCATCTTGGCATCTTCGGCCAACCACTTATCTTTCATCCCCACGTAACTAGTTGTGCCAAGGTTGTGGGTAGCTTATTTCTAGCCTGGAGCTCTTTCTTAGCAGAGTTTTCTACCTTGAACTCAGCTAAGCTATTCATGTTGACAAATTGGTCCTAGTCCTCCTTTTTCAGGTATGGGTACTTTGTGAAGGGCTCAAGGTCTTTGGCAATGAAGTTTGAGATAAGGTTACTTTTATGAGACCTCCATAGTTTAGATATCATCTTCATCGCAGTCCTTGAAGCTGTCGCTTTTGTTTTCTCAGGAAACTCGAGAAAATTATTTGAGGAGTCATGGTATGAACCATGAGGTGATGAGTGCTTGTCAACCGGGTGATGAAGATTGCACGATGAGGATGAAGAGGAAGAGGAGGAGATGACTCGACCATGACGGAGCTGTCGTGCGACTCAGGTACACGGACGGGCGTCGGCCGGGCAGAGGGGTCG
>KE371163.1:353629-367904 GCA_000418225.1 Zizania latifolia | reverse complement strand
AGTTTCGACCTGCCAGGTGTGACTTTTATTTGTCCAATCTTGGACTGATTCTCATCGAGTCACTTGCAAGTTTGAAACTTAAATTTCAGAAGTTTTATTTTCCGCTTTATTTTTATTTTGCGCCCATTCACCCCCCCCTCTGGTCGCTAGTTTCGGTCCTACATTATTGATCCCATCATTGAAGAGTGCAGTCTTCTGCTCTCGACTGAGATTGTCGAACATCCTCAGGGTCAACGGAACCCTCTCCCGTGCAATAAGTCCTACAAGCTTCCTCAGCTGCTACAAGTCTGCTTTATCTATTGGCAGACCATCACTGTCGACCGCCTTAACGGTTATCTTGTCCGTTGGCCACTTTGCTTGCGTCCTTGGCATCTTGATTGTTAGCTCGACCTCGTCGATGGATCTAGAAGACCCGGTAGAGGAACGGGTAGACATCTAAACATTAAGAGAAGGAAGACCTTATTGTTTCATTACAAAAAATGTACGAACGTACGATGCTAGACTTTGGGCACTAATAGGCAAGGATAGGTCCCAAATCCCATCCGAGGATGTGCGGCCCACGTAACTGGGCCTCGTGGTCCCGTACGGTTCTAGATAGAATGTCGGCAGCATCTCCCCGCTGTTCTCCAAATACACATCTCGACTTGGGGTCGAGAGGATTGTGTATCCGGAGAATAATAGGGAGACACCACCGAAACTCTCTCTGGAACTGTACAGAACCACGTGGTCCAGCTACGTGGGCCGCACATCCCTGGATTGTCTAAATTGCATGAACAATTCGGGAGTATCTTTCTATAAATATGACCAGTTGCCCGGTCATATTTATAATCTAACACTCCCGAATGGGAGACGACGTAATCGGTTGCGCGACTCTAACTCGTTTTTCAAAATTTGTTTAGAATGAGGTAAGAAACAAGAGACTCTTGAAAAACCAAATAAAATAATAAGAATACTCTGATTACGATAAAATACAAATATAACAAAGAACATTAATTTAAAAAGTGAAATAAAAATAACATAATGAGTACAATGTTATAACGAACGGAGGTACATATAACATAAAATTTAATAACCATAGAAATGTAACATATGAATGTAACTGAAATAATTTCTCTTAGATGATTTTATAAACTGAAATTTAATAACCATATGAATGTAACCTAATGTACGTTGAACATGATTGCTCTCAGATGTCGGGCTACCAACTTAATGGCCTTCTCGCCACTAGGCTATAATTTAATTCATAGGTGTGTGTGACAACTAATTCATTAAGCAATAGTACTAAGTAATAATAATAGTAAGCACGTAATAAAACTATGAAAGGCACATAATGAAATAACATTGCATGAATAAAATATAGGAATAATAATATTAGCACATAATGAGAGATCATTGCATGAACAAACTTGTGAAAACAAAAAAATGAACCTAAATTATCACACACATCCTCATACTAATAACATCATCTTCATTAAGCAAATATTTCATAACTTATCCACAAAGCAACATTTCCAAAAATTATCCACATTGCAACATTTTTACCAATTATCCACAAAGCAACATTTCTACAAATCATCCACATTGCAACATTTTTACCAATTATCCACAAAGCAACATTTTCATAAATTATCCACAGTGCAACAAATTATCTATAGCCATATCAGAGGAGGAGGACCTTAGAAGGAGGAGGAGGAGGATGCAACTAAGGTGGCGACGAGTAGGGTCGGCTACGCGCGACGGAAGGTCGATCACGCGCGACGGAAAGGACAGCGGAACGGAGGCCACGCGTGACGGAACGGACGGCGGAATGGAGCCCATGTGGGACTGAACAGACGGCCGGGACAGAACAGACCACGGTGGGGCCAGCGAGGAGCACGACGAAGGCGATAGCGGTGGTTAGAGGCTAGGGTTAGGGTTGCGTGAAATGAAAGCGTGCCGATTCACTTCGGCGCCCACCTATTTATAAGAGATAGTCATCAGTGATGGGTGATAACTACCGCCCGTCACTAATAACTCCCCGCAGTGATGGGTGGTAGTTACCACCCATCACTGATGGTCAGTAGGGTCGGAGCACAACACTTGTATGGTCACCTATAAAAGTGACTGCACAAGTGTTGTGCTACTGTTCAACGACACCATGGATCAGTTTATGTATAATGAAGCCTGGTCAGATGCTTCCACACACCGATAGATGTGTCGAGCCAGGCAACATCCACCACAAGCCTCCGTGGCCAAGAAAGAAGAGAAGTAGGAATAGAAAGAAGAGAAGATCAGACATTTGGTGTTCTGAAGTCAAAATGCAGGCAGCCAGGATATTTAAAGTGGTTGCACTAATGGCAATTAATGTACCATCTACTTATCTTCATTGACTGCCTGCAGTTATGTGTTTGGCCAAATTATCAGCGACGGGCGAAACGCAATGCCCGTCACTGTTGCTACATCATTAGTGACGGGCGAGCAGTACCACCCGTCACTAATGACAAGTAGTGATGGGCGGTAATTGTTGCCCGTCACTAATGACATAGCAACAGTGACGGGTATTTTGTGCAGCTCATCACTGATAATTTAGCAAAACACTTGTCCAGATTTCAAGTTATGTCATAGATATGACTTGCCACAAAAATCCATTGCACATATATTACATACCCAAATCAGTAAGACTTGTACAAATCACTCACATCTCAGTATTTTAACTTCCATTCCACATAGATTACACAACTCAGTATAAGTACATCTTACACTTAAAAGACAAACATGCACGAAATTATAATGAATAATGATCATCGCAACACAACACTTGTATATATACAATTTAACCTTTATACCTTCTGTTTTCTTACTTTCTTAACGTACAATCCTTCAGAATGATCAGAGCATGGGTACAGAGTCTTTTGTCTAGTTTAACCTGTGGCATAATTGAGGTGGTGAAAGGAGGTAACTCATCAAACTGATTGTACTCGTCCTCATCAACAATATTTTCAACACCCACAATCCATCTTTTTCTAGCTAGGACAACATGAGGTTTCTTATTTGTCATATCAGGCATATAAAATACTTGAGCAACTTGTTTAGCGAGCATGAAAAGTTCTTCTTTATAGCCAACCTGAGTTAGATTTACACTTGTAAATCCGTACTTATCGACCGTAAGGCCTTTTGTTCCATTGACCCAGCGGCATCGAAACTGAGGTACCATGAACCCTAGGTAGTCAAGTTCCTAAATCTTCTCTATCTGACCGTAATATGTGCTCTTTACATTGTTGTTGTCATAGGCATCTATATGAACACCACTGTTCTGGTTTTTGCTCTTGCTGTCTTGATCAACTGTGTAGAATGTATAACCGTTTATATGATAACCTTGATATATTATAACAGTGTATATAGGGCTTGCTGCTAGCTGCCTGATCGATTCGCTCACTAGGGTTTTTGATCGTGTGATCCGATCTTAAAACTAGTTGTTGAACCTTTTCATGTGTTGTTTTGTGATCCAAGCTTCGGTACGAGACGGGTTGTCTGCAGAAAGCATGTGATTATACTCAATGATGTATGGTAACACTTCGCTCGATTGTTGCAACACGAGAAAATGAGCTTGGTCATATGCCTTTGGATCCGAAGTGAGTGTTTGCTTGCCTAGGATTCCTTGACCTGCTAGTCTACCCTCATGGCAAGAGTGAGACACACCAATTGGGTTATTTGGGTCTGTGTACTCGACACACCACTCTACTACCTCCTCACTAGAGTAACCTTGTGCGATGCAACCCTTGGGTGAAGAACGGCTCCTAACATACTTCTTTAGAACACCCATGTATCTCTCGTACAGGTACATCTGATGCAAGAAAACAGGTCCAAGAAATAAATTTTCTTTGACGAGATGTGAGGTGAGATGTACCATAATATCAAAGAATGATAGAGGATAGTACATCTCAAGAAGAGGGAGAGTCAATAATTGTTTTTTCTCCGGTTCTACTAGCGTTGTTGGGTCGAGTACTTTCTGTCCAATTGCATTGAAGAAAAAACACAGACTCATTATAGCCTCTCTTATCCCCACCGGTAACACATTTCTTATTCCGACAGCAATCATCTGAGTCAGCATCACATGACAATCGTGAGTCTTCATTCTACCAACCATTTTAAGCTCCTTCAGGTTGACAAGTTTGTTGATATTTGACAAGTAACCTGATGGAACTTTAATGCTATGTAAGTATTCACAAAACTCCTTCCTCTCCTTCCAAGAAAGGGTGATGCAAGATAGAGGCAAGAACTTTGCTCTATCTGTTTGTTGTGAATGTAGCTCCGGTTGTAAACCCATTTTCTTAAGATCCGCTCTAGCATTCTCATGATCTTTTGTTTTGCCTGGTATATTTAGCATTGTTCCGAGGAGACTGTCACACACATTTTTCTTGACATACATTGTATCGATGGAATGGTGAACATCAAGGTATTTCCAATATTCAAGCTTCCACAAAATTGACTTCTTGTTTCACATTCTATCACAACTATTGGAAGGACATTTTCGTTTGCTAAGTACAACATTTATGTCCTTTACCTAGTCATATACCTCTACACCTCTGAAATGCCTAGGAGGTCCTCCTTTCTCTATGGTGCCATCAAACTGCAGCTTTATTCTTCTGTATGGGTGTTTCATTGGAAGAAAACATCGATGGCGCATGTATACTGTTTTCTTAGAATGGTTCAACCATGTGCTTGATATTTCCTCCAAGCACTGTGGGCAAGATTCACCTTTCCTTTCGCTTTGTTCAGACAAGTTACAATGAGCCGGTAGGTCATTTATTGTGACAAACAACATAGCGTGTAGCTGGAAGTACTCCCGGATGTACTCGTCACAAACCTCAACACCTACGTGCCATAGAGTCAGATCATCCACCAAGGGTCTGAGGTACACGTCAATGTCGTTGCCAGGTTATTTAAGACCAGAGATCATGATCGATAACATGATATATTTACGCTTCTTACAAAGCCAAGGTGGAAGGTTGTATATAGATAGTAACACTGGCCACGTGCTATGCACACTGCTCATGTTATCAAAGGGGTTCATGCCATCCGTACTCATGGCAAATCTAATATTCCTGCAATCGTTAGCAAACCATCAAAATATGGCGTTAATTATTCTCCACTGAACAAAATCTGCTGGGTGTCATATCATCGAGTCGTTCTTACGGCCCTATTTGTGCCACCTTAGTCGTTTAGACTCGTTAGCATTTGCAAACATCCGCTTCAGACGGGGGATTAAAGGAAAATACCATATCACCTTCCTTGGAACTTTTCTTTTGTTGCACCCATCGTCTAGTTTATCATCGTCTTTTCAATTCTTGAATCAATGTGTCCCACATGTTGGACGTCTGTAAAGGTCTACATACTCTCCATAAAATAGAACACAATAATTCCTACATGCATGTATTTTCTCTATGTCCAACCCTAGAGGACATACGATCTTCTTAGCACCGTACATGGTGGTAGGCACCTTATTCTCTTCTGGCACCAGGTCCCTCAGCAAATTTAGTAATGCATTAAAACTCACATCGGATCATCCGTATGTCGCCTTCATTTGTAGCAATGTCAGGACAGTGTATAAGACCGTGTGCTTTTCTTTGCAGCTAGGATAGATCAGTGTTTTTAAGTCTCGAACAAGTTTTTGGAATTTGGCAAACTCTCCTTTAGAATATGCAACTTGTTCCTCCGCATCACGCACCATCTGATCAATATTGTCCACTATATCAGTATACTTATCTTTATTAATTCCTAAAATGTTATTGTCGCTCATGTAATCTGTATCACCGTCCTTACCTTCATCTTTACTAGCAATCTGATCTACTTCGCCATCGTTTTCTCCTTCTTCGCCATGGTTGTTCCATATATGATATCCCTTCTTGAATCCACGTCTTAGTAAATGGTCGTAGACATATTCTGAATTTAGAAACTTCTTCTCGTTCTTACAGTCATAGCATGAACACCAACATTGCAGTCTTTCCATTAGCTTCCATGTTTACTCTAGCAGTACTCATGAAAGACTTCACCCCACTGAAGTATTCATTGTAAGTACGACAATCAAGATACATCCAGCTCCTTGTTGTTGACATCTACAAATTATTAAAAAATTAAACAAACATCATATATATTCAAGTTTATGACCTGCCGCAATTAAAGTATGCTTAACTTTAGGCACTAATAGGCAAGGATAGGTTCAAAATCCTCCGGGGATGTGCGGCCCGCGTAGATGGGCCCTAAGGTCCTGTACTGTTTCAGAGAGAATTTCGGCAGCATCTCCCCGCTGTTCTCCAAATACACGTCTCGACTTAGGGTTGATAGGGTTGTGTATCCGTAGAACAACAGGAAGACACCATCGGAACTCTCTCTGGAACCAAACAGGACCACATGGTCCAGCTACGCGGGCCGCACATCCTCTAACTGTCCAAAGTGCGTGGACAATTTGGAAGCATCTTCCTATAAATATGACCAGTTGCCCGATCATATTTATAATCCAACACTCCCGAATGGGAGATGACGTAATCGGTTACGCGACTATAATAATTACTCATATAAAAATTTATAACAAAATTAATTCATAACTAGCAAATTAAAGATCCATTAGTTGTTAATTCACTAATTATTTCACTTTGTTCAATATATATATGTTACAAAAATATGATGGTGTATTAATATTGGAGAAAAAATATACCTTCGGCCAGACGTTGGTGCTAGCGGTGGTGTGGGGCGGTGCACCGGAGCACGTAACACTATTGGTCGACCGACCGATGGGTGGGGACTTAACTGCGGCCGGTCAACAGTTATAGGACAAGGGTGAAGTCGGCGGCGGGTGGGAGCAATAAGTACCGAGCTCGGTGTCTAAGGTCCTTAAATACTTGTCATCAGTGATGGTTATCTCTAAAAAGACGTCACTAATGGTGGCCTTAAGATTGCGAACACTTTAGTAACGCGATTAAAATAACACGGGTCACTAAATGTCACATTCTATAGTGACGGGTGGTACTACGACCCGTCACTAATGTGGGTGCTTATCTTTAGTGACGGATAGCAACATAACCTGTCACTATAGGGGGCCTCTTTAGTGACGGGTCTCAACATGACCTGTCACTAATGGGGGTGCCCCCTTTTTAGTGATGGTCAACACTATGACCAGTCACTAATAATGCAGCATTACTAACGCATGTAAAATAGCACGTCACTACAAGTGTATTACTGACGCGCGTCATTGATCCGTCAGTAAAGCCCCGTCACTAAAAACCATTTCTGTGGTAGTGTCGTCCCCGCCAACTCTTTCCTCTTCCACTTCGGCAGCAGTGGGGGCAAGTCGAAGTCGAGCGGGGGCTGCACGCGATGGGGCGGATCAACCCCTGTTGGGTGCTCGGGGAGCAGCGCCTGCGAGAAGTACGCTGCATGACCCTATAGCTAGGCCACATCACACCACGTGGGTGGTCGAACATTAGCATAAATTCAATAAACATAGGAACAAAAACAGCAAGAATCGATGAATTAAACAGTAAAACTCACCACTGGTCGAGGGTTTGTGACGCAATATGACGCGAACCCGAGCTCCACCGAGAAGCAAGACTTCCCGCTGAAGGAGTGGAGATACTTGATGACCTATGCCCGTGGCATCCACTCCGCCAACGGGTCATTTGGGTCGAAGGACTCGAATATCTCATAGGCCAGCGTCAGCTATTCTAGGAACAGGAACACACGCCACAGCAAGAAACACATGGTGACACCGACCCCATTCAGCCCTCGGTGATGACGGTCCATCACTAGTCCCACCAGCTCCCAGACCTGGTCCTCCTCAGACATGGGGCCTTGGTCAGTCCACCGGGGGGAGGGCTTCAACCTCCGATTGATCTCGACTTGGACGGCAGGAGGGTGGTTCGTGCTATAGAACCACTCCGCACACCACCCCTTATTCGAGGTGGTCAGTGGCATCTCCAGATATTCTACCACCATGCCATCACAGAATTAGAGCATGACGTCGCCAATCACCTTGGTCCCTGGTGACCGGCGAAGGATGAAGAAGTACCGAAAGAGGTTCAGTGAGGATCCACTCCCAGGTATGGCTCGCAAAGGTGTACGAAGACGGTGATTTGAAGAATAGAGTTGGGGGCGAGGTTGCTGAGGGAGATGCCGTAGTGGTGGAGGAGGCCTCGGAGGAAAGGATGCGTGGGCAAGCCGAGCCCGTGAACAATGAGGACTCGAACAAGACAACCTCATTCGTGTGTGGCGTCAGGAACTCCTCTCCCTCCACCACGCACCAGCCTGAGATCGCCTGAGCCAGCAAAAGCTGCGTCTTCTCGAGCTTCCGTGGCCTCCGACATCATAGACACATCCCACTCCGACGACGGCAATGGACTCCCGAAAGCCATGGGTTTGAACTAAAAAAGGAGGTGGGCTTTATGGTAGCAGATGGCGCAACCGCAGTGGTGGCCTAGTCACCAAAGAGCCAGTGGGCGAAGAAGGCGAAGGAAGAAGAAGGTGAAGGCGAGCGGTTACGTGAAGTGAGCAGAAATTTGAAATGGCAGCACGCGGATAGGCGGTGAGGCGAACGGCTAAAATAGCCACAGAATCATCACCATGACATTGGGCACGATCGCTGCGAATAGGCGTCGCTTTGATCGTTGCGCCCGCTATAATCAAGCCGACACAACGGTTCCATCTCTCTGTCTGCGCCCAATGCCTATACCTAGCCCAATCAGAGCAGAGACGTTCGCATGTCCCCTCAACTGCAATGCATTAATTACGGACAGAGAGAACCAAAAGGTAACTTTTTGCATCAGCCCCAAGGCGCCTGGTGGAGCTCATGATGTTTGGGTTCCTCAGGAGCCTGGAGGCTCGTGCGCCTAAGGCTTTAAGTGCTCGGGGGCTCAGAGCTCGAGAATTGAATGCTTGGTGGCTGAGGCTTGGGGGCACGAGGTCGGTTGCGCCCGAGGCCTCGCTCGTCTAGAACCTCGATGATAGGCTCCTCCTGACAAGCAAACTTCGCCAGAGCACCAATGACTCCCGAGAACAAGACGTGCACATGATTTATTATTTTGCTGATGTCCAAAGGGCTCCAAAGGATTACCAAGACCAAGACTTCAGAAGGCTTTTACTATAGATAATTTGTGACCCTCGAGCCAATGTTTCATTTAACTCGAGGCTCAGGGGCTACACTGTGTGGGTGCATCTATGCGGTGCACCTCACACGAAAAAGAAAAAGATTAAAGTTTTTTCAAGATTATCATATTTCAGCAAAATACAAGACTCAAGTTAAAAGATGAGCTCCTCCCAGCTTGATTAGCCGAAGGCTTTCAACCAAGCTAAGAAGAGCTTATGGGCTGCTGTCGGGGATATAATCCCTGGGTACCCCGTGATGAGTTTATCAGGCTAGACCGAGAGCGAGCCAAGTTCAGTATTGGAGTCTGGTATGGCCTATGAAGGGGGTTTGGTTCCGATAAGAAAGATTAAGTCCTTATTTAGGAGCCGAATTCTAAATCCGGTATAAAGAGATATGTTTGTACCAGAATCCTTATAATTAGGAGATTAGCACCCGAGTTTGGTATGTAATCTTAGGTATCAGAGAGACCGACTCGAGATAGAGTCCTGAGTTATTGGGCTCATCCCTTGAGTATATAAAGGAGGCGAGGCACCCCTAAAGGTATCTTATTCTTCATGCTTACATGCTTTGTAAGTTTAGACGCCATACAATACACCAAAATACTAGATGTAGGGCTATTATCTCTTGGAAGGCTTGAACTAATATAAATCATGGCTCCTGTTTCCTAGAGTCGACCATCGAGTTCGAAGACACTGCACTTCTCTTACACATCTATTTATCACCTCGGGTATTCCCTTGGGTGAACTGATCGGTGATTCACCGACGGTTACAATATTTGAAGTTACTTTTTTTTATAAAAAAAGTTGCTCTATAATTAATTTTCGGTTGAATTTATAGATAGACACAGCACACATTTTGAGTTAAAAACAAGGAAATATATTGTCCACGTACACAGTAGTAGTACACGGCCGCTGATCGATCACTCTAGAGTCTAGCTGGCGCGTACTAAACATGCATGGCAGTATGGCACCATCCATGCATGCACGCTGCCGTACCACTGTAGCAACATAAAGCATCGGAGTAAAAACAAATATTCTCCTTTTCTTCTCATCTTTCATAGCTAGTCACTTTTTTCTTAGAAATCATGTCCAAATTATTTGTTTTTTTTCCACTGGATTGCCTTGTGTGTTTGAACTACTACCCGTCCGAAATATAAGTATTTTCACAGCTTTTCACGAGGATTAAAGAGGGAGAAAAATTAATAAAAATAATTGTGATTAGTTGAGAGAAGGAATTAAATTAGAGAGAATTGTGATTAGTTGAGACAGAAAAATAAGGGAAGAAATAACTATATTTTGAAACAAAATTTGAACACAAGTAACTTTGGCTCTTTCTAGATATCTTATGGCTAGGTTATATCTCTCATAAAGCTAAAATATGTTTAAGAAGCAAAAATTATTGTTCAAATAATCATTAAGCTCATATTAGATTCTATTGGTGGAAAAACTCCTGGTATTATCACCTAATATCAAAAAATTATCTGAACAATGTTGTTATCAATTAAACACACAAAAAAAAGTTTATGTGCAATACGATACTTTCATTGTAATACACAATGCACAGACAATAAACTCAAATTACATAAACTATTTAAAGCTTTTTTAGCACCAGATTATTTAAACATTTAAGATTAACCTAACTTATAAATAAGGCAAAATCTTATAGAAGGCCGCCTTTATTTTGGTACAGGAGTATGTCACACGAAACGCATATCTTGCTCTTTTTTTGACACATCATCGCAAATTGCACCAGCATTGATTCCTGTGGAACACGGTACACGGCACCATGCATGACGGACGACCTGCTCGACCCATACTCCCTCCGGTTTCGTAAAGAAAGTCATTTTGTACATAATTTTAAATACTAGAGAGCAATTAATTAGTGTGTATTTTTTTATTGGTCCTATTAAATATAATGCGGGAGTAAAGATAGGGTGAAACGAAAAGGAAGTAGTACTACATTAGAGGTATAATCGCCTAAAATGTACAATAAAATACAAAACAACTTGTTTTAGACAACTCTTGATACAAGTCTAAAACGACTTCTTTTGTGAAACCGGAGGGAGTACCTAGCTAGCTACACGTAGACCACTACTTCTAGCTAGTAGCTAGCTAGCTAGTGTGGTCGCCTCTCTGTTTGCAGAATCCAGCAGCTAGCGAGTAGGTACTGTACTTAAAGCATCTCCAAGAGAAGTTCTAAAGAGTTCTCTTCCTTAAATTTTTAGAATTATAACTGAAAAATCAACTCCAACAGATACTCTAAATGGTTCCCAAAAATTAAGGATCCCTAAAATTAATCATTTCGCTTCCTACTTTTAGAGAGTATACACAGAGACTCAAATTTAAGGACTCTAGAGAGAAACACATTTAAAATGATTTACATCCTAAAAAGAATCCCAAAAGACTATATAAAGAGTTAAATTTAGAGTTACTCTTATAGATGTACTGAGGTAAACGTACGAACGGAGGCCAGTATTACTCACGCAGCAACCTTTCCTTTGTACGGAACATATACGTACGTACGGCGCTGGATGTACGTAGGTTACGCACACTGTTTATTAATTCAGGCAGGCACGCGTACATACAGTATCATGAGTCGTTTGGGGCCGGACGCTGTACGTGCTTAATTACAAGCGGTGACAGACGGCCGTGCAGGGGAAACAACCAACAGCTGGAATCAACACAGGCTAATCTTATCCTGTTATTCACACATTATTAGTGCCGGCCTAACGATGTGCCAAACTACAACCGCAAAAGTTGAAGTTAAATAAAACTAGTTAGTGCGTAGGTACATGATAGATACATGTGTGCGGTTGTTTATTCTGCCTTGACCATGCATGCATGCATGCATGTGTGCGTGTATTATATGTTCGCGTGCAGATGGAGGCGATCGAGCAACCGACGGCGGCGGAGACCTGCCGTACGTTGAGACAAACCGAGCGATCTTGCCGTCCATGAGCCACACATGCCGGATCGCGCAAGCGAGTGTGGCAGCTGGATGCGTCCAAAAACCCACGACAATGCTAGCTAGCTCGTCTCGTCTCAAACTTACATCGATGATCAATTAAAGATAGATTAAAAGATCGAGTGTTTTACGTCTAATAATTGGCTTTCAGATCGAGTAGTAATCTATACGAACAAATTGCACGAGATCAATAATATTGTATATATTTATTACTGTTACTATACGGCCATATGGGTTTCTATTCTGGGAAGTTGTACGTACGCGGGTCGTACGAACGTGCAGAGACTCTTGGATCAATATCCCGTCGTGCACGCATGTAATGCACCTAACCTAGATACAATCCTACGTCATTAAAATGATGTGGTAGTAAAGGGCCGTTTGGATTATTGTAATATAGTTGGATCAGGGCAGTTCCAATGCTCTAACTAGGATGATTTTATAGCGTTAAATTATATGTCATATAGGATAAAAATAATGTCAGCAGTGTACTATATGAAGAAACTAAGTCTTGCATGAGGCCTTATTTCTACTACATCCAATTCTATATTTCTTGACGTTTTGAATATATTTTCATATACCAAAGAGTGATTAATCAATGTGCATATTTTCTGTTTTGTCTATATTAGATATTGTCATGTTGCATTTGGAGTTAATGAGTTTCGCGTACATGCATGAGTATATGAGTCTAAATTATTTACGTCTCAATCATTAAAATTTTAACAATTAACATTAAAATATTTTAAGCCCAGAAGGTTATTAGGAAATATGGAACCGGAGGGAGTACACAACATCCAAAGCATTATTAGAGATGATTGTTATTAGATTACCATAATATTAAATTATAGTATTGTGTGCACTAGGGCAGTAGGGCTAGTTATGTCTAGGACTAATTTTTTAGTTAAAATAGAAGATATAAAAATTATGCATGATATCTAACATTAGAACTCTCCTTATACTCTCTCTAATTATTTAAATAGGTCGGGTAGTTTTAGAATTGTGTATAAGAATTAGGAAATCAACTCATTGACTTTGAAGACTCTTATTTATTATGTTTTCAAAAAAGACGAGTTACTTATTTATGAGAGAGATAATATTTATTTAAAAAAGGAGAACATAGAAGAAATCTGCAAAATTCATTAGAAATTATAAAATGATATATATATATGAAATATTTTAGAATGCTAAAATGACTTTATATATATAGAATATGAGATAGCTATAGCTTTAATTAATACGCACATAAAAACTTTAGCTGTAGCTAGCTATAGGCAGTAGCTAGGCTTTCTCCAAATTAAAGGAGCTGGTCTTTTTCTCTCAGGCTGCAAACTAAAAGGCCAAGGACCACCGGAAATAATCGATCGCGTGCATGGATCGGATATATATATATCGATCGATCAACTAAAATGCCGTGTACTAGTGTACACTCGCTGATAGAATATGTAGTACGTGCACCTGTGCCGTCCTTTCAAAACGGCCCGAGAAAAGGACTGCCAATATTTTGACAAAAAGCTAACAAATCATATCATGTTGTGCATCTTGCTTGCATCATGATGTCTTTGTTAGCGGTTACGCATCAATTATAAGGCGTTTACTTTTTTAAATCGGTTTTTTCTAACTTTGACAAATTGAAGAAAAATATATTATTATTTATAATATTAAATAAATATACTATTAAGATATTTTTATAGTATGTTTAATGAAACTAAATTTATATTTTAGTTGTTGATATATTCTAACTATAAAATTGATTAAATTTAATAAAGTTTAACTTATAAAAAATCAAATAACTTGTAATATATATATAAGGAACAGAGGGTAGCTAGCTAGGCTAGCAGCAACAACAAACCCCACATGTAGTTTTACCCTTTTTGCTACATTTATGTATCTAAAAAACAGGATACAGTCAGAGAGCCACTCATATGAGGCATGAGCACATATTTATACATATTTCTCTGATGTGATGATGGATAATTAATTAATTTTGCTTTCATTGCTGGTAGATCCACACAGAGCGACCACCGTGCATGCAATTCCTTGTTACTCTAACCACCGGCGAGAGAGAAGCATGAGGGGGGAGAAGGCGACGTGACGGCTTCCGATTCGCTGTTTTATCCTTGATTAATCAATGATTAAAATGGTTGGCTCTAGATTTGTGTTCGTTAATATGTTGCTGACTGTCATTATTTTCGGGTT
>KE371163.1:325080-353619 GCA_000418225.1 Zizania latifolia | reverse complement strand
TATTCCTTTGGATGTTGGTTGTACGACTTATGATTGAGACGTGTTTTTATCAGGAATTATGTTACTTATTACGCTAGTTTTCTAGCTGGTGGTGCTGGCTTGCTCATCAATGATTATCATGCATTTGTATACTAGCTTGCTGAGTTGTACTTTATAAATTAGTGATGAGAGTAAAACATTAAAACTATTTTTTATTAAGAAGAAAGTAATATTGTAAAGTGATATGTAATGAGTATTGAAATAATAAAAAAATTTAATTTATGAACCGATACACAACATCTAACTCGAGCACATGAAAGGGAACCATAGATAGGCAAGTAAAACACGAAAGGAACCGTAGACAAACAAGTAAAATCTAGTCTATGAAATAATTTGATAGATGTCGCCGTTGTGGTAAAGGTCATAATTCAGGAGAAATCATTACCACAAGGCATAGAGGGGGAGGTCATAAGCGCCTATACCGTAAAATCGATTTTCGACGGAATCAAAAAGACATATCTGGTAGAATCGTAACCATAGAATACGACCCTAATCGAAATGCGTACATTTGTCTCATACACTATGGGGATGGTGAGAAGAGATATATTTTACATCTCAGAGGGGCTATACTATTATTTCTGATACACTAACCAAAGTTAGTAGGTAAGTTGATATAATTAGAGTCTTTTAGAATAAAGTTGAAGAGTTAAAGATAAAGTTTGTTTTGACAGAGAGGGAGTAGGCGATAGCCGAACAAGTACAGTATTATGAGGTGAGCCTCCACATTTTCTTAGAAAATGTATAACTCATGGTTTATCGAACACAAGTCATGCATGCGTCCACAACGTTGCGACTGATAGATGCACATGATATAAGATGGAGGTTAAGGGTATTTCCAAAACTCTGTGTCATCTAGTATTTATGGCATTAAATAGTTTATCATGTAAACAAAAGGCTGATGTGGTAAGCAAGTTAATAAGAAGAGAGGAAAAATCATGGAAACTAGATCTCATGTAAGAAATCAGCTCTTCACGAGAATCAAGAAAAGCAAAGGAGGAGATTAAAAGAGGAATGAGAGAGAAGATAGATGATTAGATAAAAATATTATTTGAAGAAACTATCCATTAGAAATGTAGTATCTATAGATGGTGTCTTATCCTCTCTTTCATCTAAGACACCACCTATACACACTGTGGATTGGAATTGCACTAATTAAAGTTGAACTTGCAAATTGAGTGTTCCCGGTATTGCCCCGTGAAGTTTGAGCCAAATTAAATATGCTTGGTGTCTGATTTTTAGTCATGAGTAGCAGCAGCATATGCTGGGGCTGCATATACCATCTCTTTTTGCTCAATGTCACTCCAGGCGACACGTGTGGAATCCCCTGCAAACAACAAAGATTTCTATCCTCCCAGTGGCCGGCCGAGATCCATAGGGTAGTACCCAGCAGCTTCCTGTGCATCACCGCCGTGATAAAAAGAAAGCTGCGCAGCTCGCAGTCTCGTCGTGTTAATCATCCGATGATTCCGATCCGACGACGAGCACTGCAGTCCCCTGCTCTGATCAATCTCCTAAAGCGGGCATTAGATTACTCCTCTCCTCTGCCGTAAAGCTTAATTAGCCGGCCGGCTAACTGCATACCCTGTCATGTCACGGGGGCATGTTGCTGCTATAGATTTTTTGTTCACAGTACGTTGTTGCTGATGTCTTGATCGAGTCCTCGGTCGCGCCGCCGGTCGAGTGAAACTGAACTTGTCTTATCCGTTTTGACTTATACAAAACACTGTACACTATAATCATTAATTTCCCACTAACATTTGTGCAGTCCCAATACTTCAACTAGCATTTCTCTAACATTAAAATATTATATATCGTACAGAGTAAATGATTATAGGATAATATATTAAATAAATAAATATGAAAAGCACATTATTGCGTAGGATCTAATGTCCAAACAACATCCAAACAATAATGAAATATGGGTAGTATTAAATTAACATATCGAATTATTATGTCTATGACTAATTTTCTATATGACATGCATAGAAGATATACACGATATCTATTACTAAGAGTGTACTCATGAATAACTCTGATTATAAAATATTACAACAACATTTTAAACTGTGAATTTCGTTATATAACTTTAAAATAAATAATTTGATTATATAAAAAAATTATTAATCAAACCTTCAACAATCAAAGTCAAAACTAATTAGGGCTCTATGGGACACATGAATTTTATAAGATTTTTATAGAATTTAGTACAAATCCTCCAAAAAAGACCTTAGTATTCAGTACTCATGAATACTCTGTCCTGGCTTGTGAGGTTTGTGGGGGTTTCTCTTCGTCATAATTATTAAAAATAGTAACCCTACTGGATAGCTGAGCTCTCATTGTTAGTACCATAAAATTCTCTTCTACTGGGAAGACTCGGTCAGAAAATACACACCACTCTTTACTCAGGCATAGGTGCCTCCAAAGTTTTCAACATCGATTATATTGGTGTAGCCATCTCTTGTTGATATCTTAAGAGTGCCACCCTCATGAATGTTATGGTGATTGATGAATCTTTTTGGTAGAAACTAGAACAATAAGATAACATCGTATCAGCTTGTTATGATTTTGTTACCATATAAATAGAAAATGCAATGTATATATATACGATGTGACGCATTTGCTAATGATTGATTTTCAGAAGGCAATCCTTTGGCTCATAAACCGGCACCTAAAATAGGTAATTGTTAAACCAATTTCACTTGAGATTGTATAAAAGTTGACGAAGTAATTCACGTTGCATATTCATCTTATTATGTCACTTGCATTTATAAATTAAACTAAGATACATTGCATAACCGGTACTAAAGATGCAGCATTTGCATTGCATATTTGAGTGAGTGCGTACTGGTCGATCGGCACAGAAATGGAAATCACATGTGTATTACAGTACTAAGATTGTTGACAGGGAGTACTACATCAATACATAGCATTTATAGTATAGATCGGCTAAATAACAACATCTTATAACGCAGTGTTCAATCAACCCTAAAATAGCCAAAAAAAAATGAGAAAAACAATGTACCCTAGTGCGGCGGGCCTATTGCTGGAAGCACGATGTCTGGTGGCACCACTTGGGAGGCTTGCCATGTCGTTGCCCAATGTAGATCGCCGATGAGCGCTTGGCTGGGCTAAACCCTAAACCCCAAACTAGTCTAACGGGTGGAAGAAGAACTGAAGAATAGAGGCAGAAATGAGGAACAGGAGATTTTTGGCCGATATCAGATACATTAGAAAAAAGGTTTAGTACTAGTTCGAGATATCACCCCGCGCTAAAGTTATTAGCATCGGTTGATGTGCCGACCTAGTACTAATGCGTAGGCTTTTAGTACCGGTTGGGTACTCCGACCGGTACTGATAAGTTTAGTACTAGGCAGTCTCCCGACCTGGTACTAAAGCTCTTTATTAGTACCAGTTACGGCTACCCACGACGTTCTCTCTCTTTTATGACCATTGCAGATGACTTTCGGTACCGGCTCTAATTAGAATGGGTACTAAAAGGGGTAGATGAAAGGCCACTTCTTCAGTAGTGCTATCTATTTGTAGGTAAAAACTCTATTACAATCGAGTATGTTTCCAATTTTATATTCTTGGTATGTTATTAGGTTAAAACTTATATCCAACAGATAAACAGATACGTGTATTGAATATCCATACCCGCTTCACCCGTTTACGCGTATATAGACCAATCAAATCCTAGCCTCACTCTCCTCCCTCTACCCTAGCCTCGCTCCCTAGCAGCCATGCTACCACCTCCATCCCGCACCACTACCTCCTAGCAAGCCGGCATCCTGTTCCGTCCTCTCCCCACGTTGTGCCGGCCCCTGCGCCGCTAGCCCTCCTACTGGTCTCCCGCGATGTCTTGCCCACGCTAGCCTCGCCACCTTCCCCACGTCAGCCTCACAGAAATCTGGCGGGTAAATAGGTATACTCGTGGGTATACGGTGCCCGCGGGTGACGGGTATAGGTATGGGTTTTTACCCATCACGTGTAATATTTATAGATATAGGTGTTGAAGTTTTTCACGGGTACATGTATAGATATGCACTGTTCATACACACGCTAGCAAGTAGCTAGGCTGGTCTCAACAAACTAGACATAATCATAGATTCATGGTTACAACACTAATGATCAACCATATATAAATTAACATCGAACGGTCATGATTAAAGGTAGTTTTCCCGAGAGACCCTTTAAGCGATTAGTCAATACCAACATGATGTACCAAAAGTAGTAAGAGTACACACTACCACAAAAATAGTCTTTAGTGACTAAGTTTTATTGACGAATTAATGACGCCCATTAGTAATACACTTTTAGTTACGTACTGTTTTTCACGCGTCAGTAATGCTACCTTATTAGTAACGGGTCGTAATGTGGCCCATCACTAAAGAGGGGGCACCCCTTGTCATTGTGTTCGAAATGACAGTATACCACGGGGGTACCCGCAGTACGGATTTGATTAGGCGATGGGGAGTGCTATGGACGAATCTTGATGGTTATCCCTAACTAAGAGACAGGGAGGACTTTTAGATAGGTTCAGGTCTCCCGGAGGATAATAACCCTAATCCTGTGAGTATTGAATGAGCTTTGAGGTGTGAATAGCCTTAAGCATATGAAATCATCTAGGAGATGACTAGACAATAATCTGCCCTTTACAGGCCCCCTCCGATCCCCTTATATGAGAGGGATCGGGGGTTATAATTTACAGTTAATATGCCTCATTAATGACCAATTATGAGGATAAATGGTCAGTTCGTGGGCAGTAACTCCAATCGATAACAGCAATAATAACTGTACAACAGTGGAGCTTAATGACGGCCTGGCTCTTGATGGTGACTATCCGAGTGCCTGTGGTCGGGAAGGCCTCCCGAGTGCTGACTCTGGGAGCCTTTAGGTCCTCGTCCGCTGGCTGTCTAGAAATGTTGACCGTTGACTAGTCGTCTTTAATGTTGAATCTATTGACCCCTCCTTTACTCGATCATCATAAAACCATTCGGGAGGTAACCCAGGATCATATTCCTGACAGCAGCCCCCGAGCTCTTTGTGCCGCGTGGATGAAGTTGAGTAGTCGAAAAGGGCTTCAGAACATAATCTTGATGAAGTTTTCCCGATCGGTGCACCGCTCAGGTGCACCTACCCGGTGCAGCCCTCGGGACTGGAGTTTCTTGAGTAAAATAAGCTCCAGGATCAGAGAGTTTAAATCCCGCACATTCGGTGTATTACCGTCCGATGAAACCGACTTGTGCATAGGGATAGATAGGCCCATCGAGTGGTTTTTTGGCGAAAAGGTGTCAATTGGAGCAATCCAGTGAATGGAGTACTTGTAGTCTTCCTTTGGCAAAAAGACATCTGCTGCCGCAGACTGGCGCCTATCAGAATCGATAGGCTCGATGAGACTCGCATGAGCTCTAAGGCCGCCTCGCGGACGCGAGTACAGCTTTAAAAACTGTAGGCGTCGATTCGCTTTCTGCTACCAACCGTTGGATCTACAATCATCGGTTAGATGGATGGGTTGAAAAATATGTTGACCGACGTAGTTAATGCCGAAGATTGCTTTGAGACGTGTCCCGAGGCAATCGCAGCGCATCGGGGGCCCGAACCGTCGCTTGGGAGGTTTATAAATAGCCCGATTGAGGGTGCTTCATCTTTCCGCACACTTCAAGCCTCCAGCCTTCTTCTTCTTCTTTGAGTCCTGATTTACTGGCACCTCGCAACCCTAATCGCCACTATGGTTGCATCGTGTGCTACCGCAAGGTGATGCGACTCTTCAATCTCAAGTCCGTAGCACCACCACTTTCCATTCCAATGGCGGCCCTTGACCCCAATGCTGAAGTTGACCGGTCAGTGGAGTTCCAGAAGTCGAGGGCGGAGAAGATTGTGGGGTCACTGCTGGAGAAGCGAGGTGAGCTCCTGCCAAGCGCGCTGTCGGCGTGGCATTCCGCGGGCGGCGAGGCGTTCCTGACCCCAAACACTCACGAGATCGTGGTATTCGAGTCTTTTTTCTCCCGCGGGTTCGGTTTGCCGGCCCATCCTTTCTTCCACGGGATCCTCCACCACTATGATATCTCACTCTGCAACCACAACCCTAATTCTATCTTGCACATCGCCATTTCCGTCCACCTTTGCGAAGCCTATCTCGATATTGATCCACATTTCAATCTCTTCTGTCATTACTTCTGTCTAAGGCCGAACACCAAGAAGAAGGTGGTCGGTGGCTACGGATTGCAGCTGAGGGATGGGAAGGCAGCAGAGTACATCCCGGTGCCGCTCCCGACTTCCAACAAGGGCTGGCACTCGCGGTGGTTCTACGTCGCCAACCATGAGCCGGCCCTTTCACTAGAGATCGACCGGGTGCCAATGCCGACGCTCACCTGATCCGACCGCTCTCAGCGGGAGGAGCAGGGCCAGGTGGATGAGCTGGTCGAGATGATCAAGAGGCTTCGAGCAGAGGGCTTATCGGGCGTCCACGTGGCGCTCAGCTTCGTGTCCCGCCGGGTCCAGCCGCTGAAGCTGAGGACTCAGTGTACGAGTACTCGGGTAGGGATGACCCGACCAGGGAGACGGCTGAGTCCTTGTCTTCGGACGAGGTGAAGAAGAGGGTGAAGCTGATCTTCGCCGGTCGGCTTGGCCTCAACCCCGATGCTGACCCCAAGGCCTTCAAGCTCAGCCGCCCCCGACCACCAGTAAGAATGATCTTTTTGTTGATGATTTTTAATAACATCACCTGTCGGGTGCTAAGTGTTAAAATGTGTAGGGCCGAGAGGCATATTGCTCTCTGCCACCATTGCACGAGCAGCCCTGGGCAGTCGGACACGCTGGGCCTACCGGGGAGAAGAGGAAGGGCAAAGAGGTTTGCCCTCCCCCGGCGAAGAAGGCAAAAAAGATAGCGATGAAGACGGCGACTCCCAAGGTGCCGTCATCCTTCCCTGGAGAGGCTGGTGCCGACTCAGAGACATCCGAGGCGGCCCCGGCGACTGGCAGGGCTACAGCGCCGTCATCTTCTAAATTAACACCACCACCACCACCGCCTCCACCATCGCCACCGCCGGTCAGAGCAACTTCGAGCTCCGGGCGGCGAATGAAGACGTTGGCATTTCAGCAGTCAGCGTAGTAAGTCTTTCTACCGTTGATTTGAATCAAATAATTAAACTTAATTCAAACTTAACTTTTTTTGTTGTTTTGATCAACACTCCTCTACCACTGTCTAGGAACGATGGGGCCGACCCGACCAGCGCCGATCGCCCAGCTACGGCCACCCCCACCATCGACTTGATGGTGTTTGTCGGGGCGACTGATCCGCGAGTGGCCGCAATGAGTGGGGCGCAAGTGTCGGGTGCCCCAACGCCAAGCGGGTCGAGCGCCGTTAGACCTATTCCGGTGCAGCCGACCGTAGCGGCGCCGAGTGCTACCGCACCAGACTTGGTGCAGCCAACTGTAGTGGCGGCGGGTGCCATTGATCCATCGCCGACGGTTGTATTCGTCGCGGTGGCGGCGGACGTGGAGATGCCTCCGGCGGCACCAGAGATTGCTGATCGCCCTAAGGTGGCGCAATAGGAGGCCAACCCCATCAAAGTCGTGGTCAGGGAGATGCCACCACCTGCCATCGGCGCGACAGGCGGTGGCCCGACTAGAGCAGTCAAGAGGAAGGTGGCCGAGTGCTACGAGGTACTCAGTCGGCTTGGCCAGGTGACCAGCGTAAGTCCTCCTGCAAGTGTTAGTTTTTTATACATAACTTAATATGTGCATTTAGACTAACTTGTTTTGTCTTGTGCAGTGTCTCATGAGCCAGCTGATTGAGAGCACCGGGGCTAGCTGCCCCACTCCCATCCTGGACTTAGGAGTGTTAAACGCCCGAGTCCAGCAGCTGACTGGTCAGTTGGCGCAGAGGGATGCCGACTTGAGGAGGTTGAAGAGGGATAACGACATCCTCCATGGTCAGCTTGAAATCCGTTCCTATGGTAAGTGCTTGGTCACTTTTTGTCACCAGTACTGCTTATTGTGCTTGTATTTGATCAGTGCTTGTGTAACAGAATGGCTGGTGGCAGAGGAACGGATTGAGACAGCCACTAGTTTGACAGACCGATCGGTCGCTTCAGCCAAAACGGCTTTGACCGAGAGGGATGAAGCCATTGCCAGGGCATCGCAAGCGGAGGCCAAAATCACCTAGCTTGAAAAGAAGCTCAAGGAATCTGAAACAGCCACTACCAAGTGGTTCGGTGAGTACAAAAGTACGGATCACCGGCTTAGACTTTTCCTTTGCCATTTTTGATGAAGTTTTCTCTGAAACAATGTTATGCTTGTAGAGCTTCATCGGCGGGTGAACGCTCAATTCGCTGACCTAGAGCTACATTTGAGCAACACTCAGGCGCAGCGGGACCACTATCGGGCTGGTGCTGAGACGCTCATCAAAATGATTGGTAGCGAACCGGCTAGCACCGTGTGGTCGGCGGAGCAGTTCGTAGAGCGGCTCTAGGGGTCGGTGACACGTCTACAGGAGCAAGCCCGGTACTTCGTTCGGTCGGTAGCTACACACGCGCTTGGGATTGTTCGAGCTCTGTACCCAACAGCACGTATGGACTACATCCAAGTGGGGTGGCCGGCGACCATTAAAGAGTCCGACGTGGAGCGTATCTACTCGGAGGTGGAGGAGACAGTCAATGTCCTTGTCATGGATTTAGAAACTTATCCGGCTGAACCTGTTGAGTAGGAGAAACATTGTAGAAGAAAAACAATTGTATATATACTTTTTGTGCAATGGAACAATGCTTTCCTTTTTATAAATATGTTCTATGCCCAACTATTTGTGGTGAATTTCTGACTGTATGTTATAGCTTTGGCCCATAGCGCAGGGAAACTTGAGCCACGTGCACGCTATTTTGAACCATAGGCGTCACATGTAGTCAAAAAATAACACTTAAAAGTAGTCAAGTGAATCATAGAACAAAAGACCAAGCCCCCGAGCAGGTGAAAGAATAATTTAACCTGGCCAAAGCGGATCATGGACTCAAAGTTAAAGTGATAAAACTTCGGACGCTCGGGGGTCGGGCAAAGAAGAAAGAAAAAAGGAAAGCAGAAAAAATCTAACTTCTTTATTAATCCAAAATAAGAACTTAGCTTATTGTATCAAGGATAAAAACGTCGAAGATGTTCAATATTCTAGGAGTTTGTAATCCATTGACCGTCTTCACGTATTAGGCGATATGAACCTGATCGGGTGACCTCGGAGATAATGTACGGTCCCTCCCATGGTGCCGACGGCTTGTGGGCGCCGACTGCAGATTGTACTCGACGAAGAACTAAATCTCCGACTTGAAAAGACCGACCACGCACATTACGGTTATGGTACCTTCGCAAACCTTGCTGGTACTGATCGGATTGTATTGCCACAGCTAAGCGAGCTTCTTTAAGACTGTCGATATCTTCTGCTCTAGTCTATTCGGCTGCGCCTTCTTCATAGTGCTGAATCTTGGGGGACTCATGCAGCATATCCACCAGTAAAATGGCCTCTGATCCGTATACAAGAAAAAAGGGAGTCCGACCGGTGGCTCGGCTGGGCTGAGTGCGAAGACCCCAAAGAACAGCTGGCAATTCTTTCATCCATCTACTGCCATATTTATTGAGGGGATCAAAAATTTTGGCTTTTAATCCTTAGAGTATCATGCCATTGGCTCGCTCAACTTGACCATTTGCTCTTGGATGTGCAATAGAAGCGTACTTGACTTCAATACACCAGTCTTCACAGAATTCCCAAAAGTCATTGCCGATAAATTGGGTTCTAAGATCTGTAATAATCTGATGAGGAATGCTATAACGGTAGACTATGCCTTGGATGAACTCTGTGGCTTTCTTGGCTGTGCTTATCCTTAAAGGCATGACTTCTATCCACTTTGTGAATTTGTCAATAGCAACAAAAAGATGATCATATCCCTGGGGGGCCTTTAGAAAAGGTCCAACTATATCAAGCCCCCAGCATGCAAAAGGCCATGAAGATGGGATGGTCTGGAGAGCTTGAGCAGAGAGATGATGCTGCTTGGCAAAAAATTGACAGTCCTGGCAGCTACGAACTAGAAGCTTGGCATCTTCATGAGTAGTTGGCCAATAAAATCCCGACATGAAGGCTTTACCGACCAGTGTCTGAGCGCCAGCATGATTTTCACAAATACCCGAGTGTATCTCTTTGAGGATTCTTGACCCTTCTGATTTGCTGACATACTTCATGAGCACTCGGGTTGAAGCAGCCCTTTTATATAACTCTGATCCCACCAAAACATACTGTTTGCTCCTCCTAAAAAGGCGAATTGCTGCATCCTTATCTTCAGGAGCTTTAGCAATAAAAATGAAATCAATAATTGGTTATCACCAGTCTTTTTCATTGTCGATGATAACCAATACGGAAGGAGCTTGTTCAGCTTCAGAAGATTGAATTTCATCATCTTGAATTAATGGCTTCGGGAGCTCTTGAAGAAAAATACCACTCAACATAGGGGCTCTTGATGAGCCAAGCTTAGCCAAGAAGTCAGCAGTCGAATTATCGTCCCTAGGGACGTGATGAAACTCGAGCCCGCTGAACTTGCCTTCTAGCTTGCGGATCTCTTTGTAGTAAGCATCTATCTTCTCGTTGGTGCAGGACCAATCCTTATTAACTTGACTGATAACCAACTTAGAATCTCTATATACCATTAATCTTTGAACCCCAAGGGAAATGGCAATTGGCAAGCCATTAAGGAGTGCTTCATACTCGGCTGCATTGTTAGACACCATAAATAATAGTTGAAGAGCGTACTTTAGTCTTTCACCTTGAGGGGTTATAAGAAGAATTCTCGCTCCTGCCCCATCAATACTGAGCGAGCCATCAAAATACATAGTCTAGTGCTCTTGAAGCTTGGCAATCGGGGAGAGTTGAATCTCGATCCACTCGGCAACGAAGTCAGCGAGGGATTGGGACTTGATGGCAGTGCGGGGCTTGAAATCGAGGGTATATTCACCCAACTCGATGGCCCACTTCATGATCCGACCAGTCGTGTCCCTATTTTGGAGAATATCACCGAGTAGAAATTCAGTGATAACCTCCACCGAATGAGCTTGAAAATAATGCTTGAGCTTCCTGGCGGTGATGAGGACAGCGTACAGGAGCTTTTGAATCTGAGGGTACTGGACTTTGGATGGACCGAGTACCTCAAATATGAAATATACCGGCCTTTGAACTGGATAGGCGTGCCCCTCATCGGGGCACTCGACGACCATGGCAGTGTTGACCACGTGGGTCATGGTGATGATGTAGAGGAGCAGCGTTTCACCGGACGTCGGCACAACCAGGACCAGTGGAGAAGAAAGAAACTTCTTGAGATCGATGAAAGCCTGGTCGGCCTCTAGCGTCCATATGAAATCTCCTTTTTCATCAACTTGAAGAAAGGCATCCCGCGCTCGCCGAATCAGGAGATAAATCGCCCGAATGATGTCATGCAGCCTGTGAGATGCTGAATGTTCTTGACGTTGGGCTTGGCCATGTTCAATATTGCAGAAATCTTCTCTGGATTTGCTTCAATTCCCCGACTACTGACTATGAAACCGAGTAGTTTTCCAGTCGGCACCCCGAATACACACTTGTCTGGGTTGAGCCGCCATCAGAATTTGCGGAGGTTGCTTACATTCTCTTGGAAGTCGGGAATTAAATCTTCTAGCCTTCTAGATTTGATGACGACATTATCCACATAGGCTTCAACGTTGCGGCTGATCTGATCAGCCAGGCAGCGCTGAATAGCACGCTGGTATGTAGCCCCCGCATTCTTCAGCCCAAAAGGCATTGATGTGTAGCAATATGCACCGAATGGGGTGATGAATGATGTCTTCTCTTGATCTTCTTCCTCCAGGCTGACCTGATGATATCCCGAGTAGCAATCCAGGAAGCAGAGAAGTGAGCTGCCGGTTGTGGAATCAACAACTTGGTCGATGCACGGCAATGGGAAAGGATCTTTAGGACATCTTTTGTTAAGATCAGTATAGTCAATGCACATTCTCCATTTCCCATTCTTCTTTTTTACAAAGACGGGGTTAGCTACCCAGTCGGGATGATACATCTCTTTTATGAACCCTGCCGCTAGTAGGCGGGTAACTTCTTCTTTGATGACTTCTTTATGCTCCTGGGCGAAACGGCGCATCTTTTACTTGACCGGCTTAGCGGTCGAGTATACATGGAGTTTATGCTCGATCAGCTCTCGAGGTACGCCAGGCATATCAGAGGGTTGCTAGGCGAATACGTCGATGTTGGTGCGGAGGAAGCTGACGAGCGCGCTTTTCTATTTAGGATCCAGTGCTGTCCAGATCAGTGTCGTCTTGGAGAGATCAGCGTTCGAGAGCTGAATACTTTTATACTCAGCCAGCGAGGGCGCTAAGCCCGATGGTGATGGCGTGTTGGTCGGGATCTCCACGCTAGTGGTCGGTGTCGTCTTGGCCGCCTGAACGGTCTCTTCCATTTGGACAGAGATGTTCGTGGCCTCGCCCAATGCGAGGTTGTCTTGCTCGCACGTGTGCGAAGTGGCACCATCCCCCTTTATTGAAAAGGCCCCACCCAGTCTTGGAATCTTGAGGACCAAGTAGGCGTAGTGGGGTACTGCCATAAATTTGGCGAGAGATGGCCGCCCGAGTACAGCGTGGTAAGTAGTTTCAAAGTCAGCGACGTAAAACTTGATGTGCTCGGTTATGTAGTTGTCCCGAGTGCCGAACGTCACCGGCAGAGTGAGCATGCCGAGTGGAATGGAGGCCTTCCCCGGGACAATCCCGTAGAAAGGTGTGATCGTCTTTTGAAGTGCGGACTCGTCGATGCCGAGCGCTGCCAGGGTACCTTTGAATAGGACATCGAGGCCACTACCACCGTCAATCAAGACCCTCTTGAGGCGCACCTTGAGGATGACCGCATCGATGACCAGTGGGAATCGTCTCGGCTTGGGGATGTCCGTCCACTGATCATCTCTACTAAAGGTGATCGGGATTTTTGACCACCGTAGGCATTCGGTCGGTGTGGTGCTGATGACATTGACGCGTTGGGCCAGCAGCTTCTACTGGCGCTTGGATTCAGTGGCGATTGCTCCACCGAAGATCATGGAGACCGTCCGAGTGAGCTCCTGGAAATCATTTTCCGCTGGGGATGCCTCAGCATCTTTATCGTCTTCTTTGGACTTCTTCTTTTTATCATCCCAGCGACGCTTGTCTTGCCGGTGGTTTTCTTCTACCTCTTTCACCATCTGGTTCTGCAACTGGTAACACCGGTGGGTGGTGTGGTTGCTGTTAGGGTGAATAATGCAGGGTTTATCCAATACCTCCTGCAATGCCGAATTCTTCTGGCCCTGAGGTCAGGAATTTTTGTCAGCAACCATAACCTCCTTGCCCTTTCGCTTCCTGCTCTTGTTCCGGGCTTATCGTGGTCCTCACGTGAGGGCGAACGACGACGATCCTTCTTCTTGTCTTTGTCGAATTCTTGAGCGTTCGGGTGCATCTGCTCCCGTTCAGCATCTTTGGCGTTGGCAAATTGCTCGGCGACAGTAATCATCTCCCCTGGATCGGTCAGTTTGTTCATCACCAGATGGTGAAACAACTTTGAAGGCTTACGCAAGCCATCTTGAAAGATGGACATGATGTCGGCATCGGAGATGCTGGCGATGGTGTTCCGATGCTCGGAGAAGCGATGGATGTAGTCCCGGAGGGACTCATCGTCCTTTTGACGTATCTGGCGTAGGTCGTGTCGTGAGGCCGGCCTTTGCCAAGTTCCTTGATAGTTGACAATGAAGACATCGCATAACTCGCTCGAGGAGTTGATGGAGTTCTCTGGGAGTCCGGCCAGCCAACTGATGGCGGCCGTGGAAAGCATGACAGGGAGGTAATTGACCATGACATCTTGGTTCCCTCTGGCTACACGGATGGCCGTGTAGTATAGCCGCAGCCATCGGGAGGGGTCAGTGGTTCCGTCGTATGGCTTGACTCCCGTTGGACGGAAGTTTTGAGGCCACACTATCTGACGAAGGCGCTCCGAGAAGGCTAGAAAGCCATCGTGGCGTGAGATGTTGGTGTCAGGCCGACCTACCACTGGCGTGCCGTGGCTTCGGTCGTATTGCTCACGATGACAGAGCTCGCTGTGCTCGCGTTCACTACGGCGGCGAGAAATGGTGTTTCGCGCGTCACGCGCTTCATTGATGATGGTTCCGACATCACCCGAATAAGAGCTCCCACATCGCTCGCTTAGATGCGAGCGTGTCGGCCGCTGGGACGATCGGGAATGTGAGCGATGGTCCAGAGACCGTGACCTTAGAGGTGGAGCCATGTCAACAATTTGAGCGGCGGCCGCCTAGGTCATAGCCCGAGCCCTTTGGAGCTCGGGTGAATCGGGAAGGGCGGCTAGCGTCCTCTCGATGGTGATTAGGTTCGCAGTTGACGTGCGGTACACAGCATGGCCTTTGAAGTCCATCATGTACCGATCCTGCGCGCCGTGTCGCGAAGTCCCGGGCATTGCACGGGCCCTCGCGCGGCGGTCTGATCAGGCGGCATTCCTCCTTTGGCGATCGCGCCAGCGAGTACTAGACTCAGCGACGTCGGAGGGCTCATCGTCAGAGACATCCCCTGTCACCATCATGATGATGTTATGAGATGGCGCTAGCTTGATCGAAGTGGTCGACTGGCGAGGTCGCTTTGAAGCAACCCTGATGAATTGGCGCCATTGGACTGTGCGCCCACCTACATTGGCAAAGATGACGAAATCGGCAGGCGAGTCGGTGGCAACTTGTGGGTGCCCCCTGGGTGGATCTGGATGCTCGGACGCCCGGGGAGCCGAGGATGGTGCCCTGAGCTGAGCATATGGCTCGGCGCTCGGTGGGCAGACGAGCACACAGCTAGAGTGCGCAAAACCTTCGCCCTCGTTTGGGAGGTGGTGGTCGGAACCATTTGACGCATACAATCACCAACGAAAGTCAAGCTCCCAAAGGTGATCATGGCACCGATGGGAACCTGGGTATTAACTTTGCAAATAACAGCCATCAAGTCAATCAAAAACACAGACTGACACCCCCTACCTAGCGCGCCAACTGTCGTTGTGTTCGAAATGACAGTATACCACGGGGTTACCTGCAGTATGGATTTGATTAGGCGATGGGAAGTGCTGTGGATGAATCTTAATGGTTATCTCTAACTAAGAGACAGGGGGGACGTTTAGACAGTTTCGAGTCTCCCAAAAGATAATAACTCTAGTCCTATGAGTGTTGAATGAGCTTTGAGGCGTGAATAGCCTTAAGCATATGAAATCATCTAGGAGATGACTAGACAATAATCTGCCCTTTACAGGCCCCCTCCGATCCCTTTATATGAGAGGGATCGGGGGTTACAATTTGCAGTTAATATGCCCCATTAATGACCAATTATGAGGATAAACGGTCAGTTCGTGGACAGTAACTCTAATCGATAACAGCAATAATAACTGTACAACGTGGAGCTTAATGATGGCCTAGCTCTTGATGGTGACTATCCGAGTACCTATGGTCAGGAAGGCCTCCCGAGTGCTGACTCGGGGAGCCTTTAGGTCCCCGACCGCTGACTATCTGGAAAATATTGACCGTTGACTAGTCGTCTTTATTGTTGAGTCTGTTGATCCCTCCTTTACTCGATCATCATAAAACCATTCGGGAGGTAACCCGGGATCATATTCTCGACATCCCTATTAGTGACGGGTCACATTATGACCCGTCACTAATGGGTTGAATAATTAGTGATGGGCGACAACTGCCACCCGTCACTAATAACAATGCTGATCATTAGTGATGGGCGGTAGTTACCATCCATCACTATAGGTGCCTGCTGTGTATAAATAGGCGGAGCCAACAAAACGCTTTCATATCATGCAGAACCCTAAATCCTAGTGGCAACACTCGTCGTGCTAGCTTCCCCACCGTCGTTCTCTTCTACCATCGTAGCCTCCGTTCTGTCACAACCTCCTCCACCGACCTCTGTTCTGACGCGGTCTCTTCCATCACACCCTCCATTCTGACGCCGACCCTCCTCGCTGCCGCCTCGTCTGATGCATCTTCTCCTCGTAAGGTCCTCCTCCTCCTACTCTACCTCCTTCGTCGAGGCTAGGGTTTGTGACTTGTTGCTTTGTGAATATATTTCCCTATTCACTTAATGAAGAGAATGCTATTAGTATGAGGATGTGTGTGACATTTAGGCTCTTTTTTGTTTTAACAAGTTTATTCATGCAATGATTATATTACGTGCTACTATTATTATTCCTATATTTTGTTCATGCAATGATCTAATATTATGTGTTGATTTTCATATAGTTTGGTTGTTTACGTTTCTTTTTTCTTTAATATTCTTTAGAGGTAAGATTTAATTAATTAGTTATCACACACACCTGTGAATTAAAATATAGCCTAGTGGTGAGGAGGCCATTAAGTTGGTAGCCAAACATCTGAGAGCAATATGTGTTTTTGTTTTTTAGTTTACACAACTATTATTGTATTTTTTTTATCGTTGTTAAATATAACACGAATTAGGGACATGGCAAGCCTTCTAAGTGATAAATAGGGCACTTCTGCTAGACATCGTGTTTCTAGCAGTAGACGGGCCCATCAGACAATATTATTTTACTTTTTTTGCTGTCCCGTACTGCAAGTGCAATGTTTAGTTATAGTAATCCATACCAATAATGTAGGTACCGACTTATGTTCCTCAATATTGCCTCCTGAAAATCCATCATTATGTCCAATGACGTCATCAGGTTTATACATTGTATATTGCATATTCTATTCATGTGGTAACAAAACTAACAAACTTGATATTATCTCACTATTATAGTTTCTAATAAAAAACTTTGCCGCTAACCATAACATTCACGCTGGTGACACCCTTGAGATGTCAACAAGAGATGGGTGCACCAATATGGTTGAGGTTGCGAGCTGTGGAGACATGTTATGGCTCCATAGAGGGTGGGGTGCATTTAGTTCTCGAGTCCGCCTAGTAGAAGGGGACTTTATGAATCTAACAATGGGACCTCAACTGTCATGTATGGCTACTATTTTCAATAATTAAGGCGATGAGAAGACCGCAGGAGCCATAAAAGTAGAGGACAGTGATAGCGGTATGTATAGCAAACTTACATTACATACTAGAAATGTATATTTTATTTATGTACTTATCGACTTTTTTATAATGACAGGTGAGGGTCCTAGCAATGCTGCGAAGAAGAAGAGGAAGCAGATATCCAGGGAGAGCAACACCGACCAAATAGACCAACTGAAGAACACCTGTTATTTCGGAAATTATACAGATGTAACTCCAGTAAGGAAGGCTCTGTGACCTAGTTATATGTCTGTACAATAAATAACTCGATCAGCAACAAGAAGTCGGTGGTAAGGTCTTTTCACATGTTAGAAAAGCAAACATCTACATATATGCACTTGGCCTTGTCTAACTAGCTTTGTACAAATTTATTATAATAGTACTTTTTAAGACAGTATTGTGAGAAGTACATCACACCTCACCTACACCAGCAGACCACCCAAATTCAAGTGGCAGCAGCAGGTAGTGAGGCAGTCCCAATTGTGATGCATAAATCTATGGATGGACGGTGCTACCTAACTACTGGTTTAGCCAATTCCTTTGAGATAGCACGTTAGAAGTTGGCATAGTATGCGCCTTCCATTTCAACATCAACAATGGTGCAATTGAGGTTGTTATGTATATGGTGTAATTTGTCGTCAATATTGCAAATCCTGAGAGAGGAATCCTGTGGTATGATATCTTCCTATTCATCTTGTTTTTTGCACTGATAGCCATTGTGCACATTGTAGTAATTCTTTTTTCTTTAGGGAGAAGGAGTATAGGGTGACCATAAAAGAGGCTACAAAACTAGACACGTACAACCTTAAGCAATTTATGGCTGGTAGACAGAGAGAATCTCCGTAGGACACTATTCAAGCTCTCGATATCGCTCTTAGGGAATGTCCCAGTGGAAGTTAGAAATTAGCTAGAAGTTAGAAGTAGTTAATCTTATAGAACTTTTTTAATCAATTTCTTCGAGATAATGAGTTAGAAGTTAATATATGTGATATTAATTTCGTTATGAATCTTCTATGATGAATTGTTTATGTTCTGTGATGAAACTTCCGTGATGTGCTTTGAAATGTTGGATGTTGGCTACCAAATCCTAACTTTGATTCAGGATACAGCCTAAAAATAATTATTTTTTAAAATGACCATACTATTATTGACAAGTGACATTACGACCCATTACTAAAGAGCCATACAGGTGAGCCGATAGGCCCCCCTTTAGTGACAGGTGAATATTATCGCCTGTCAATAAAGATTGACCCTTTAATAATGGATAAACACTCGTCACTAATGAATTATCTTCACTGAAACAATAAGAGTAACGGAAGACTTACCTATCACTAATAAAGATTATTACCTGTCACTAATAGGTTTTCTATGGAGCCAGACTGATCATATCAGAAAGAAAGAGAGAGCTGATGGCATCTTGTAATTACGGGCCTGCTTGATCTACATGCGGATGCAGGTTGCCGCCGTGTGCCCCGCTCGGAGCAGGGTAAGGAAACTAATTACAAGCGGTGTCCACATGTCTAATTAGTGTCAGTTATTGATTCAGTTTGGTGATTATTCGGTCGATTTACATAAATCATCGGATAATGAGATAATCAAAAACCAGTGATAACTGAATAGGCCGGTTAGTCGGTTACCATGTTTTATGAACAACTCTAACATGTATCTAACACTTTTTACCTTCAATGCTAGCATTTACGGAGTCACATATATGTGAGGGTGTCTTGACACCCTCTCTAAAAAATAAATCAATATTTAATACCTTATAATGATCGTATCATATGTGTACCCTAAATTAAATATATGTACCTTTAGTCTAGAAAAGAACACAAAGTCTAGCCTATATATCACTCTCTACTTTTTGCTAGCTCCGCCTCTAAGGACTAGCTTATTGGCCAAGTCATTGCATCATGCATAATATCACACTATCATTTTAGTTGAACAAGGGTCCGCAAAACCGTGGTACTGTTTTTTATGTCTGGTTGGTAAGTGATAAACAACAGTCTAACTTTTATAAATTTGATAGGTAACAATACAAATTAGACTGGTCCAAAAATCGATGTTAGACTGAAAGCCTATTTCATAAACCTTTAGTCTAACCCAGCGATCGCGCGCAACCTAGCCTATTTAGCTGCGCATAGTATCACACTACCACAGAAACGGTTTTTAGTGATGAAGCTTTACTGATGGGTCAATGACGCGTGTCAATAATACACTTATAGTGATAGACTATTTTACACGTGTTACTAATACTACATTATTAGTGACGGGTCGTAGTGTGACCCATCACTAAAAAGGGGACACCTCCATTAGTGACAGGTCACAGTACAACCCATCACTAAAGAGCGCACCCTATAGTGACGGGTTATGTTGTGACCCATCACTAAAGAGGGGCACCCCCATTAGTGATGGGTCGCAGTATCACCCGTCACTATAGCCTGTAATATTTAGTGACATGTGATACTTTATCCGCGTCACTAAAGAGCTGGTAACCCTAAGGCCACCGTTAGTGACGTGTTTTTAGCGATAACCGTCACTCTTGAACCATAACTGCCGACCAGCCCACCACTGTATGCGCACGCCTAGGGATGGTGACCCGCACTGTTACGTGCTCCGGTGCACCGCCCAGCACCGCCGCTAGCACCAACGTCCGTCCGAAGGTATATTTTTTCTCCAATATTAATGCACCACCTTATTTTTTAATATATATATATTGAACAAAGTGAAATAATTAGTGAATCAACAACTAATGGATCTTTGCTAACTATGAATTAATTTTGTTACAAATTTTAATATGTTATAATATAATATAAATGCATGGTGAGTTATTAGAGTCGCGTAACCGATTACGTCGTCTCCCATTCGAGAGTGTTGGATTATAAATATGAATGGGCAACTGGTCATATTTATAGAAAGACGTTCCCAAATTATCCATGCTCTTTGGACAGTCCGGGGATGTGCGGCCCACGGAGCTGGACCTTGTGGTCCCGTACGGTTCTAGAGTTTCGGTGGTGTCTCCCTGTTATTATCCAGATACACAACTCTCTTGACCTCAAGTCGAGATGTGTATTTGGAGAACAGCAGAGAGATGTTGTTGAAATTTTCTTTAGAACCATATGAGACCACGGGGTCTAGCTACGCGAGCCATACATCCTCGGATGGGATTTAGGACCTATCCTTACCTATTAGTGCCTAAAGCATGCTTTAATTGTCGCAAGTCGTAAACTTGGATATGATAGTTGTTTTTTGATAAATTTGTAGATGCCAACAACAAGGAGCTAGATGTATCTTGATCACCGTACTTGCAATGAATACTTGAGTGGGGTGAAGTCTTTTATGAGTACTGCTAAAGTAGATATGGAAGGTAAAGGAAAAACTGCAATATGGTGTCTAAGCTATGACTGTAAGAACGAAAAGAAGTTTCCAATTTTAGAATATATCTATGACCATTTGCTAAGAGGTGGATTCAAGAAGGGATATCATATATAGAACAAGCATGGTAAAGAA
This sequence comes from Zizania latifolia, assembly GCA_000418225.1. Taxonomy (NCBI): domain Eukaryota; kingdom Viridiplantae; phylum Streptophyta; class Magnoliopsida; order Poales; family Poaceae; genus Zizania; species Zizania latifolia. The sequence continues at coordinate 332,973 of KE371163.1, read as the reverse complement.
GGAGAAAACGACGGTGAAATAGATCAGATTTCTTCTGATTTTAGTAAAGATGAAGGTGGGGCCGGTAATATGGATTACATGAGCGACAATGACATATTAGTAATTAATAAAGATAAGTATACTGATATAGTGGACAATGTGGACCAGATGATGCGTGATGCAGAGGAACAAGTTGCATATTCTAAATGAGGGTTTGTCTAATTCCAAAAACTTGTTCGAGACTCAAAAACACCGATCTATCATGGCTGCAAAGAGAAACACATGGTCTGATACACTGTCCTGATATTGCTACAAATGAAGGCGACATACGGATGGTCTGATGTGAGTTTTAAAGTATTACTGAATTTGCTGAGAGACATGGAGCTAGAAGAGAACAAGGTGCCTACCGCTGTGTACGGTGCTAAGAAGATCATATGCCCTCTAAGGTTGAACATAGAGAAAATACATGCATGTAGGAATAATTGTATTTTGTTTCGTGGAGAGTATGTAGACCTTGATAGATATCCAACATATGAGACACATCGATTCAAGAATAGAAAAAACGATGATGAACTAGACGATGGGTACCAAGAGAAGGACAGTTCCAAGGAAGGTGATATGGTTTTTTCCTGTAATCCTCCATTTGAAGCGGATGTTTGCAAATGCAAATGAGTCTAAACGGTCATGTGGCACAAACAGGGTCGTAAGAATTACTCGATGATATGACACCTAGCTGATTCTGCTCAGTGGAGAACAATTAACGCCACATTTTGATGGTTTGCTAACAATTGCAGGAATATTAGATTTGCCGTGAGTACGAATGACATGAACCATCTCTTGCTTAGAACTCCTCTAGCTCACCGCTCTACCATTGAGGTAGAAAACGAATCCAGATTATGATCTGTAGTCGTCCTTATCGATTTGGATGCTAGCATCGGTGTAACCACTTACAACGAGCTCTTTCTTACCTTCATAGACCAGGAACATATCTTTAGTTCTTCTCAAATACTTCAAGGCGTTCTTTACAGCTATCTAGTGACTTTCACTGGATCCGATTGGTATCTGCTCGTAACGCTCAAAGCATACGAGACGTCTAGGTATATACAAAGCATGACATATATAATGGATCCAATTGCTGAAGCATATAGAATGATATTCATCCTATCTCGCTCATTAGATGTACCTAGAAAATGATTCTTGCTAAGACTTATGCCATGCGACATTGGTAGGAAACCTTTCTTAGAATCATGCATGTTGAACCACTTCAACAGCTTATCAATGTATGTATCCTGGCTTAATTCAATTAGTCTTCTCGATCTATCTCTATAGATCTTGATACCCAGAATTTATGCTGCTTCTCCTAAGTTCTTCATAAAGAAACTATTTTTTAATGAAGACTTAACAGACTCTAGCATAGGTATATCATTTTCAATCAACAATATTTTATCTATATATAAGATCAGAAATACAAGCGTGCTCCCACTAGCCTTCTTGTAAACACAAGGCTCTTCTTTGTTTTTGATGAAACCAAACCCTTTGATCACATCATCAATCAAAACAAATATTCTAACTCCGAGATGCTTGCTTTAATCCATAAATGGATTTTTATAGTTTGCATACTTTTCTAGCTGATTATGGATCGACAAAACCAGTCGGTTGTGTTATGTACACATCCTCACTTAGGTTTTTATTAAGGAAAGCTGTTTTGACATCCATCTGTCATATTTCATGATCAAAATATATAGCAATCGCTAGAATGATTCGAATAGACTTTAGCATTATGACGAGCGAGAAGGTTTCATCATAATCAACACCTTGAATTTATTTGAAACCTTTAGCCACTAATCGCGCTTTATAGATGTGAACATTGCCATCTATGTCTATCTTCTTCTTGAAAATCCATTTACATTCAATGGTTTTTACACCATCAGATGGATCAACCATGTTCCAAACTTGATTGGTGTACATGGATTCAAGCTCGAATCTCAAGGCTCCAAGTCATTTCTCAGAGTATGGTCTCACCATCACTTCTTCACAGGTCTTGGGCTCATCATTGTCCAACAACAATAATCCTATTCTTGAGTGGTCAAGAACATGAACCTCTCAGGTGCATGCCGTACCCTCTCTGACCTACGTGGTGCTTATGTACTTATAATAGGTTCTTCAACACTTTGATTATCCTATTATGGTTGTGTGGGAGTCTTGAACTTCTTCGAGATGCACTGAGCTCCCACTAACCCTTCTAGAGAGAAACTCTTTCTCTAAAAATACACCATGTCGGGTGGCAAATACTTTGCCTTGTTTTTTATTATAGAAGTAATATCCTTTAGTTTCCTTTGGATATCCGACAAATAAGCATTTGTCAGACTTAGGAATGAGTTTATCAAATTGTAAACACTTTACATAAGCCTCACAACCCCAAATCTTAAAGAAAGATAAGCTAGGAAGTTGTTCTGTTTATATCTCATATGGTGTCTTCTTCACTAACTTTGATGGAACTCTATTTAGTGTGAAAGCAACTGTTTAAAGAGCATATCCCCAGAAGGATAATGGAAGATTACATTGACTCATCATTGATCGGACCATATCTAATAAGATACGATTTCTCCACTCTAAGACCCCATTCCACTAAGGTGTTTTAGGTGGAGTCAATTGTGGAGTTTTAGGTGGAGTCAGTTGTGGAACAATTCCACAATCGTTTAGATGATTACCAAATTCATGGCTTAAATACTCGTCTCCACGATCCGATCGTAGAAACTTGATTGTTTTACCTAAATGATTATGTACTTTATTCTGAAATTCCTTAAACTTTTTAAAGGACTTGGACTTATGCCCTATTAGATAGATATACCCATATCTACTAAAGTCATCGATAAAAGTTATGAAGTACTAAAAACCGCCTTTGGCTATTGAGCTCATTGGTGCATATATATCATTATGTATGAGTGCCAACAAGTCACTTGCCCTCTTACTTTGTCCTGTGAAAGGCGCCATTGTCATCTTGCCAAGTAAACAAGATTCACATGCTTCAAATGATTCAAAATCAAAAGAGTCGAGAAAACCATCTTTATGAAGCTTCTCCATGCGTCTCTCATTTATATGGCCTAAGCGACAATGCCAAATATATGTGGGATTCAAATCATTAAGACGTTGCCTTTTTGTATTAATGTTATAGATTAAAGATTCTTCAAGATTTAAAACATATAATCCATTCACTAATGAAATATGACAATAGAACATTTCTTTGTAATAAAGAGAACAGCCATTGTTCATTGATCTAAAGTCATAACCTTCTGCTTGTAAACATGAAGCAAAAATAATGTTTTTAGATAAATATGGAACACAATAACAATTATTTAATTCCAAAACTAATCCTGAAGGTAGAGACAATGGCATGGTGCCGACAGGAACCGCAGCAACCCTTGCTCTATTGCCTATGCGAAGATCCACTTCACCTTTAATCAAACTTCTACTTCTTCTCAACCTCTGCAATGACTTACAAATGTGAGCCACTGATCTGGTATCAAATACCCAAGAATCAGTAGATGAAGTAGCAAGATTGATTTCTATAGTATTTATACATGAAGCGGAAGTGGTACTTCTCTTCTTTTTGAGATCTTCCAAGTACTTTTTGTAGTTCCTCTTCTAGTGACTTGACTCCTTACAGTAAAAGCATGCTGCATCTTTTCTTGTCCTTTTTTGTATTGGAATTCCTCGCGATCTCATGGGGAGTCAATTTCCTCTTGACCGTACATTTCTTGACTCGGGGTTGATGTTTGCCCTTTTGCAGCATCATCACATGATTGTTGTTTTTCTTAATATTTTTCTCGGTAGTTTTTAGCATCCCATGCAGTTCCATCAAGATTTTATCCATGCTATTCATATGATAATTTAGTATGAATGGTTCAAAAACTAGATGGTAGGGATTGAGGAATCAAATCAGTGGCCAATTCTTGGCTAAGGAGAAAACCAAGCTTTTTCAGACTCTCAATATTGCCAATCATCTTGATAACATAGGGGCTGATAGGATTCCCTTCAGCAAGCATGCACGCAAACAAGGATTTTTAGGTGTTGAACCTCTCGACCCTTGTTTGGTTCTCAAACATGCCACGCAGACCCACAATAATATTATAAGCATATATGTTCTCGTATTGCTTTTAAAGCTCAGAGGACATTGTGGCATACATGAGATAGCTTAGCACCTATATTTATGTTAATCTTTGATTAAACTATATAATATTCTCCCACTATGATTTTGGAAACCAAAACGTCCATCTAGGTTACATAGTGAGCCAGGATCCCCATTTCACTAATTACTAGTGAGCTTTGGCATCACTACTAGAAATTAATGACATGGGATAAGTAACACCTTGCTAATCGCATCTCCATGTGACTCCTGTTTATTGGATTAGCATCACCATGCTCTGGCCTCAACCTATGCCCTAAGATCTAAAACCGTTTTGATAACCTTATTAAGGAAACCAAAAGCTTCTGTGTATAGATGTCTAACATCTATCCCAATTAGTAATGATAATTGCCAGCACTCTACTTTGGCAAACCCACCAAACAATGATCACCACCATGTTAGGCAGTGGCAGACCCAGAATTTTTATATTAAGGGTACAAAATTAAATGTAGTACAAAACACATATGTAATATAGCAAAAATTAGGCAATCACAATTACAAAAATAATATAGCGGAAATATACTCAATCTAGATAGTCAATCACAATTACAAAAGTAGTGTAGCAAAAATATACACAATCTAGATAGGCAATCACAATTACAATAGTAATATAAATATGTAAGCAATATTGCCAAATCCTATATGCTTACTTATTACAGCTTAACTCGACATGATTTTCTTGACTAGAAATGAGATATTATGTCTTCATCATTAACTTGTAGGAAAAATCCTGTTTGAGAAATGTTACCAAGCAATCATTTAAGTATTGATCCCCTATTTTATTTCTGATCTTGTTCTTCACATAATTCATTGCTGAGAATACTCTTTCAACACTTGTAGTTGCTACAGGAAGGACTAACACCAATTTTAATAGCTTGTACATGAGTGCATAACTGAGATGCTTTTTGGTATCAACAAGCATGACAGAAAGTTCAGCAATATTGTTCAGTTTTTTGAATCTTTCATCTCTACGCATATCAGTAATAAAGAGTGTAAGCTGGAAAGGTAAATGCATCATCTCGGTGGCTGAAAAGTCATTGGGATAGAATTGTGCAAGTCTAACCAAGTTGTCCTTATCAAAAGAACCAAATGAATCAGTTGGATTAAATGAAGACATGCAGACAAGTAAATCTGTGTTCACCTCATCAAATCTATCATTTAGTTCTCGAAGTTGTCTATCAATAACATTCAAAAACATTTCAATTTTGAAGCGATGATGATTCTGTACTTTACCAAAAAACCTTGCTAATCTTCCAACATGTCTAATGTGTCATCCATTGTAGGAACTTTGACCTTATTCTTCATGCAGAAGGATATGACCTCTTTCAAAAACTATCCCACCCATCATCTTGTCGTAGCAACTCTAATTGAACCTTTGTCAAATAAATAAGTTCAATAGCATTAACAATATCTTGATCCCTCTTTTGCAAAGCTAAGTTTAAGTCATCTGAATATCCAAGAATAGTATTCAATAAATATGCCATGAAAACAAACTCAAATGATGTCAATGCAGTTTGGGCTTTAATAGCTTCTGTGCTTTGAGAATGTCTTTTCCAACTTGAAGTAGGACCTTCTTGATTGCACTATACAAAAGAATAATATGTTGTATTGTTTTTTAATGAGAGCCTCAACGTGTTTTAGCTAGCCTACCTTAACCCATCTCTTGATTTAAGCCTCAGCCACTTTCAATGTCACCTAATTCCAAAGCCTCTACAATTTGTTGAGCTTGAGCTACAAGAAGCATTTGATGTTTCTTACAAGAAATTCTAATAACATTTAGCAAATATCCAAGTTGCTCAAAGAACCAAACACAATCACCATTCTCCTTAGCAGCAGCCACAAGAGTTAATTGTAGTTGATGTGCAAAGCAATGGATATAATAAGCAGAAGCCAACTCATCCATAATTAGCTTCTTTATACCATTTATCTCACCCTTCATGTTACTAGCCCCATCATATCCTTGACCACGAACTCTAGACAAGCTCAATGAGTGTTGCATGAGTAAAGACCAAATAGCATTTTTAAGTGTCAAAACTCTAGTGCTCTCGACATGCACAACACCAAGAAAACGCAAGCAAATAGCCAACTGCTCATTTTGGTACACGTCACTAGACTTATCAGCAAGTATTGCAAAAAAATCATCCCCAAGTTCTTCCATGATAAGTTTAGTGGTTCCTCTAGCACAACATTCAATAAGTTGTTTTTGTATTATAGGGGCTGTCACCTTACAATTTTTTGGAGCATTCTTTCGAACAACCATGTTGACCTCTTCAAAATTTTCAGCTAACCAATTTAGAAGCTCAAGAAAATTTCCTCTATTGAGAGATTCTTTTGTTTCATCATGTCCATGACAAGACAATCCTTGTCGTAAAAGAAATATCAAGCACTTGAGTGTGTAAGTCAAGTGGGCCTTATGAACCACCTTGTCATGTTTGCTTCTCTTGTGAAAATTCTCTCTAATTGATGCATTACGTTTGATAAACATGTCATATTTCTCTTATGCTAGATTATGTGCACTGCTAATAGAACCTACATGTCTATCAAATCTATCCGGATGGTGCCATTGTCTAAATCCATCATTCACAAAACTATCACCGCCGACATAATTGGTTCTATCCTTGAAAAAGTATGTAGGACCGAAACTAGCGACCAGAGGGGGGGGTGAATGGGCGCAAAACAGAAAACTGCAGAAAATAAAATTCTGAACAGAGAACCCAAATCGGAAGTTCCGATTTGGGGCCGGAAATTCCGAACCGATCAGCACAAACCGGAAGTTCCGGTTGGGGTCGGAAGTTCCGGAGAAAAACTAAGTTCAGACAGGGAGCTCTCACCGGAAGTTCTGAGACTATCAGCGCAAACCAGAAGTTCCGGTCAGAGCCGGAAGTTCCGATTAACTCAGAACACCAGACCGAGAGCTCAAACCAGAAGTTCCGGTGGCAAATCGGAAGTTCTGATTTGCCTGGAACAGCACGAAAAACCCTTCAAAATCTCTCCAAATCAAGTTGTCCAAAAGAGGTAGATGATGAGCAAAGTGTAGGTGAGTGCAACAAGCGTTCTATTGCAGAAGAACCACACAAAAGCACTCAACCTAACATAATCATCATCAAGAACGAATAAAGCTTGGGCAACAAGAAAACTCTCACAAAAAAACGAATCCTCTCGAAATAGATCACAAGTACTTGCTAATCACAATCTCAACAACAAGATATTCATCTAACATTCATGTGAGACAATAAAGACAAGTACTTGAATCAAAAGCATGCACAACGTTCAACTAGTCACATAATCGATTTATACGGTATGCAACGCATCAGAGAAGAGGGGGATACTAAGATGGCTTGCCGAAGAACTCGTTGAAGACGCCAAGTCACGATCCCACGAGAAGCACGAGCTCCTTGGCCTCCCTTGGTGTGCAGCCCCCAAAACTCGCCTAGCACCACCGCTGCCTCACAACTCCTCCACACAACTCAAACTTGGGTTTCCTCTCGAGCTGCACCTCCACGGGGTAGAGGAGGGGCAGGGGAAGGCTCGGCTTGGAGGGGGAGAGGAGGTGGTGGCTGCCCTAGGGCTAGGGATTCAACCCTAGGGTGGAGAGGAGAGAGAAAGGTGGAGGTGGGAGGAAGATGAAGACTGCACAAGACAAATTCTGAAAAGTGCTTCACTTCATTCCAAAATCCTCAAAGTGATACAAGGGTTATGTCCCCTTATATAGCCCACATGGACCAAGG
>KE371163.1:292304-307408 GCA_000418225.1 Zizania latifolia | reverse complement strand
AGGCGCGCACGAAGAGCGCACCCGCACGGCGCAGCGCAGCGAGGGCGCGGCGAACACGCACAGCCTCGACGGCTGCGGCACACGGCGGTGTGATGGCGACGACGACACATGGCTACGATGAAGGCGTTCTGCACCTCTTCTCCACCCCGCGAGGACAGCACCTAGCGTCAAGTATTTGCTCTTGCATGCCAAGTGTTCGAAGTAATGCCTATGACATTTTTGGATGCTTGCAAGGTGTTTGTTGAATTGTCCATGAGGTTGCACACCAAGTGTTCGATCATTTGCGCATGAGTGCTTTGAACGTGTCTTTTTCCATAGAACGTTTGTTGCACTCGTGGATGCATTTTTTGATTGATTAACACTTGTCTTTATTTGGAGCAATTCTTTTCGGCGTTTGCTTTTGGTGGAGATCGTAACAACTTATCTCGAGTGAATATTTAGCACAGCCTTGCGCTGAGTCTCATGAAGTCACTCGCAAGTTCGATACAAGGAGTTGAGGAGATTTTTTGTTTAAATCTGTGTTTTTTATTTTGCGCCCATTCAACCCTCCCCCCCCTCTGGTCGTTAGTTTCGGTCCTACAGCGGTGAAAGGGCAAAGTGGGGTGGCAGTCCAACGGAAGGCAGAACTTGGTGGCAGAAAGGGGGTGACGGATGGCAGAAGGGGGCGGCAGAAGGTAGGAGGCGGCGGCCGGCACCGGTGGCTAGCAGGACGGTGGGGCGGTGACTAGTGGGGCGTGCAGGAGCGTGTGCCTGGCATGGTGGTGGCGGCTAGATTGGGAGCACTATTTCTTGCGAGAGAGGGGGAGTGGGAGGAGAGATAAGTTAGGAAATGGGCTGTTGTTGGGCTTTTGGATGGATTTCGGCCCAATAAAACATATAAAAGCATATATATACTAAATTTTTTCTAAAAAAATTTGGGGGTACAACTGTACCCCCTTGCTCCACTGTAGGTCCGCCCCTAATGTTAGGTATAGCAATTAGAAAGGCATGAACACATAATTTTTCTTGAGGGATTCTATCCTACCATGGTAACATATCGCATATGACATTGCATAAAAGCAAGATAGTAAACATCACAGATAAATATATTCGACTGTGAAGTAGTATGGCCCACTCAAATGGTGATCTCCCTCTCCATATTGATGTAGACGATCTCCATCCTCTACATCATCCCTTCGGGCCACCATGTTTGAAATCCTGCAATCTTAAGTCTTTGCTACTACTATAATAGCTAGAAAATGAAGATTACAAATATTGACTCAAGAATCTAAGTCAACATGTAGGTCGGCAAATATAGCAGAGACAGCTACCCAGTAGCTGAAATTCATGACATGCCAGCCATGTATAAGAGTTACATGCATCATATATATCTCTTACAAATCATATTCTACTTAACGATATGAACCCATGACACTATATAAGGAGGGTACACACAGTGGTCCCTCAGCGAAAATCACAGATCCGATCTATAAATCGCTATGGAAAAACCACTCGGGACAATCAATTTATCCTGATCCGAGACAACCTCTCAGGAACTAATTTTTCCTTTAGCCAATGTGATCGGACAGGTGGTCGGGCGATGCAGTCAATAGTCAGTGATAGTGGTCAAGAAAACTAGTCGAGAATAGCAGATGCGGTCAAACCCAAGAGCTACTCAGACCAGGACATGTGTTTGCATCCGATGTAGCAACTTATCCTAATTCAAGTGTTATGATCCTATACACATCTATCCCTCTAACCGATTGATCTCATCAACCCGTGCTACCAACCGATCATTCATATAAACCGATTGTAATAGATCTAATGTACTACAACCACATATCAACTATATGCACCGATCTAGATCACAATCTATACAAGATGGCTTTGATACCACTGTTGGATAATGTAGAGGCTTCGCTAGCTGAAAACAAAAAATTTCTACTGCGCACACTAGGTAATCTTGCTATGAGAGACCATAGATCATTACCACTAGAGGTGCAGAGCAGCGGAATAAGTGTCAGAGTAGCGAGCCGATCCAACACGCGCGTGCCGATGTGGTCGGGAAGCCGATCAACGTGGTTGGGAGTTATCGTTGGGAAGCCGATCAATGTCCTCGAGAAGCTTTCGCCTGAACTCCCGTGAGCCGATGACAACACCGATCTAATCAGCGGTGCCGATGCCGATGAGCGTAGTAGTAAAGTGACGCCTTATTGGTATTCACACGTCTAGGGGTGGAACGCTAATCCGAAGTGTGCTAGCACTCGAGCGATCTGTGAGATGGTTCGGCTAGGGAAAGGTGACGGTGACTAGGGTTTCGTGGTGGCTAACATATTAGCACTCACCAAAAGGCATACCCTGTATGAGCCCTCACCCTCATACTTATAGACGTTCTAACTTAGGCCTTTCCAGATCTAATCAGGACTCTACTTGGATCCCTATCCGATCAGTTCGGATCTCTATCCAAACCGTTTGGATCTATATCCAAATTGAGCTCAATTCAAATTATATTCAAATCCAATGTTCTAACCCGTTAAGTGTGCGACCCTGTAGGTTCACGTATATCTTGGTTAACGTATGGAAACTCCTTCTAGTACTTCGTTAATAGCAGCCTCTAGCACAACATATTAACCCAAGTATACGTAAAGATCATATCGGTTGAACCTGTAATGTTCTCATGTACAACTCCCTTTGCCCTACGATATTGATCGAGCACAAGGTGAAACTTGTGTCATCCTATCAATAGCTCAATCTCTATACTAGATTATAACATGTGATTAACTCCTTAATCATGTCGGCATGGCCATACACTTACATAATTTATTACATCGGGGGGCCTAGAGATATCTCTCCTGTAAGAAGGGGCAAATTCCATCTTAATCACTCACATCCCACTACATGTTTCACAGCATATCCAAAGACTGCTTTATAACTACCCAGTTACGGAGTAGTGTTTGGTAGACTCAAAGTAAGCAACTATGTATGTTGTGAACCATGATGATCTTAGATCTAAGGACTTTACATACATATTACGGGGACCAACTGATGACATATAGAATCTCAACAGTGTCTCATAGTGGATATATCTAACATATGTTCTCTAACATACGTCTATGTCATTGATTTGGTATCTCTATACCCATGATCCATAAGACATGATCATCAATCAATACGCATGCCGATCTCGGTCATATCTATTCCACATATGACTTATAACCGATTAGGGATCATTTAAAAGTAGTTACATTACGAGTCTCATGAATGAGTCACATACTCATTAATCTATAATGATAAAGTCTATTTTAAGAAACAAAATAACTTTATTTCATAAACATAATATGACATGTATAACATCTTCGTGTTGCCTATAGGGCATAATGCTAACACTGTAAGACTCTGATTCTATCTATTATACTTACTCAATCTTTAACAATGAGATGGTTCTATTTTTAGGGGATGTGATGGAATAAGATGGTTCTGTAATAGTGTTTGGTTGGATAAATAGAATGTTTCGATCATGTGTTTAGTTTAGGGAATGAGAAGGGATGAAATGTGTGTAAGATCAAAACACACTAACCACGGTAACAAGAGGGGGTGAATGGTTGCTATACCCCAAATTTTACAACAAAACAAAATCAGAAAATTAATTCCTAACCAGTCTGAAAATTCCCGAGCAGTTTTCCCGACCAGCCCAAAATTTCCCGACCACTCAGAAAATTTCCTGAGGACTGAAAACAGCCTGACCATGCAGCAGTAAAATATGCGTAACGTTTGATCCATCACTCGGATTAATCTAAAATTTTAACATGAGATACTAGACTTCAATTTGAATCATTCCTAACTGATTGCACTCAAATCCAAGTTTCCAATCAAAAGTTATGATCATCATGAGTTGCTATAACGAAAAAACAGAGCAAATTCGATCAAAAAATTAAAACCTTAATTACTCCTAAAATACGAGAAATTAATCAATGAAACTTTTAAGACCTCTCTCTTAATCTCCTAGCAAGGTTTTGGATGAATTAATTCGAATTAAATCACAAGTAAAAGTAAAATCACAAAATAAGCCAGAATGATACAAACAGATGAATATTAAGAAGAAAGAACGTGATACCATATTCCTTAATGCTTGAAGATAAATCTTTATTGCATAAGAGTGTTTACAAGGTGCATACAAAGCACCCCTCACCAAATCCACATTCAAAACCCTAGATGGAAGAGCAAAAGGCTAAACCCTAATTTTTCTCTTTATCGGTCTCTTTCTGCACGTACACCTTTTGCTCTCCCTTCTAGTCTATTTATATATCCCTCATGGCTGCCACCAAGAGCCATAAAATTAACAACTTTTGGAATCCTAATCCAACTATAAATCCATCTCTTATGAATCCTCAAATCTTTACTTGTTCCATATTTTCCTCTTTCTATATTCGCACACATCATACGTACGTCATATGGAAACATCTGTTTCCATATCCGCACACATCTCGCGTGCGCCATATGGAAACCTTGTCTTCATGTATAGCATCCTCTAGCCCGAGCATCCCGCATGACTTTCTTGACCATTCTGAACCTCAGCTCCTCTCTAAGCCTAGCTCTGATCCCGTCATCGACCATGACTCGCTCTCAAGCAATGCCTGTACATGAACAAACCAAGAAACTCTTTTTCGAGCACAAGTTCTTTTCAACTTGACTTAATTAGTCCAATCAATCATAAACAGAAACCCTTTCCTCGAGCATAAGTTCTTTCCAACTTGACTCAATCAATCCAATCAATGCAATCAATCATAAATATTGTGTATTAATTGAATAAACAATTTAAAGCATATGATCTGACTTGAACATCAAAAATCCGAGTGATCCAAAATCCTAAGTGCTGAATTTTATCGGGTGCTGAATTTTCCCAATGGCTAAATTTCCTCGAGGGCTGAATTTCCTGAGTGCTGAATTTTCGTGAGAGCTAAGTGCTAAGTGCTGACTCCTGACAAGAGTGCTCGGCAACTCGACCAAAGTGCCCGACCACTTAAACCAATCAAAACTAATTTGTTCATTATCATATCAACATCAAACCAATTTATTCATCACATAACAAAGATCATACGCATGATCTCACAATCTCTCTCTTGATGAACACATTGGTACACCATTAAAAAGCACGAAGAAATTTTTAACTTTCGAAAGCACGAGCACAAACGAAAGAACAAAAAAATTCTCCCTCGAAATTTGATTGCAAATTTTTTTCTCCCCCTAAGTTTTTCTCCCCTTTGACAATGATTTTATCAAGTAAAACAAAAGAGAGAAATTATCATGAGAACACCAGCTTTTTCTTTTTTTATTTCTTGATTTGAGAGCTTTGAAGTGTACCTAAAGCAACCCACGTGATAAGGTTTGCAACACAAATAAAATAGTCAGATTAACTAGCTAACAATCAAGCCTAAAAGCCTTAAGATAAAACTAAGCCATAATTCTCAAGTTCAAATCAGCACTAAGATATTATGATTTCAATGATTTATAATGTTGACTTTCAATTGGACCAATTCAAGAGAAATACCTTACACACAATTCAGCCACGTCCATAAAACCAACATGGTGCTTAATGCTCTTAAAAGTGCAATTCAGTTATTGAAAATTTTAGATCTGATATATGTATTTTATATGAAATTTTCACAAGTGTCTATCTTAGCACAGCGACCACTGTCCAGAGATAGATGATGCCACCTATTATGAGGTTCTTGCACACACAAGTAGTGCACAATTCAATGGTCTTGTCATCTATGATCATCTCTAAGTTCATATCAAAGTGTAATGATAAGCAGCCTAGCTTAGTGAAAATGAACAACACCCAACTCTCTTCGGAGAAAAGCAAAACGAGAAGAATCCAAAAGTTTAGTGAAAATGTCTGCCAATTGTAACTCAATGTCGATAAAAAGAAGCACAACATCACCTTTCTCCATATGATCTCTAAGAAAATAATATCGAATATCAATATGCTTTGTTCTAGAGTGTTGCACTAGATTCTTAGAAATATTTATAGCACTTGTGTTATCAAAATAAAGTGGAACACGATCACAATTAATCTCATAATCCTTAAGTGTAGAAATAAGCTAAAGAACTTCTGAGCAACAACTAACAGCAGCTACATATTCAGCTTTGGTAGTGGATTGTGCAACTGAAGATTGTTTTCTAGATGACCAAGCAACAAATGATGTTTCCAAGAAATAACATGTACCACTATTACTTTTTCTATCAATTCTACAACCTCCAAAATCAGCATAAAAAGCTCTTAAACTAACACTTGAAGAAGTAAAATACCATATACTAAATTCTTAAGTAAACTTGAGATATCTGAGTATACGCTGGATAGCTTGACGATGTAAAACACGAGGAGAAGCTTGAAACCGAGCGCACAAACAAACAAAAAATTGAATGCCTAGCCTCGATGCAGTGAGATACAAAAGTGAGCCGATCATGCTACGATATTCTTTTTGATCAACAGGCTCACCATCCTCATCAGGATCCAAAGTGAAAGTAGCTCCCATCAATGTAGCAATTGTCTTACAATTTTCCATATCAAAGCGTCGAAGAAGATCCTTGGTGTACTTACTCTGACGAACAAAAGTGTCATCTTTTGTTTGCTTGATTTGTAGTCCCAAAAAGTACGTCAACTCGTCCATTTACTCATCTCAAACTCTCTGTATATATTCTCAGAAAACTTGGAAACCAAAGAGTGAGATGAACAACCAAAGATAATATCATCCATATAAATCAGAACGAAAAGTTGATAATTTTCTTGCTTGAAAAGAAACAAAGTTTTATCTACTTTTCCCATCGCAAAACCTTTTTCAAGCAGAAAAGTTTTCAATCTATCATACCATTCTCTCGAGGCTTATTTCAAACCATATAAAGCTTTAGATAACTTGAAAACATGATTCGGAAACTTAGGATTTTTAAAACCAGGTGGTTGTTTCACATAAACTTCCTCATTAATGAAACCATTGAGAAAAGTACTTTTAACATCCATTTGATACAATCTAAAACCTTTAGATACAGCAAAGGCTAAAAGGAGTCTAATGGCTTCAATTCTAGCAATAGGAGCAAATGTTTCATCAAAATCTAAACCTTCCACCTGAGTAAATCGTTGAGCAACAAGCCTAGCTTTGTTTCTAACTATTACACCATCCTCATTCAATTTATTTCGAAAAACCCATTTGGTTCCAATAATGTTATGTCCTTGAGGAGATTCAACCAAATTCTAGACTTTATTGCGTTCAAAGTTTTCAAGTTCTTCATACATGGCATTGATCCACGATTCATCAGTTAGAGTATAAAAAATATCTTTAGGTTTAAAAGAAGCAACAAAAGCTGAATGAGCATGAGAGTCAGGAGAAGCAAACTTGGAATGAGTGACATACTCATAGAGATTACCAATTATTTATTCAGGAGGATGTTAACGTTGAATGTCCAAAGGAGCAGAAACATCTTGAGAAGTGTCTTGTACAATATCTTCAAGGAATGATGTGATCTCTTGTGGAACATTAGAAGTTGCAGAAACTTTATCTTCTTATGGTCGAAATTGCTCCCCGACTGCCTCTAAGTGCTGGTCAGACTCGACCTAGATGTTGGTCTGACCACCAGACACATCGTTGTCTTCATCATCATTTTCTTCAACAAAGATGTTTTCATCCTCCCCTGAATCTGTACACCTGTACCTGTTATATCGGGTCTAGTACCTTTAGCAATGACGACGCTAGTAGAAGCATCCACAAAAGTCCCTGATTTAAACGGGGATGCACGTGTGAGGGAGGAGAACTAATCACCAGACATATGGCATAAACATCCGGAGTCTACTAGCCATATGTTCTCCTTTCTCGCTCTTGAAGCCTACACAACAGCAGATGTCGAGGTCTCAGTACTGGGGTTAGATAAAAGAAATTTAGGAATCCAGCACTGAGACACCTAACCAAAAACACCAGCAGGCAATAATGCTCGAGCAAAACTAGTGTCACATTTACCTCTTACCAAAATAGGACGCTGTCGGTCAAATCATGGATTAACCCGTGGTCTGACCACCAAAAGAGGTCAGCTCGACCGCCGTAAATGTTGTGGCCCGACTACTCTACTTGATTCCATAAATGACCGTTGCCACTTATGTTTAGCAAAAGATTTTTCTCTATTCTTTTTCTGTTGTCTTGTAAGTTTAAAATAGAACTGAACTAAATGTCCATCTTTTTCACAATGTGAACAATTAAACTTCATCGATTTAGTTGTTTTAGATGTAGAAGCAATTGCACTTGATGTTGCTAAGTTTGATAATGTTCCAGCAGATTTAAAAATAGTTTGCTTTGGTTTAGATTTAACCTCAATCTACCTCTTTAAATAACCTTGACTGCAGTAGGTTGATAAGAAGTAAAATAAGCACGAACATTAAAATCTAGTCCTCTATGATTTATGCTTACTTTAGATGTATCTAATAACATATTGAGGTTCTTTTTACCAGTTGAAAAACGTTGTAAAGATCTTTCGAGACAATCAACTTCTTTTGTCAAAGCAACATAATTATGACAAACATCGCAACACTTTTTTGTTTTTGATAATTTGAACAAGACAACACCTCATGAGTCCGGAAATTATTTTGCAAAAGTTCAACTCTATCATAAGCATCTTTCAGTTTTAATTCAAGCACTGAACAATTTAAACAAGAAGTTAAATCATGTTTCACAATGGTTGAGCTATTTATGTTCTTAAGTTGTTTGAATTTGCTACGGTATAAAGTATTTACTAAAAAACTAGCATATAATGTAACTTTCATCTTTTTCAGATAGCTCTTAGTAACAAATAGTTCATCAACAACTCGAGAAAGCATGATAGTACCAATAGCAAAACAAGATTCATTCTTGATAATTTTATCATTGAGCTTATGAAGAGTAGAAGCATAACCATCCCTTAAAGCAATAATTTTAGATTGTAAAGAATCATATGATTTGCATGAATCATTATCAGGAATAAAAGACTTATGCCTATCAATTTCAAAATTGAGCGATTCAACAACAAGTTCATGTTTTTTAGCTTTCTTATTGTATTTTCTCAATTTAGTATCAAGACAAACAACAACACAAGCTAAATCATCATAAGTAGATTTTACCTCATTTTCATCGTTGTAAAGTTCGTCCTCGATGGAGCCTACCATGTCACGTGCCATAAGACATTCTAGTGAGATCATTCTTTTTTCCTTTACCTTTATCTTCACTTCCATCACTCATTAAGTTCACATCACTCATATCAAGTTGATCGAGGGCGGCAAAGACTCGATGCACCATGTTATTGTAGTTGTGGTTCTTCATCTTTCTCTCTTTGGATAGGTGCTTGCTATCCTCCTTGTCTTCCTTTGAGGATTTCTTGAGCTTAGTACAGTTGATACAAATATGGTTTGCCTCACCATATTCAAAGCACCGAATAAGACCGCCTCTTCTTCTGTTTCTTACATTGTTCAAGACTTTAGTCACTTTTGTAGAAAGCAATGTCAAGTCCTCCTCTGCAAACTGTTCAAATTGATCTTCAGACAAGGCATTCAAAGTTGATAAAGAAACACTCGAAGATGATATAAAAGAAGAAGACTCATTAGAAGGCGAAGAAACCAAAGCCATTGATTTAGGAGAAATCTTACATGAAAAAACATTCAATTCATAAGTTTTCAATTTCAAATAAAGAGTATCCAAAGTAAGAGTAGTCATATCTACCGACTCTTAAATTGTAGTAACTTTTATCTCCTAAACCAACATATCAAGCCTACTAAATAAATGTCTAGAAATTTCAGAATCAGTATAATTAGTAGCATAAGAAGAATCAACTGAACAAAGATTGCTAAGAATTTTATTAAAGCGAGCAAAATATTCATCCAAGGTCTCATCGGGTTTCAACTGAAATTTTATGTACTCTTTCTTGTACACGTCTTTACGCACTTCCTTGATTGTGAAAGAGCATTGATGATAGACACAAAGAGCATTCCACATCTCATACGCAGAAGAAAAATGAGAAATACGATCAAAATCAGAACGGCTAACACCATTGATAATCAAGTTTTGAGCTTTATAATTTGCTTTAAAAGCAGCCTTATTAGTGTTATTAACTCGATTATCATAAGGTGGATCATATGGTTTAGAAATATTTTCCCATATGTCAAAACCTTGTGACATGATATAAGCCTCCATCTTTGTTTTCCAAAACTAAAAATTAATTTCGTCAAAAAGATAAGGCTTGAAAACCTCTCGGATGCCATGGTGATTGTTTAGATCAGTTAAGATCAAAACAAAAAATAGAAACCAAGCTATGATACCAATTATAAGATCGAAACAAACTAAGCACAGTAACTAGATGGAATGAATGGTTGTAGTACCCTAAATTTTATAACAAAACAAAATCAAAAAACTAATTTCTGACCAATCTAAAAACTCGTGACCAGTTTTCCCGACCAACCTAAAATTTCTCGACCACTTAGAAAATTTCCCAAGGACTGAAAATGGCCTAACAATGCAACAGTAAAATATGCGTAACTTTTGATCCGTAACTCGGATTGATCTAAAATTTTAACACGGAAAATTAGACTTTAATACGAATCATTCCTGACTAGTTTCACTCAAATCTGAGTTCTAAATCAAAAGTTATAATCCTCGAAAGTTATTGTAATGAAATAATAGAGCAAATCTGATCCAAAAAATAAAACCTTAATTACTCCTAAAATACGATTTTTTTCGGACCTCTCTCTTAATGTCCTAGCAAGGTTTTTGATGAATTAATTTGAATTAAATCGCAAGTAAAAGTAAAATCATAGAATAAGCCAGAACGATGCAAACCGATGAATATTAAGAAGAAAGAATGCGGTACCACACTTCTTGTTGCTTGAAGATGAATCTTTATTGCATAAGAGTGTTTACAAGGTGTATTCAAAGCACCTCTCATCAAATCCAAGTTCAAAACCCTAGATAGAAGAGCAAAAGGCTAAACCCTAATTTTTCTCTTTATCGGTCTCTTTCTGCACATACACTTTTTCTCTCTCATCTAGTCTATTTATATACCCCTCATGGCTGCCACTAAGAGCCACTAAATTAACAGTTTTTAGAGTCCTAATTTAACAAGGAATCCATATCTCTTATGAATCATCAAATCCTAACTTCTTCTATAATTTTCTCTCTTTCTATATTCACACACATCCTGCGTACACCATATAGAAACCATTGTTTCCATATCCGCACACATCCCGCGTGTGCCATATAGAAACCTTGTCTTCACGTACAGCATCCTTTAGCCCGAGTGTTCCGTATAACTTTCTTGACAGTTCTGAACCCCAGCTTCTCCCCGAACCTAGTTCTGATCCTGTCATCGACCACGACTCACCCTCATGCAATGCATACACATGAACAAACCAAGAAACCCTTTTTCTAGCACAAGTTTTCAACTTGACTTAATTAGTCCAATCAGTCATAAACAGAAACTCTTTCCTCGAGCACAAGTTCTTTCCAACTTAACTCAATTAATCCAATCAATCATAAATATTGTGTATTAATTGAATAAACAATTTAAAACATATGATTCGACTTAAACATCAAAAATCCAAGTGATCTAAAATCTCGAGTGCTGAATTTTCTCGAGTGCTGAATTTCTCGAGTGCTGAATTTTTCTGAGAACTAAATGCTAAGTGCAGACTCCCGACAAGAGTGCTCGATAACTCGATCAAAGTGCCCGACCACTCAAACCAATCAAAACTAATTTATTCATCATCATATCAACATTAAACTAATTTATTCATCACATAACAAAGATCATACATGTGATCTCACAATGTGTAGCTGACTGCTTGGCCACGCCGTCATGCCGTCGTCTAGCCACCACCTAGCTGTCCAGCCACACCACCCTGGCCACCTAGCCCCACCACCCCAGCTGCGCTGCCATTGACCGCCTCGCCGCCCCGCCCCGCCCCTGACGCCCAGCCACGTCACCCTAGACCCCAGCTTCGCAACCACAACCGCGTCGCTACTTACAGTCTAGCCATGTCGCTCTGCCACCACCGCCCACCCAGCACCCTAGCCCCACTACCGTTCCATCTAGCATCTATAGAAAATATTCTATTTATAAGAATCGTTCGGTTTCACTCGGTATCACCTCATCTCTTAAACCAAACAGTTATACCACCTCATATTCAGGAACCATCTCTTCTTGTTCCTCTTCATACAACAAACCAAACAACCGTACGCCCTGTAGGGGAGTTTGTGATCGGTTTCTTTACGAGTGGTTGACTTGTCCATGGGACTGCCTTGTAGGAGAGTTCATGATCGGTTCCTTCATGAGTTGTCGTCTCTTACGCCCATGTCGGGATCTCCCATTATCTTCATATTCTCTTCAACTGATTTTGATCCATCAGCGAAGATCCCGCTTTTGTATGAAGTCTCAAGGGTTGTCGAAGTATCCAGCACTTGGACCGGTGGCAACTTCATGAAGTTAAGGTGCTTGCTGGTCCCGACAAGGAGGTTTTCGACTATTTCATTGAGCCGTCCGTTGTAAATCCCAATAAAGGCTCTACTGATGGTCTCAATATACGTTGGACCTACCTGTAAAAGATATATATTCCTTAATTATATGAATTGGTTCTCTTGTATACATAGACGTATGATGTTCTCGCTGGCATATTGCTTTAGGTATTGGATATCATATATTTAGTACACTGATGCCTACCTCTTTTGCTTACAGCCTTAATATGGTTGCTAAAAGCACAAAAAAATCAGACATGAGAAGGTCAATTTTGTTGTAGTTCTAAGTCATCTTTAACAGACACTCCATCAATTTCATGTTATAAATGATAAATTATTTAACTATTTTAAGCCAAACTTATCTGACTTTTACCAAGCTGAGAATAAAAATATTTTATCATCTATAAAATAAAATAAATATAATAGTCAATCATATTTCGTGATGTATTTAATGTAATTAATTTAGTGTCATAGTTGTTGGTATATTTTTCTATAAAATATATCAAAGTTTATGAAGATTGACTTATAAAAAATAAATAACTTATAATATGAAACAACGAGCACTTGAGGAGCCAAATATGATTTTATTTTTCCTATTTTAATGCTGAAAAAGAGATTTGTTAGATTGAAAGATTGGCACATGAATTAAATGAGTGCAAGAGCATTGCTATCTTCTCCTCGGGAGAGAAACTTGTGATTGATTTCATTTTACAGCATTGTCTTGTCAAGCTGAGCGTGAACATGGTGTCAACTTTTGCAGTCTGAGGGAGTCAAAATTGGGCCGCTTTGCCACGTTCTCCCTGATCATTCTGGAGGTGCCGATTCCTCATCTTCTCAAGGGTGTGTGCCGGCTACAGCAAATGGAGCGATGAACAGGGAATCAATCGTGTGACGCATACCCTTTAAATTATCTCCATGTCACTGAGCTGAAAATAGTTGCACCAACTCAAAAGATTGATGCATTTATGTAAGCTGTTCATAAATTTGGCCCCCTTCTAAACAGTTTATAGCTTAAAAAGGGATAAGCTGTTTAGAAGCTAAAACTTATTATTTAAATAAGTCATAAGCTTATTCCTATTGAAAAAAAGCTTTTATTTTGAGGTTTTTCGAGCTTATTTGTATCTTCATATCAGTTAATGGCAAAAATATCTTAAATAATAGTATTATCAATTAAATATAAAACAAAGCAAGTCTAAGAGTAATATAATGTTTTTATCATAATATATATATAATAAACTTAGATTTTAGGAGCTATTTAGGAAATAACAACGAGTTTCTTAAAGTTTTTTTTACAATAACCTATTTAGACTGTTAAGTTTAAGGGTGTGTTGTTTCAGTTTGAAATTATAATATTCTAGCTTATTTTCATAAGTTAAAACAAACAAGTCAGTTTATTATACCAGCTTATTATAATCTAAGATGCAGATTATAACAATCCAATAAACTAGTACAATCTAACTTATTTTTATAAGCTGGATTACTATAATTTTAAACTAAAACAAACATATCCTAAGTTGGCTTTTGAATAAAATAAGTTGTTAAGGGGGCAAATTGTAGTCTTAGATTTTTGCGGTTTATGCCAATTGGCATCTAGGAATTTTTATTATTTGCATAGGTATTTGAAACTGCATTGCATGGTTCGATGTGGTTGTTTTATTCATCTGTTTTTCTTCTAATATCAGGCTTATGTCTATCGGCAAAATTTTATTGCAAACTACACTTTTCGTGCCTAAAAGCTCCGGTTCTACACGCTTTAGCTTACGGCCGAACATGGGATACGCAAATATAGTTGAGTTAAGATATCCAAAGAATCCTGTTTAATTGCCAGATATGATAGTGGCCCGGCCTTCTTTTCTTCTTAGTGGCCATGTCTTACTAAATCCTGCCGCATCGAGATTTAAATATAATAAAAGTTCCTAAAGCACGTTGTTATGGCCATTCTTATGTGACGGTAGACGGCGCAGGCCGACCATTTGACCAAATAGTTAGTGTTTAAATGAGAGATTTTAATGTTAAAAGTTGATAAATAATTTTTAATGATTTATATATAGAAAGTTTTTGAAGCAATTATATTGTTTAGGAGTTTGAAATATATTTCATTTAGAAGTTTGAAATTTATGTCGTCTCATAATCTGGATCGATAATCCACAGCTCATAAGGACGGGGCCTTACTTCTAGCAGTTATACAATGAGCATCACAATTCTCATCATATGAACAAGATGCATGTTAATCAGGCCAAAATTATACATTTATACTTGGCTATTGGATTTACTCAATTGAGCAAATGATGGAACAATACAGCACAACAGAAACATAAGTTCTGTTGCCTTTGCTAGGAATACTAGTACCCAGGACTAAACCAAAACACATCGACAACGACAACAAAGCAGCAGCAGGAGGAGGAGGAGGAGCAGAGGAAGAAAGCACGAGCCGAGAATAACACGAATCTGTCTGCACGCTACATTCACCAGAGCAACGTAATTAGAAATGCACACAGCTCACGCAGTCATGTAGCTACTGTCTACTGACAGTAGCTCCGACGAGGAAGTTCCTAGTTAATGATCAGCCCGTGTTGCAGTCGTAGCAAGTGTGGTTGTGGCCGAGGT